>JANZLB010000007.1:53784381-53798424 GCA_026167865.1 Notarius quadriscutis
AGGAAACCCACGCAGACACGGGGAGAACATGCAAACTCCACACAGAAAGGCCCTCGCCGGCTGCTGGGTTCGAACCTGGAACCTGCTTGCTGTGAGGCGACCGTGCTAACCACTACACCACCGTGCCACCCCTCCATATAAACACACCAAGGAAAATTACACAGCACAGATAAATACTTGCTGTCAGTTTTGTTAAGATCATGTTCACATTCTGTTTCCCGAATTGGATTATGTTTTTTGGACTAAGATTTTCGCCTGACAATTTTTGGGGATTTGTGACTGGGACTTTCACTCAAGACTCTGTTATTTTTCTGGCTCTGTTTTCTCCTGGGATTATTATCATCTGTGACTCTGCCCTTGCTCCATCTTCCCAGGATTTCGCCAAGAGATTTTCGGACTGTGCTGCTGCGCCTGCTTCCTGCCTGTTCTTCTCATGAGCCTACTCATCATGTATGCCTCAGTTAATTTCTAGTAGTTGCTCATTTGGTCCAATCTGTTCCTGTGGCCTCCAGCTCATGATAGTTCCCAATTCAACTCCCTTTATATGCACACCAAACACTCCAGCACATTGCGAAGTATTGTTCTGCGTCTGCATACCTGATCAAACCAAGCCTTTGTTGTTTTGACCTGACTATTAGTGTTTCTGACTCTGCTACATTATTCTCCCTGTTGTTTACCTCTGACATCCTGTTTGCTGATCAACTAACCTCTAGCATGAACTTGACTTTGATTCTCGTCACACGATTTGGATTTGTTTTCCAGTTTGTGACGCACCTGCTCTCCCCAGCATTTGTGTCCATAAGTACCTGCACTCTGACAGAATACTTCGGCAGCATGGATGCTAAGCAACCTGTGCTTTTGGCTCAAGGACGCCTGTTAGGTGAACATCAGCAGACGCTCAGCAACACTGACATGTACCTCTCTCAGCTTACTGCTGCTGTTTTGCAGGCCCTCCTAATGTGCCCTGCATCAGCCAGAAGTCCTACTACTGCCAGTCCTCGACCACACAAGTATTTCGGGGAAGTGTCTGAGTGTAAGGGTTTTCTTCTGCAATGTTCTCCATATTTCACCACTCTAACAGGAGCATCTGAACAACAAAAGATCATTCTATTTGTTAACCTGCTGACTGGCCATGCTTTGCAATGGGCCACAGCTGTCTGGACCCATGGAGGAGAACCCACAATGTCATATGATTGCTTTGTAGAATTCTTTCGGAGAGTGTTTGATCATCAACCAGAGGGAGTAGAAGTTGGGGAGAAGCTGCTCAATCTACATCAAGGGAAAAGGACCATGGCTGAGTATGTACTGGAATTTCACATGTTGGCAGCTGGCAGTGGATGGAATGAGCCTGCACTAAAGATTGTTTTCCGTCAGGGTTCAGACCCCAACATCCTTACTGAGTTGGCATGCCGAGATGAGCAGTACACTTTGGACTCCTTAATTGACCTGGCTATCAAATTGTATCACCTCCTTCAAAACGGTCCCTCCTTGCAAGCCACCCATGCGCTAACCCAGCCCACACAGTTACCCACGCCCATGGAAGCTTCAAACACTCACACACCCCACTCTGAAAGGGAGAGGAGATGACAGGAGGGATTGTGTTTCTACTGTGGGGTGCTCGGTCACCTGCTGGCCCAGTACCATATCTGGCCAGTGATCTCCAGAAAGCCTGACTATCCCAGGCAAGCGGACCACCCAGAGACCCTGGTGAGTCACAAACACTTTCTCTCTCATCCTTTCCTGAAACTCCACGCATTGTTGTCCATCTCAGAAACCTCCCATATTCTCTCTGCTCTGTTAGACTACGGGGCGGAGGCCATCTTGATTGATGACAAGGTCGTTCAGAGGCTTGAGCTGCCTACCGAGGAACTCCAGTAACCAGTGAGTCTCCATGTTATTGATGGTGGCCCTGTCAGAGAGGGATTGGTCACCAGAAGGACTAAACCACTTGAAATCCAGGTCAGGGCTCTGCATAATGAACACCTCTCCCTGTATGTTACCCACACCTCAAATCATGCTACTGTTCTAGGGTTTCCTTGGTTACAGCTTCACGATCCCCTCATTTCCTGGCAACAGAAAGAAATCTTGAACTGGTCCACATCATATCAGAAATGTCTTCAGCTACCCTGGCTCACTCTTGCATTCACATCCTGAGAAAGCCTTGTACCTGGAGGCATTGAACAGGTCCCAGCCTGCTATCATGACTTCCAAGAAGTGTTCACCAAAGGTAAAGCTAGCAGACTACCCCCTCCTAGACCCTATGATTGTGCCATCAACCTCCTTCCAGGCATGGCCCATCCATGCTGCCACATTGACACACTCTCTCAAACTGAACAGTCTGTGATGGAGGAATATGTACAGGAAGCTCTACAGCAAGGGTATATCCATCCATTCACCTCTCCAGCATCAGCAGTGTTCTTCTTCATGGACAAAAAAGGGGGAGGTCTTGAGCCCTGCATTGACTACAGAGGTCTTAATCAAATCACAGTGAAATATCCGTACCCTCTACCTCTGGTCCCGTCAGCCTTAGAGCAACTCAGATGTGTGTGTTTCTTCACCAAGCTCGATCTCAGACATGCCTACAACCTGGTGTGTATACGGAAGGGGGATGAGTGGAAAACAACATTCAGCACAACCTCAGGTCACTACGAATACTTGGTCATGTCATATGGACTTTCTTGCATGCCCAGTGTGTTCCAGTGCCTGATCAATGACATGCTCAAGGACATGCTGGGGCACTTTTTTATCACTTACATAGACAATATCCTAATCTATTCCCCAAATTAAACCAGTCACATCATGCACGTCACGACAGTACTTGGCAGACTCTTTGAGAGCCAATTATACATTAAGGCACAGAATTGCAAGTTCCATGTGTCCAAGATCTCATTCCTAGGGTACATCATAAGCAATGGCAGGGTTAGTATGGACTCCCACAAGGTCTCCGCCGTCACCTCCTAACCCACGCCCACTTCTGTCAAGGAACTCCAAAGATTCCTCAGATTTGCAAATTTTTACCGACGATTCATCAGGGGTTTCAGTACCATTGCCGCACCACTCACATCCCTACTTAAAGGGAGTTCCAAATGCCTACAGTGGACCCAGGGGGCAGACGAAGCTTTCATCTGACTCAAGTCCATTTTCACCTCAGCACCCATCTTGAAGTACCCAGACCCCTCAAAACCTTTCACCGTTGACGTGGACACGTCTGAGACTGGAGACGGTGGAGTCTTCTCCCAGTGCTTTGGAGAGAAACCCAAATTGTATCCAGTAGCATTCTTTTCCAGAAAACTGACACCTACTGAGCAGAACTACAACATTGGGAACCAAGAATTGTTGGTTTTAAAGCTAGCCTTGGAGGAGTGGAGACATTGGCTGGATGGGGCTACTCACCCATTCATTATACTCATAGACCATAAAAACCTGGAGTATCTCATATCTGCAAAATGTCTGAATCCATGACAAACATGATGGGCACTGTTCTTCACCTGGTTCAGTTTCACCATTGCATACCTTTGGGGTTCCCAAAACACCAAAGCAGATGCCCTACCACGCCTTTATGCCTCCACCATGACGAGTCCTGAATCCAGACCTATCCTGCCGTCCAAATGCTTTGTGAACGCTCTCTCCTGGGAAACTGATAAGGAACTGACCCATAACCAACCTCATCACCTGCCAGGAAACTGTCCCCCAGGACTCACATTCGTCCCACCTCAGTACCAAGATCGCCTGATCAACTGGGCTCACTCATCTACTGACATGGGGCACCCGAATAGCAGACACATGTGCCAACTCCTCAGAACCAAGTATTGGTGGGAGAACATGAGAACAGATATCAACCAGTTCATATCATTTTGCTCAGTTTGCACTCAAGCCAAGGTCCCTAGAGCTCCACCTGCCAGTAAACTCATGCCTTTGCCCATACCCCAGAGACCATGGTCCCACTTAGCTATAGACTTTATCACTGACTTACCCAGATCACAGGGCAATACAGTTATCATGGTGGTAGTAGACCGGTTTTCCAAGGAACTCGGACTCATTCCCCTGCCTGGTCTACCCACAGCCCTGGAAACAGCAGAGCTCATATTT
Source organism: Notarius quadriscutis (assembly GCA_026167865.1). Classification (NCBI taxonomy): domain Eukaryota; kingdom Metazoa; phylum Chordata; class Actinopteri; order Siluriformes; family Ariidae; genus Notarius; species Notarius quadriscutis. Next base: position 53,788,471 of record JANZLB010000007.1, read on the forward strand.
GACCAGGTGTTCAGGTTCTTCAGGATCCCTGAGGATATCGTGAGTGATCGGAGACCCCAGTTCTTGATCCAGTTTCATGAATAAGCTTGGCGTTTCGGTGAGTCTGACCTCGGGACACCACCCTCAGTCAAATGGCCAAGTGGAACATGTCAATCAAGAAATAGGTTGTTTCCTGAGGGCATTCTACCTCAAGGACATCAAGGACTGGTCCCAGTTTCTTCCATGGGCAGAAGTTTGAAAAAAAGATTTTTTAAATGCAATTTTGTGGTAGCGGGGGCATGGTCAAGGGTCGGTTTGTGAATAGAGAGCGAAGCTGGGGAAGGTGAGTGGCAAAGTGGAAGCAACTGTTGCTGAGTAATGTGCCATATCTGTGTGTTTGTATACAGTGATGGGGAGTGGATAAAAAGGGGAGAGGAGCAGAGAGAGGTGTTTTTTCTTCTGGCTGAAGTCACATCTGTGCATTGTGGCAGTTATCCCATTTAGTCCGCTGTTTGCCTTGTGGTTTTGAAATAAAACCAAAAGTGAACTTGAACCCGCCTGCCTGTCCCTTCAGTGTCCACCACTGTCAGGGATATGTTACAGATTTTTTTTTAAGAAATCACCTGTGTATTGATATTAAAACAATTATCCACCTCAGGCTCAGTGAATATTGGTGATTTATTATACATACAGGACACTTTTTTAATGGAATACAAACGTGTTCTATTCCCTTCTAGCGGGTTTCATTCATTTGGTTTGAGAGCATGCAATATTGTTTGCATATCACTTATCCTACATGCATTACGTCACTCTACCCAATGGAGAATGAGCGTTGAATACAGTTTACGATACTGCATGGTTGTCAAGACAACAGGACGTCACGTGAATGAATGAATGAATGAACGCTTTATTGTCACTAGTCACAAGTACCAGCGAAATTGGCCATCAACCCGTCCGTACATATACACATACATACAATTGATAGAGGGGGAGTAGACAGGACAGGAAGACAGGGATGAAAAGAAAAAATACAGAGTAACATGAGGAGAAAAAGCAACCCCCACACTATGCTCCTGTGGGGAGTACAGTGTGGGAACATTAAAAAAAAAAAACACCTCAGCACATAAGCACAAAAATAGCACAGTACACTTTACACATGACTCGGGACTTGAGGGGGAAGGGGGTGAGGGAGGGGGCGATTATGGGAGGGGGGTAAGGGGGGAGAGGCAGAGGTATAGGTAACCCAGCGCAAACAAGCAGTCCGGTCCTGCAGCCGAAGATGGTGCTTACCCACTTGTCACACTGGGAGTAAAAGCGGCGACCGTGGGAAGTGGGGGAAGGAATACGAGAGAGTCTAACAGCAGTGATCTTCAGGGGGGAGTTGTTATCCCAGCAATGGCCTTGGCCAAGGCCAGTGCTGTCTGAGGGAACCGAAAGCAGATAAGATTGGGATTGGTTGGTCTTGGGGCAAGTAGACGCATTCCTTTACACGACTACTCTGTTTGTCCATTCTGGTCTCCGAATCGATCCATGTTACGATATGTTAGTCAACATCCCGGTTCTCCATGTCCTGGTTGTAGTTCATACGAAAAACATGAGTGGCATATTTCCCAGTAAAACAGTTGTCTATATAGTAAATGTTATTATATTTCTATTATAAACCTTATATAGGCTATACATATTGCAGATTTATAAATTAAATATTCAAATATTACCTGGAGTTTGAATGGACAGTTGGACAGCAATGCTGCTGACTGCAGCAGTGCTTTCTTTCCATACTGCATTTTTCTGACATCCTATGTTAATACTTTTCAGGCTGCCAAATAGAAATAATTCATTCAGTTGGACTTGTAATGTTAGAGCTTCTAGTTTGAGCGTGGAGAAGTTTCTCTTCTTGGCCATATTATGTCTCTCCATGTTGTGAAGTCAAGGTGCGGGGCCTCTAAACCAAGAGATTATTTAAGGGTGTCATATGTAAATGATGATGGTTTTCAGCCACCACATTTATCAACACTTGATCATTCTTATGCTGTAACTGGTGAGCTATGAATACTTCATGAATCACACATGAACACTGTAATATGATGGTTTCTGTACTTGGATCTGTGCTGTTTTCTATGTTGGATTGATACATGATTATTCCCTTATTTCCACATCTCTCTCTGCTATATTTCCTTTAACCCTTCTGCTTTCTCAGGATCATAGTGATTTGGAACAGGAGTGAAAATTAATTTTACAAATTTTGCTTCAACTTCTCTAATTAAAAGTTCACTATCAGACTTTATTTTAAAATACCCTACCATATTTACAATTTTATATACACTGATCAGCCATAATATTAAAATCACTGACCGGTGAAGTGAATAGCATCGTCTAGCCAGCAAGTGAGAGCTCAAAGTTGATGTGTTGGAATCAGGAAAAATGGGCAAGCATAAGGATCTGAGCGACTTTGACAAGGGCCACATTGTGATCGCTAGACAACTGGATCAGAGCATCTGGGCCCTGGGATAAATAAGTTTATTAGTTATAAAATTAGTTTATATGTTTAAAGTTTTTATTTTTCTGTAAAGCCACTTTGTGACAATGCCTGTTGTTGAAAGTGCTATACAAATAAACTGGGGGTACAGGGTTGTGCGGGAGGGGTAGTACCTCTAGAGGGGTGGGCTCATCACACCTCTTAGGAGTAGCTCATTTTCTATTGGTCCTCACCAGCATCCAGCTCTCACCTATGGGTCCTAGAAGCTGCTTGCATACTGCAATGCCCACCCCCAGGCAACAGCTTTGACGGACCAGCTAAACTAAGTGAGGGTAGCCGATGGGTCTGAAACTTGGTGAGTTAGGGATATGCCTACCCTAGCATGCAAAGACAGCTCCAGTGGCCTGGGTGGATGAAATCAATAGTGAGATCCAACGGCCAGGAAGGCGGTGCTGCAGGTGCTCTGGGGAGACCTCATGGCATGACCAGGCACTCAAGATGTCATGGCCATCCACTGCAGCCAAGGAAGTCTCCAGTCATGATGGTCCTTCATATCACTGGACCTCAGCTTCTGAGGCCAAGAGAGTGGAACTGCCCCAGTGCAATGGCCTTTCCACTTTAAAAGCTTTCCCGCACAGGTATTTTGCACAAACTCATCTCATTTTCTGCAAGCCCTCTGGCGATGGGGGGGAGCAAAGTGACAGATGGAGGTAACCACTAGGAGTCATAGCACCAAACCTGCACATAGGTGGCCTGCGGACCAGTGGTCGCTCATCTCTGACCTAGGACAACAGAGATGTTCGGCAGCCTCCCGGGCAACTGAGCAGCCCTCTTCAGGGACAGCACTGCTCACCTTTGTATGAAGGAGGGGACTAGAAAAAGTGTCCCAAACATTGCTTGTCCTAACAGAACTGACTGGCATACTGCAGCTGGCAGTTTACCCCTACAGTTGAAAAACAGTAAACAGAAAGATGATTTTTGGAGTATGGAATGTTCAAATGCTCATGGACAGAGAGAGCTCCATGAGACCAGAGAGGAGAACAGCCCTCATCGCAAGAGGGCTCACTATCGCATTGACATAGCTGTCCTGACTGAAACCCGGCTTGCAGAAGAAGGATCAATAGCCAAACTCAAGGGATGCTACACCTTTTTCTGGAAAGGCAAGGCAGAGAATGAAGACAGAATCCATGGAGTTGGCTTTGCCATCAGATCTGGCCTCTTGCATCAATTCCCAGACCTTCCTACTTACATCAGCAAGTGTCTGATTAAACTCCACTTCCCCCTCAATCTCCACACCACACCACTGTCATCTGTGCCTATGTGCCCACCCTGACGAGCAGTGATGAAGTGAAGGATAGCTTCTACAGTGACCTAGATTGCCTTGTGAAAGCCACTCCCCTAAATGACAAGCTTCTCCTGCTGGGCGACTTCAATGCCAGAGTTGGCAATGACCACAGGAACTGGAAAGGGATATTGGGACATCACGGCATTGGTAAAATGAATTTCAATGGCCTAAGGCTTTTGAGTCCGTGTGCAGAGAATGACTTGACAATCACCAACACATGCTTCAGGCAGGTGGACAAGTACAAAGCAACATGGATGCATCCCAGTGGCATCTGATTGACTTTGCCATCTGTCATAGGAGAGACATCTGTGATGTGAAGATCAACAAGGCCATGCATGGAGCAGAGTGCTCGACTGACCACCATTTGGTCAGGTCCATCCTGTTGGTGCACATTGCCCTGACACACTGTAAGAAGCCAAAAGACATCAGACTAGCCTTCAATGTTGCAAAGCTGAAGCAAATGAGGTGCTGTCAGGAGTTTGCTGATGACCTGGACAACAGGCTGACCTCCCATGGACCACTGACTGGAAGCACAACACAAAAGTGGGAACAGTTCAAAACTCTGGTGAAGGAGTCAGCAAAGTCCACCAGTGGACCAAAAAAAACTAGTCCATTAGGACTGGTTTGGTGAGAATGACGAGTGCATTAGACACCTTCTGGGGGGAAAAGCAGAAGGCCTACCTTGAGTGGCAGAATGATAGCTCCTCCATCTCTAAGCGTGATTTCTTTAAGCATCTCCAGAAACAGGCACAGACCGCACAGAATGCAGGATGAATGGTGGGGGAGAAAGGCTGATGAAGTCCAGAGGTACTCGGACACTAAGAACTCAAAGATGTTCTTCAGTGCTATCAAGGAAGTCTATGGACCAGCCAAGCTATGCACCACACCACTCCTGTTGGCAGACAGTTCTACATTGCTGAAGGAGAAGAACAGTATCAACTTGAGGTGGAGAGAACATTTCAACAACCTACTCAACAGGCAATGTTGTTCCCACTGCCCTGGACCAGATCCCCCAACAACCCATACTCAACAGCCTCGACCTTTCTCCCACAATGGATGAGGTAATGAAGGCAATTAAGTAGACTAGCTTAGGTAAAGCCCCTGGGATGGACAGAATTCCTGCAGAGATCTTCAAGTCTGTCAGTCCGGTGGCTCTTGAAGCCTTCCATGCCCTCCTCACCAGCATCTGGGAGGAGGAAGACATGCCCAAGGTCACCATAGTCATCTCACTGTTCAAGAATAAGGGCAGCAAAGCTGACTGTGGCAACTATCAGGGTGTCTCCCTCCGGCCAATTGCTGGGAACATTTTGGATTGGGTCATTCTCAACCATCTGATCACCAACATATCAGAGAAAAACCTGCCAAAGGCACAGTATGGATTCTGTCCAGGTCACAGCACCATTGACATGATATTCACAGTCCATCAGGTTCAAGAAAAATGTATGAGCAGAATATGGACTTCTATGCTGTCTTCATAGACTAAATAGGCATTCGATACTGTCAATAGGGAGGCCCTCTGGACAAGCCTATTAAAGTTTGGATGTCCAAATAGGTTCATCAACCTGATCCATCTGTTCAATGATGACATGACTAGACTGGTACTCTCTGGTGGAGAAGTATCAGAGACGTTCAACATCACAAATGGCGTCAAGCAAGGATGTGTTCTGGCTCCTGTTCTCTTCAATCTCTTCTTTACCTGTGTGGTCAACCATGCTGTCAGGGACCTTGAACTCGGGGTGTACCTGAGGTATAGGTTCAACAGATCTCTTTTTGATCTTCGTCGTTTGAGCACTAAAACCAAGATAATGGAGAGGATCATCTTGGAAGCACTCTTTGCTGATGACTGCGCCCTTATGGCACATAAGGAGTCTGACCTCCAGCTCATCATCAACAAGTTTGCTGAAGCCTCCGGTCTCTTTGGTCTCACCATCAGCCTTGGCAAGACAGAGATCCTGCTACAACCTGCCCCCACTTCCACTGCTCATTACCCTTCTATTTCCATTGAAGGGACAGAGCTGAGGACAGTAGAAGAATTCAAGTACCTTGGCAGCATCATTTCCAGTGATGTAACCCTGGACAGAGAAGTCAATTCTAGGATCTCCAAAGTGAACCAAGATCTCGTCATTTGAGAACACGTGTCCTAAACCAGCACATCATCAGGCAGTGCATGAAGCTCAAGGTGTACAAGGCCATCATTCTCGCCAGTCTCCCATATGGATGTGAGACATGGACTCTGTACAGAAGGCACCTGAAACAGCTACAACAGTTCCACATGTGCAGCCTGAGGTCAATACTCAACATCCACTGGCAGGACTGAATCACAAACTTGGAGGTCCTTGACAGAGCTGAGACAACCAGCATTGAAGCCATGGTTTTGCAAACCCAGCTTCAATGGGTGGGGCATGTCATTCGAATGGAAGACTCCAGGATGCCTAAGCAGCTGCTGTATGGCAAGCTTTGCTCAGGCAAGCAGTATGAAGGCAGGCCATGCAAGAGGTTCAAAGACTGTGTGAAGGCCAATGCAGTCCTTGCTGGGATCACCCCAAAGCAGCTCAAGCATTGTGCGCAGGACAGGCTTGGCTCGCAAGCTCTTTCAAGGAAGGCACATGAAAGCTTTGTAGAAGGATGCCGTGCAAGCATTACGGAGGCCCGTGAGAGGAGGAAGTTAGCAGCAACTGTGCCAGCTGAACCAGGACAGTTCCCTTGCCCCCACTGCAAATGATTATGCCATTGAAGAATTGGACTCCACAGCCACCTGTGAGTCCACAACAAATGAGCTGTACAAGCTGTCATCATCTAAACCAATGAACTACCAAGAAGACAAATAAACTGACTTGACATCTCCAAAACAGCAGGTCTTGTGGGGTGTTCCCGGTATGCAGTGGTTAGTACCTACCAAATGTGGTCCAAGGAATAATAGCCTGTGCTCACAGAAGAGCTACTGCAGCACAAATTGCTGTAAAGGCAAATTTCAGCTATGATAGAAAGGTGTCAGAATGCACAGTGCATTACAATTTGCTGTGCATGGGGTTGCATAGCTGCAGACTGGTCAAAGTGCCCATGCTGACCTCTGTCAACCACCAAAAGTGCCTACAGTGGGCACATGAGCATCAGACCTGGACCATGGAACAATGGAAGAAGGTGAACTGGTCTCAGGAATCATGTTTTCTTTTACATTATGTGGATGGCCAGTTGCATATGCATTGCTTACCTGGGGAAGAGATACCACCAGGATTCACTACAGGAGGAAGGCAAGCGTGATAGTCCCTATGTCAAGATCTGTGAGCTCCTGCAGAATACACCACCTGACAACACTCACAACATTGGTGTAGTTTTAGACAACCAACTATCATGTTGCTAACCTGACTTACAGTATTTAGGCAGGTCTTCTTTACAATATCAAGAAGATATGGCCATTTCTCTCCACAGAGGCCATGCAGGAGCTTGTTCCAGTCTCACGATTGGACTACTGCAACTTGCTCCTGCCATGTCTTTCCACAAGTGCCATCCAACCCTAGCAACTGATCCAGAATATAGCTGCAGATTTCAGTCTTTGAACACATAACTCCATTGCATTGTTCCCTCCACTGGCTTCCTGTACCTGCCCACATTTAAAATAAATAAATAAATAAATAAATAAATGTAGAGTAATATACAATGTAATAATAAATGCTATAAACAGACCAGCCCCTACCTACATGAAGGCACTTATCAAACCCCTCTCTGCAGCATCTTACCATCCAAGGTACAAGGAAGGCAGGTACAAATGTATGAAAAGTTTCTTAATGATGTTGTCTGATAAGACAACATCATTAAGAAACTTTTCATACATTTCTTCTTGGTGGTTTTTTTTTCTGTGATACTTATGTTAAGCAGCTTCTGATCCTGACAACAGCATTCATTGTGATATTTTTACATTAAATAATGTTCAAATCACAAATAACACTTTCAAATTGAATCTTTGACAATGACTATAGTAATTATTCCCATAATCACTGTCATGCTCTACATTTATATTTTAAATGATGAGGTAATCGGCATTGGAAGTGGACCAAGACTAGGTGTAATAAAACTACATTATGAAGAATCCACAGTATTAGTTCATGTTACCTGATGTTGTCCTAGTGACCTAATAACTCATGTTAGACATAAAAGTGGGCCAAAGTTCAGTTTGTAATGAACAGGGTTCAAAGAGAATGTTAGGATTCATAGGCATGAGGTTTACTACACAAGGTTTTCATAATCCATCACTCACATAATGACAGTCCAGGGTCATACATAAAAGGCACAATGATTTCCAAATCCAAGGGTGATCCAAATCAGAGTCAAAAGCCAAGCAGAGGTCAATACACAGAAAATTGAAATAAGAGGATAATCCAAAAATGAAATAACCAGAACAGGGGTTTAGGGTCACATGCAGAAAATAGATAATGGCACAAACAGCTCAGAACTTATTATAATATGAGTAATCACTAAGGCTTCACAGTTGTGTAAAGTATCCATGTTCATGAGACATATGCTAGCGACAGGAAGTGGGAATAATAACCTAGTAAGAGCTGTTAGAATTCAAGGGATCATGCCCTCTGGTGTATGGCAGTGAAATGTTCCAGATAGATGTGACACTTATACTATTTGATTTCTGATTTTATGAATTATTGGACAGTTAAATTACAACTTTGGCAGCGTAAGATAATTTTCAGTACATCACAGCATTGGCTTACAGCTTCCCATTGACATCAAATGATACAACACTGCAGTAGCAGTGTAAGTGTTCAGCTATTGGATTAGAACACCTGCAAAAATATTGCTCAAAGCAGACTTATTAAGAGGATGGCTCTTAGCTGTTAGCAATTCATCAGAACACTATAGAGACATCACTTTCCTTGGGCAGCAAATTAAATATACACAGTGTCTTTGTCATCCCAAATGTAGTCATCCAAGATATGTTTGGTGTCTCAACTTCACTTCTTTAGTTTTACACTGAAACTATAAGACTAATGAAACTAACAAATATAGAAGCATTCTAGTCTCCAGTTAAGAACCATGGAAACTGCAAGTGTTAATCATCATACTCACATATAAAAAAAAAAAACAGCTTTTCAATTTGCTATTAAATTGCTTTGTTGAAGTGGTTTCTGACATACTGTGACACTTATCTATAAGAAAGAGGAAAAAAGGAATATAGCTTCCAATTAAATGTATTTTTAATATGAATATATTGTGCTATTCTAATTTCAAAAAAGTTGATATTCAATTAGTGTTATAAGGCAATGCCTTTTAAGGCTAATGCACAATGACTTAAGGCCCGGTTCCACAACACCAATAACTATACCTACAACTACAACAATAACTATAAATAAATCGGTCTCCTGCAGTTTATGTTGTTGGTGGTCACACCAGACTGATAACGATACCTATAGCCCAGGCCTGGGTTTATCAGTATCAGTAAGATTGCTTCTGGACCTATTTTTCCAGACCACTAGATTTTGAGAAACAGAGCATTTTTATTTTTATTTTTTACAAATTCGATAAACAAAAACTTTATACATGTCAGTAACAGCACAGAGGATCTCAGTCTATAGCGGTCTCCATACATGGCCACAATGGACTGCAATTCCCAAGTGCCACAGCACCCCTCCTCCCCTAAGTACTGATGACACCCTGGTTCCTAGTTTCCCACGAATCAGCACACCTATATAAACATGAGTCTGACAGATGGACTTTGTGAAGTATTGCTCTGCATTCTACACCTGATCAAACTGAGCCGTTTACTCCAGTGTTGGTTTCCCGTGTTTGTGACTTTGTTTCTGTTTGTTTTTGACCTCAACTTTTGTGTACCCTATGGAATTACATTCGCACATTGATCAAACCTTGCCTGAATTTGACTACGACTTTTTTGTTGATGCTCATCAGGCTGGAAAAGGTTACAAAACCATCTCTAAAGTGTTAATCCACAGTCAGACAGATTGTGTACAAATGGAGGAAATTCAAGACCATTGTTTCCCTCCAAAGGAGTGGTTGACCAACAAAGATCACTCCAAGAGCAAGGCATGTAATAGTCGGCGAGGTCACAAAGAACCCCAGGGTAACTTCTAAGCAACTGAAGGCCTCTCTCACATTGGCTAATGTTAATGTTCATGAGTCCACCATCAGG
>JANZLB010000007.1:54299479-54311510 GCA_026167865.1 Notarius quadriscutis
GCCCTGTGAGCCGGTTTTGGTGAAAAAAAAAATGCTGTGGTTCTCCTGTTTCAGGCTGTTCTAGTTTGGTGGAGGAGCAGGTGGCGGGAGAACGACAGGATTTCAGCTCTTACTCATTAATATTCATGACATGTAAAGATATCGCTTCTGATTGGCTAACAGCACTGACGCTTCCTCCAGCAGGTTATAGGCAAGGTCATGACTACTAATTTTCAAAGTGACGCAAGTTCGTAGGGCTTTTTCTAATTCGCTCGTTTTTCCGTCTATTTTCTCTCATAGGCTAATACAGGGAATGGGGTAGAAGAACATTTTTCATGTGCAGCATGCATATGCAACTCTGAGTGACCTATGGTATTTCAAAAAAAAGCCAGGATTAAACGGTTTGTCGTGGAAGGACACCTTTAATAGCAGCCAAAGGACATTTCCTCTCCACACAAACCCTTGACTGAAATATCTGAAGTTTACTGCGGTGTTGAACTACTTTATAAATAAAGAGGTGATCCTGGAGAATTGTGCACTGATTGGTTGAGAAATTCAGACCATTTCTCGACAATCACTGAGTGACTCAGCAAAATGGCAGCCAATCACTCAGTCACTAAGGTGGTGAAGAAATAAACAAAACCGCTGTTCCTAGACACTAAACACGGGCTGAAACTATTCAAAGGTGGAACTAATTTATTTCAGAACAAAGTGTAGATAAGTGACGTCTGCACACATTACATTTGCATGCCACTTTTGAAAATTGCATTTTTTTTTTTTTTTAAATGACCTGTGTATTTGTACCAAGTTACCCCTCAGGCTCCGTGAATATCCTCAGCATCATTCACGGATTCACTTTGCCAAACATCCATTCAACAGAATGTCCGCAGTGAAATGACGTGTATGATTTTACCTTTAGCTACACAGCCGAATAATGTACCATGAAGAGTACCTCCATGTTGCTGTGAAACCCATGGATCTGTTTCAGAGCCCTCAGCTTCTCCTGAAAGTGAGCGATGTTGAGGGGTTCAGCGCTGGAACACGATCCTGCTGCTGGCTTCACACCTCTCTCAGCATCTGTGCATTTAACACAAACTTGTAGTTTGCGCACCACCTTTTACAGCGTTAGTTCTGAGTGTAGAAGCAAAAAGACCAACCTGCAGAAGCCTGGACCTTCATTTTCGGAGCATTTTCTGGGTTCTGTGACTGGAAAGGGGAGAGAAGAGACGAGACTCATCGTCAACTGACTCAAGGAAACGTACTGCAGGTAAAGATTCAGATAAATCAGGACTAAAGACTTACTTTGCAGCTATTTAAGAATCCGCAAGGATTCATGAACGAGTCAATGACTGTAGCTCACTCCGGCCCTGTCTAGCGCAGAAGGAACGATCTAAAGTGTGCAATCACTGTTGCAAGCTAGACACCCTATGCACCCTACCTTCATGCCAGAATCAAAATCTGAAGAATTGAGGGAGGAGTGAAGCTATAATGCACCCCAGGCAGACCTACCTTCCTGCCAAAAAGGATAAAAACCTGAACTGGGAGAGCGTGAAATGTGGACGACACCAGACAACGGCATAAGCTCATTGCCCATCACCAGGATGCACAAATTAATGGAGGTGGAGGAGTGAAACCTTGGATTTTACTGCAACTTGTGTAACAAGAGTGGAGTTTGCACAGATTATCCTGAAACATTAAGACTTACAGTCTGAGATGGTGCCGAGACGGAGTGCTTCATCGCTCTCTTCAGATGAGCTTCAACTTCTGACTCGCTGCTGCTCTCAATCAGACTCAGATGATTCATAATCTGTCAAATCAGAAGTGGTTACAGGAAAACTGAATAAACACCCCCCCCAATACAGTCACTGACCCATCATTTAAAGTGGCCAAACACCTGTGCACACACAGGAAGTGCTGTACCTTGGGGCCGACGAGCCTGTACAGCGTGTGCAGCAGTGTCTTGACTGTGCGGTGAGCCATATCATTGGGTTTCTGTTTCAGCCACTCCTTGGGAAAAGCCTTCATGAAGTTATGGATGTCCAGAAGAACCCTGTCCAGGTAGACAGACTCGATCTTCTCTGGAAGCAGCTTTATCATACGCCAGTGACACTACACAGGATCAACCGCAAAACAAAGGAGTGAAACTCGTTCCTACAGCGATGCGCTCAGACACTGAAGTGATCCTCTTACAGTCCATCACCCAGGACAGCTTGGGTTCAGTTTTACACTAAAGCGAGTGAAGCCTCTGCTAAAACTCTCCATTGTAAGTGACCTGCACCTTTATACTCCAACATATGGATAAACAGCTGAATCTTTTACTCAAACATTTTTCCTAATGATTAATTCACAGAATGCAGAAGTTACCTTCATGACCATTTCAGAAAACTCTACAGATGCAGTGGAGTGGATGGCCTCCTGTAACAGCATCAGCAGAGCACTGGGGTGGGGTGGAGTGGAGGGTAAAGAAAAGAACTGATGAATGTAGTCTGAAGATGAAATTCTTTCCAAAGCCAGTGAACATTATCTGTAGCTCTGCAGTAATGGACGATGTTGCTAATGTGAAGTTGACTGACTTGAAGCATAGCTCTAAATCTTTGTGTAAAATATATATATATTTTTTGGGGGGGATAAAACCCTTACACAGTAATAAGTAAGGCCTGTACCTGAGTGTGCTGGTGGGATCTGCAGTCTTGAATAAAGCTGTGAGCAGGATATGAACCGAGCGGATGAGCTGAGATTCTCCGGAGCTCTGCTGATGCCGAGGATCCAGCGCAATAGAGAGCAGAGTCTGAACCAGATTCTTCAACACACCTGGAGAGGCTTCATGAGACAGCTTCCCTGCCAGAACCAGCTACACAAACCCAGAGTAGGAGTTACTTTAAAGTCTACCAAAGAAACAGAATTCATCTGTTCAGTCCACTAAAAAGACAGAGGACTGGGTTGAAAAGGCATGCAGCATCCTCACCGAGTTCAGAGAGCTGATAACGGAGGCGTAGAGTTTCTCTGCGTGCTGCGCTCCTCCATTCCCCATGCGCCTGCTGGCCTGTAAGCCGAGTTGCAGCAGTGCCGCCACGATGAACTCCTCCACGTGACCAGACATCAACTTCCATTCGCTCTCCTTATGCAAAATCTCCATTATCTGAGATTAAGGTTTGACAGACGAAAGGAACAGCTCTTAGATCAACCAGTACATTTTATCGTGCCCTTATAGACATCCCCTGGGGTTCGCCGAAACCCCCACAGCACCATGAAGGAAAGTTCAGTTACTTTCCCTCTGTGCACAAAAATCCAGCTCGATACATTCCACAGGATTAGACACCATGCTGTACCTTAGCCAGACCCTGCATGCTGGTTTCCACGTCAGAGCTGGCAACCTGCGAAATCACCAAACTAATGCTGGCTGCAGATTCTTCAAGACTGCTGAAGGCAGAGAACCTAGAGAGAACAAACCAGAAAGTTAGAAGACTTCTGGGAGTGTTTGAAACAAATCTTTAGCAACTTCAGAAATCAAGTCTTTAAGAACAGGTGTGGTTTGAGATAAATAAGGGCAAAGCTTTAGTCTTCAATTCTTCGCCAACGGGCAGAGACATGATGCACTAAAGCCAGGAGAGATGTACTACAACGGGCTTCATGAGAACATTTTCATACTTTCTGTAAGGGCCACTGCAATATCTATACCTTGTAATAAAAGATCAGGATTTATGGTGTAATTTTCCCTTATTAGAGGTCAATTTAGTCTTTTGCAGTGTTGTAAATATTTCATAGCAATATCGTTAATCTGGAAATAGTTCAACAGTAGATTGAGCCTTAAATGAAGAGTAGACAGTAAACCAGGGTCATCACCACTCCTACAGCTGTGACAGCCACCTGAAACACACGAGCACAGTTTTTTGTAGGTTTCCTTTAGACATTTCTTCAGTTAACTCCTGATTACTCCACAGGTGTTGATTCTGAACCAGCGTTCTAGACCAAAATCAGCCAATGCGAGCGTGTACGCAGCAGTTAGTGAACCGCACAGTGAAGCAAAGCTGCAGGCCTAGTGTTCGACATGTGCGCCATAACACTTCCTTCTCATTCGCTTAACTTTTTCGGACCATTATTTAAGCATGCCTCGATACAGTTCAGTTCCTACTCAGACTTCATGCTTGGTATGCAGTTACCTCTGGTGCTGCCACCTAGTGTGCAAGACGACAATCAGGACTTTAGTATGTGATACAGCTCAGAGAATCAAAAAAGCCTCACGTCTCATGCTTACTAACAGGATATTTAAAGCCTCGCACAGGCCTGACAGCAACGAGTTAATATTGAGGAATTCAAAACACTCCTCCATAACATGGATTTCCATGCGAGATGGCGGACATGGGCAAGGGACAGAATTTAATCATTTTTGAACACCCACGTTGAAAGTAATCAGACCTAGACGCTACCCTGAAGGCAGACAATGGACCGACAGCACCAGTCACGCTCATTAAGGAAGACTGACAAAATCCTGCAAGTGCAGGAGATTGAAATGAAAGGAAATTGTTGCATGATTGAGACTATAGGTGTTGAAAAATAACATCTTGTCTTATTCAGACAAAAGCACAAGACAAAGCAAGCCATGTGGAGAGGTGGACTTTGTCTATAGAGGGGAAAAAAAAAACCACCATTGGTTTAACCAGTTTAAGTTCAGTTAAAAATCTTAAACTTCTAAAGAGTTTACAGAGATGGAAGCTTTTAAAAATAAACTGATGAAAAATAACTTCCTTTTACGCAATTCTGAGAAGAGGATTAGGACCACGTGCAGCAAGTTTAATTACATAGGTCGCTCTAGTCAGTCAATGATGACCCTCAGGTCTTTTACTGCTGCACATGAAGCAAAAGCCATATGGTCTTTCGAAACTCAGATGAGAATAGCCTTCTTTCATCTCAAATACTGCCAAGATGAGAAAGGTCACGACAAGGTGCAGAAAAACTAGTTCATGCCTGTTACACCTAGGTAACACGCTTCACTTAGTCCCCATCCTTATCCACACTGCATTGTCTCAATCGAGTTTCACATGGATTATAAAAGTACTAAACAAAAATCAGACCTGCCTGATCCATCCTGACGCCCTACTTCTGGCTGGAGTCGCATCGCATTGCTCACGTGGAGGACGGACCCATATGGATAGCTAAAATAAGTCATGCTTGGAAGATTGCTCTACTCAGTTTTGCTACAGTTGATATAACTTTAGGACTGCAGCTGTCATGAACAGTTTTGCACTCAGTCTCCATCAATGAACAGTTTAACTTCAAAAAGTTAAATTGTGTAACTAGAAGATATTGGTTTCAGCCTGAAGTCTATTTTGTTGATCATATAGGACACTTAGAAGCTAGTCGTTTATAACCACAGCGAGTTATCACCCAGATGAGGATGGACTCCCCTTCAGTCTGGTTCCTCTTGGCCATCACCACCTCAGGTTCGCTCATTAGTGGGTGGATGTTTAAAATATTTCTGTAAAAGCTGCTTTACAACGCTGTTGCTAAGTGCCATTTAAAGAAGAAAAAAAAAAATTAACTTATGATTCATTAGTTTTATTTCAAAAGAATTCCTACTTGTACTTGAACTCCGGTACATCCAGAGGTGAGTCTGTCGTCTCCAGCACCAGAAGTTCTGGCATGATTGCTTTGGGGAGATCCACAATGAAATTTGGGTCAAGCTGAAACTGGCGTGGCACCACAGGGCTCTGCTGCTGAACTGCTGCATTGTCACTGAGGAATGAAAAAAGAAATTAGGCACCATTTATGATAAAGACCCCAGGAATACAGAAATGGTGGAACAGGAAGCCACAACTAAATGCATGAAGACCAAAAATAAGTGGAATCAGGCATGGCTCCTGTTAAGCTCTGGATAAATCCTGACATAGCGGCAGATTCTCCAGTAGCTCTGTCCTTGCCTTTGACTTTAGCGGAATTTTTTTTTTTTTTTAAGTCTTTCTGGTGTGCATTTATATTCTATAGACATTTCTGGAGTCAACATGCAGTGCAGCAGAGATTTTTGTGGTTATACTCCGTTACAACTGCTCACCCTATGACCGAGGGGATGTGAGGGCATTGTCCATTCTATACCTGCAGAACTGAGGAGGTACCATGGCTGCATAGCCAAGCACAAGGCTAAGATGGAGGTACAAACCCTCGGTTCCATCAGTGCTTTTGGAGAATGAACTCTCTAACCAACAAAGCTGATGAGCTCACAGGACTGGTGAAAACCCAGAGGCTCTACAGGGAGTGTAGATTGTGTTTCACAGAGACGTGGCTTAACAGCAACACACCAGATTTTAATGTGGAGCTACCTGGATTCACTACAGTAAGAGTGGACAGGGACATGAAGCTGAGCAGCAAGCGCAAAGGTAGGGGACTCGCACTAACACCAGATGGTGCAACCTGGGACACGTAAACGTTAAGGTGATCTACTGCCAGGACATTGAACTGTTAGCGGAGAGTCTGACTATTACATACCTCGGGAGTTTACGCATGCCATTTTTCACCCGTTTACATACGCCGCCTGCGAGTCTGCATGCAGATGAGTGACGTCATTCACTCCACCATCGCAGCGCCACAGACAACACCCCGAGGCATTCTTCGTGATCTCTGGGGATTTTAACCATGTCACTCTGGACTCCACCCTCCCTGCCTTTCATCAGTTTGTGGACTGTCCCACTAGGAAAAGCAGGACCATAGACCTTTTGTATGCCAATGTAAGGAATGCATACAGGGCAATCCCAGTACTGCCACTGAGGAGATCTGACCATAATCTGGCTTTCCTACAGCCTCAGTACAAACCAATGGTTCTGAGGCAGCCCACCACCATGCATTCATTCAGGGCCTGGTCTCCCAAGGTGGAGGAAACTCTTAAGGACTGCTTCGAGACGACCGACTGGAATATACTGTTAGACCCACATGGGGAGGACATTAAGGAGGTGACAACGGACTACTTGAACTTTTGCAGGGACGTTGTTCCCACAAAAACCGTACACTGCTTTCCAAACAAGCAGCCCTGGATTACCAGTGAAGTTAAGGGCCTCCTCAACCAAAAGAGGGTGTTCAAAGATGGAGACAGGTCAGAGGTGAAGCATGTACAGGGGGAACCTAGTCCAGCTACAAGAGGCCAAGAAGTCCTACAGGAAAAAGGTGGAACAGAAGACATGGAGGTCTGGGATGAGATGAAAACCATCACAGGCTACAAGAACAGTGGCAGCTCAGCAGATGGGGCATGGACAGGGCAAACCAGTTTAATCACTTCAACAGGTTTGGTTGCCCTGCTCCTGCTGCCCCCTCCTCCTGCAGCAGTTATCACCTCATCACATCAGCCCTTGCCACCAACATCAGCATTAGAGCCATCAACACCTGCAGACAGAATACACATCCACTCCCATCTTCACTGCAGACCAAGTCAGGAGAGAGCTGAAGAGACTCCACCTGAGGAAGGCAGCAGGCACGGACAAGGTACGTCCCAGGATGAAGGCCTGCGCTGCCCAACTGGGGGAGCCCCTCCAACACGTCTAACCTTCGCCTTGGGAGAGTTCCGGTCATGTAGATGTCGTGCCTCATTCCAGTTCCTAAGAAACATCCAAAGGAACTGAATGAGGACAGGCCGGTCATCTTGACATCACGTGATTAAGACCATGGAGTGACTGCTGCTGAACTTCAGATCCCAGGCCCAACATGCTGAGGACCCACTGTAGTTTGCATACCAGGAAAAGGTGGGAGTGGATGATTTCATCCTCTGTCTTCTGCAAAGGACTCACTCATCTGGACAAGGGGAGCAGTGCAGTGAGGATCATGTTTGACTTCTCCAGCACCTTTAACACCATCCAGCCCCTTCTACTGAGAGATAAGCTGCAGGAGATCGGTGGACACACATCTGGTCTCCTGGATCACAGACTACCTCACCAGGAGACCACGTCAGAATCAGGGACTGCATTTCTGACAGTGATCAGCAGCACAGGGGACTGTGCTCTCTCCATTTCTGTTCACTCTACACATCAGACTTCAAATACACCTCGGAGTCTTGCCACATGCAGAAGTTCTCGGACAATACTGTGATTGTGGGATGGGTGTTCATGGACAGGAGGAGGAGTACAGGAGCTGGATACAGGACTATTGTGGTGTAAATCCAACCACCTGCAGCTGAACACTGGCAAAACAAAAGAAATGCTTGTGGACTTTAGAAGGTCCAGGCTGACTCTACAGCCCATCTCTGTTGAGGAGGTCGATGTGGAGATGATCAGGACCTACAAATGCCTGGGTGTACATCTGGACAAGCTGGACTGGACGGTGAACACCAGCACCCTCTACAGGAAGGGTCAGCAGACTCCACTTCCTGAGGAGGCTCGGGTCCTTCAGGATCTGCTGAAAACTGCTGCTGATGTTCTACCAGTCTATGGTAGCCAGTGTTCTCTTCTGTGCTGTAGCGCATGTTGGGGAGGCAGCATTAAGAGATGCTGGACAGCTTGACAGGCTGGTGAGGAAAGCTGGCTCTATGCTGGGAACTGAGCTAGAGTCCCTTACATCAGTGGCAGAACAAAGGGCCCTGAGCAAACTGCTCTCAAATCATTGACAACTGTCACCACCCTCTGCACCGCGCCATCAGGCAGAGGAGCTCGCTCAGTGGCAGACTGTTATCCCTGCCCTGCACCACAGACCGATTCAGGAAGTTTTTTTGTCCCTTAGGCCATTAGACTGGCTCAGCAAAAATAAGACCTTGTGACTCTGCTGTACTCAGGACTAGTTACACTGCTCTTCATGTCCATTGCATTGTCAGAGCAATCCGTTCATTACTTTGTAATGTTGCTAACAGACAAACCAAATGAACAAACCAACCAACACTACAGAAAACAACCTCCTTGGCAGAGGTAATTTTATAGTATACCATCACAGTATACTGTATGTACCGATATACTATAACTATGCCCATGTAATATACTATGCTTTTTATCTACCATATACCATTAAACACACTGCACATGTAACTGTCCACAAAGTATTTGCACTGCTCATTATGCTCTCATTTGCACTGTGACTGGTTACTGCCAACTGCACTCCCTCACGACCTCATACAGCTCTGTGTGGATTCTATTACTTGCTCTTATTGGTAATGTTTTATTTCTTTTGGCATTTTAGTTTTTTTTGTAATATGTATAATGCTAATTAGTTTTCGTATTGATCTTGTGCAATGTGGAAATGTTACTGATACCTTGAATTTCCCTCTGGGATTAATAAAGTGTCTAATCTTTGACAATGTTCATTAAAGTGACAAAATACCGCATTGAAATATTTGAAACAATAGTATTTCTTCGGGAGAGCTTTGAAAGATCACATTAAATTTCATGCATGGGGGCCTCAAGTGGTGGTAAACACAGTACAATTTTAGTCTTGGAGCCAAAATAAGTTTATAAATTTAAAATAAATTTTAAAAACCCACAGCGCACACACTTCTGTAGTATGTGTACACACAGATGGCCCGTCTTACACCTGGAGTCTGTGTGGAGATTCCAGCTAGCACTGAAGATCACCTCATCCTACCAGGTCTCACACACGAGGCAACCATAACTAATCAACATGCTGATGAGCCTACCTCAGCTTAGGAAGTGCTGCTGTGGTTTCAGAGGTTGGTTTGCGTTGCAGGTTTGCATTAGCTGCTCCAGAAGTTCTCTCCTCTGGCTGAAGTTTAATAGGAGCAGCAAGAGCTGAGGGTTTCTTCACAGAACGCTTGATCCTCTCTTCCAACATGCTCATGTCCTTTTCTGACAGCTGCAGAAAATAAACGTTACTATACTGTAAATGCTCAATTAAAAAAAAGGAAACCCTGTGCACAGACTCGTGCAGTGACCTACCTGGCCAATGAGTTTGTACACTTGTTCCCCACAGACGTTATAAGCTGCCACTACCGTGTTTAAAGCAGCGTTACGAACAGCTGTGTCTCGATCACCGATGTGAACAGCAATTTCACGCAAGGATTTTGCTGCCGTCTGCTGCAAGACCGACATTCCACACAGTCTAACAAGACAGCAGAGCTCCTCCAGACACTCTGCAGATGAATGAGAACAGGATCAACTGGTAAAGCTTCACATTTATAAAAATGTTTTTAGCAAAAACCCAACTGCATAAGCTAACCAGCTGATTTGATCTAAGGTAACGAAATCTCTCGCTCACTCCTGTTGTGTGCTTATAAATTAAGCTGGACATAACACCAGTTTCAGATTATCTTCCAGAATAGCACTAGGCCACTGAAGGTGCAGTAAACCCACCTTCCCTTTTCACCGATCAAATGTATCCAAATCAACTGTTGATGCAATTTAAAAACCCCACACCTGAGCAGCAAGTAAGAACTGCGACTGTATTACTAGCCCACCCAACATGCTTGAGGATGTAATTTTACCTACCAGCTCTCTGCTTGGAATTCTTGGACTTTGTTCCATCCATGAGGAATGGGAAGATTCTGCTCGCTGGGTAAACTTTGCGCAAAAGGCTAAAGATGTGGCGCACATCTTTACGCACGACATCTTTCGGCTCACCCATCTGAAAACATACACATGTACTCAGAAAAAAGAAGTATTGTGCCTGTAATCCATAGGCCACTAATGTGACTGCTCACCACACAAAAGCATTACCACAGCTCTACGTCTGAAGGTTCTTGGTCATAAACTATAGGTGCTAAGGAAGGCAACTGGACTTGTTTGAAATTCTTGACAGACGTTTCACCTCCCATCCAAAAGGCTTCAGGTCTGTCTGACTAGTGGAAAGTTTCAGGTATTTATCCTCTAGTGGACCAAAAGCAACCCTAAGGAGTCATTGAAGTGACCTGGATTGTTGACCCGCTCAGGTCATCCTGTAGGTGTTAGGATCACTGGAGGCTGGGTGTGAACAGCATTAGTATACTAGAGCAGCCTCTCTCAACTGGGGTGCCACAGCACCCTGGGGTACCATCTGGCTTCGTTAGGGGTTCTGTCAAGTTATATATTCTAACATTGAAATAAATAAAATGAATTTAGTTCCACTAATGCAGATCATTGCTGCCTCATGCATCACCAAAACGTGACTCACGGCCCCCTTTCCCATGTCACATCACTGCCGGGGTCAGTGCATGGTCAGCGTATCTGCATACGTTTTATATGGGGGTGCCTTGAGAATTTGCATACTTCTGAAGCGTGCTATAACTGAAAAAAGGTTGAGAAATGCTGGCCTCAAGGGTCGTTCAGGTGATCTGTGGGTCGTTAACGCTCTCCGCTATCATGCGAGTCATTGAAGTCAGTCTTTGTGTGGATGTACAGTATATTCAGTTTTCTGGGAAGTGTGCCAAGGACTGCTGATAAGTGAGGTCTCCGACCACCTCCTCTGCTCAGTGAGTCATTCCAGGCTGACAAAGATGGCTTCTTTTACTCCTCTGCAGAGTCCTGGCCTGAGGAACTGGGTCTCCTGTGTTGAGCCATGCACTTATGAAGCAGTTGATTCATTTCCCCCCAATATACAGATTGGTGTACTCACTGCATACACTACATTGTCCCGTTTGTGTCTGGATATTCCTTGGGGTGGGCCAATAAAATAAATATTGGTCCACCCCAAGGACAGAATACCCATGAGATGATTACCTGGAACTCTCCACTAGTCAGACAGAACTGAAGCCTTTTGGATGAGAGGTGAAACATTCAAGGATTTCAAGCAAGTCCAGTTGCCTTCTTTAGCACCTCCAGATTACCTCAGCTCAAAAACAGGAACTAGAGGCCAAGACCAAGTGTATTGCTCATTGTGAATGTTTAAACCATAAATTCACCTTAAATGAAAGGAAAGCATTGGCACATGAACAAACAAAGGATAACTGGAGTCTGTATTAAAACTGTACAAAGTCAGTCATTTGATATACAAATCCACCTTCAGAACCTGATGCCATATTGTGCACCAGTGAAGAATTATTCTGGACTAAACATGGTTACAACTGTTTTACCTCTACAACATTACATTTAAAGTCGGGCCAAACATGATTTTATTTTTTTTTTTTGGGGGGGGGGGGGGGGGGGGGGGGCAACCACCC
>JANZLB010000007.1:54445798-54457176 GCA_026167865.1 Notarius quadriscutis
CCACGTCAACCTAACTGCATGTCTTTGGACTGTGGGGGAAACCGGAGCACCCGGAGGAAACCCACGCAGACACGGGGCTCGAACCCAGGACCTTCTTGCTGTGAGGCGACCGTGCGAACCACTACACCACCGTGCCGCCCAAGAAGAACGAGAAGATGAAACGATCCGAGACCGAACGCTGCCTTGCAGGACGGGACCACCTCGGCAAATCTCTCAGCCGCACACAAAAGTTACACAGGAGCGAGCGTAATCAGTTTTAGTGGCTTTCCCACAATACACCCACACCAGAGCAACCGCAATTGCCCCTATTTTACGCAAAATGTTTCTCACAGATTAGAACTCGAGTTAACAAGAACCAGAGCAGGCGGCTCGGTGCAGACATTTCAGCCAGAGGCACAAGTAAAGGCTTCCTTAACACTTCAAAAGCTTCAGCGCTGCTGCGGCGGCGGCGCATCCCCAAATCCTCTCAAACCGTCCATGACTTCTTCAAACTTTCTAAAAACAACTACTGAGACTTCACCAGAGCTTCTCAGCGCTGTTCCATCCAAAACCGGTTCCACATTCTGGAGAGCTTCCACAGACAAAACGAGCACCTCGAGAGAGTCTCTCGGCCTTCTGAATGGGATTCTTCAGCTTGGCCCAAGCTTGTGCGATTCTACTCGTTTTCTACAACCACTCGATCCTCCTGTGAACCAGCCATCATCCGGCGTCGGAGAGGATTTCAGAAATTCATTTCCTTGAAATAAAAACAGGAACGATGTGAAATAATTCCCCGAGTGAAAAATTAACAGCTCCGTTCTTGGCAGCGATGAGGGACGTCTTGTGTCAGCCCGTGGTTTTGAAACACCACAATTACAAAGCGGAATCTGGTTTTAAGGAGCATGCAACAAACTGCGTGAGATACGAGAGCGTTTGGGATTTGAGCCTGAAAATGTCACAACCATCAGAGAGTGAAATTAGAAGCACTCGTTTTCCTCGAAGATTAAACACAATTTGAGTTCAGACAGGGAAAACGAGGGAAAAAAAAAGGAGGACAGTGCCGATGCTGGTTTGGTATTGAGCTTGTATAAAACGCAAGATGTTCGATGGCAACGTTTTTACCTTTTCGGTGGAACATTTTCCCCATTTTCGAGTGTTGAAATCAATCAGGGCCGAAGAATAAAGTTCCAGAGAAAGAGAACTTTATTACACAAAGAAGAACGAGTAAAACTCATCCCTCACTCCACGTCCCCTCCGACACAGAGTGGGACGCGACGCTGCCATGTTCACCGTGTCCACGAAGCGCCGCTGGAGTTTTAGTTCACCTTTAAACGTGCTGTACATTAGCGAGACCGAGGAGGTAGCCACGTCACCTTTTGGAGTAGGACTTTTTATTTCGTTTTTGCCGTTTTTCAGCATCGTAGATGGACAGAATGGTCCAAAACTCACACCAAAAGCATCTGATTGATTAAGAAAGCGTGTGGAGGTGCAGCTTTACAGCTCGGACACAGAAAGGCTCTGATAAGAGCACTAGAGCAGGACAAGCTGATTTTAGAGCAATTCTCATTCCATTTGCCAAAACATGAGCCTCATCCTCCCACGGGCCATCACGCCGAGAGCGCTCTTCAAACGAACTCACAAAACACACACACAGCGATGGAGGGAGCGAGTGAGCGAGCGAGCGAGGGAGGCGGTTCTGCTGTATGCCAAAGCCTCTATTGTACTGTACATGTGTATATGCTGCGTTTCCTACGCAAGTGTTTGGATGTGATTAATTAGGCAGTTATTAGCACGCTACAGCTAGAATAGCTTGCCCTCTCCATTCTCCCCCGATGGCCTTCTCCTCTTACAGCCTCAAAGGCCCAATTTGCTTGTTCCAGCAGGGATTAGAGGGCGGAGTTTAAAGAGGGGGGATGAAATCCATCTAAGAGCTACAGGGCCCCTTTGCTCAAGGGTCTTTAATTACCGTCGTATCTCCCCCCCCCCATACACACACACACACACACACACCCCGGACCTGTTCTGTTCTGTTCTCCTGATGATGAACTTGAGACTGCCTTGGCTCACGTCAGCGTTTGTACACACTACTAGCAGGAGTTACGTTTCCATTCCGTCCAGCGTGACTCATACGCCAATTTTCCATAAAGTAGCACAAAGAAAATGTAAATCGGAAACTAAACAGCAGTATTTCAGACATCGCCGGGTCAGCAACGGCGCCTCGGACACTGTACCCGAGAGGATGGATCGGTTAACCTTCTCACTATGGCTAAAACGGTTTCCTCTTCACCCATAATGCCGCCTGCTTTGTGCTTCCATGACCAGTTTAACCGGTGACCAGATCTGGATCTGGGAGTAAGCAGCAGTTCTCAAACCTTCACTGAACCCTGAAAGCGGTTTAACGAACGCAAATCTTTATTATTAGGGCTGCAAAATATCACAGCTCGAGAGAGAAAAGCACAGACGACGAGGGATATTTTTCTGACCAAAAATGGAAGAACTGCTGCAGAACCCTACGGTAGAGGAAAGACACAGATTACACAGACTTTTCTTTCGAACCGGGCTTTGGCTCGGCCGTACTCTATATAATGTGGACCCAGACGCGTTCGTGTTAGCGTGAGGACGTTTTAGATGGGGGTTCTTCTGCAAGTCAGTGTAGATAAGAGCGCCTGCTAAACGCCGTCATTTCGGACAGATCTGTAATCCTGCACACGTTAACGGACTGACTGCACTAAATTCTGGACCCTTACCCAGACGCTTTATTCCCCGTCTCTGCCCTGAAGCCGGTCGGATTCCTGGGGTCCCCATTTGTGCACCACTCCATTGATTTTGTCAGTGTTGATGAGTGAGTCTGCGGCCTTTCCCACAAGCCCCCACTGAGGAGGCCTTCTCCCACAATGCCCAGCAGGGGTGCTGGGGGCCCAACAAAAGAAGCCCAGCTAGAAAAGTAGTGCAGTGAAATGTGCTGAAAAAGTAATGGCACTTTCTCCTTATTTATCCTTCCTTGCGATTCACCTTAAAAAGGAATGAAGGGCAGAACAGAACAGAACAGAACAGAACGAGACGGTGAGGCTAGAAAATGCCGGCATCTCACGGCAAAACACTGACGCAGTCAGAAACGGACCAACTGAATGAGTCAACTCTGAACAAAATGAAGATCGGATCTCAAAAGAGAGCAAGACTACGTCTGGAAATGTTCCGATGTTGTGTCTTCGAATCCTCCGCTGTCAAGCCTTTAAACAAGACCCATGCTTTCAGGGTTTTTTTTCCCCAATGATTAAATAAAAGCATTTCAAGGAAAACAAAGGAAGATCGCACGCACACACACCGTTTTCTTTATTTCTAATATTAGCCCATAGTCATAGTGATGTATTATGATTTGAACATAAAGGACTTTTTTTTTTTTAAACTCGGAACGTCCCACCATTTTCCGTGCCGCTGCAGGCCGTGTCCTGAATCAAGCCTTGGGAAAACCCCTCAGTTTGAAGGCACGGGAATGTGAACAGGTGGAGCGCTGGCTCCAGTTTACAGCCTTGTGTGTAATCGTCAGGATTTACCCCATGGGCCTGACTCTCTCTCTCTCAGATCCGTCACCCGATACCTTGCAAAGGTCTGACAAGGGCAGCAGATAAGGTTTCATCTCTGTCAAATCCTAATGTTTACTGACTCCTTTCAAAACGATACGACGCTGTCTGCTGGGGATACTGTGAGGATTAAAATACCGACAGCGAAAATGCTATATATAGCGTACGTCTCTGATCGTCGAGCAGCATTAAACCATGCAGATACACGTCGAGAGCTTCAGGATCAGCAGGGTCTCTGCGACGTGGCACGGCTGATGGTGCGGATTTCGCAAACTGCTGATCTCACGGGTTGTTCACGCACACGCAAGTCTCTAGAGTTTACGCAGAAGCGTGTGGTCGCTCTGAGAGAAGTCGGAGAGGA
The DNA here is from genome assembly GCA_026167865.1 of Notarius quadriscutis. Classification (NCBI taxonomy): domain Eukaryota; kingdom Metazoa; phylum Chordata; class Actinopteri; order Siluriformes; family Ariidae; genus Notarius; species Notarius quadriscutis. The sequence continues at coordinate 54,449,720 of JANZLB010000007.1, forward strand.
CGGCCAGGCTGCCGATCACTCTTTACTACCGCGGTGAGCAGAACCGCACCTCAGAAAGCACAGCTCTGTCAACCATGAACAGAAAAAGGATGAGAAAAACACCACCTGGTCCTCATCGCCGGTGGTGTTACACAGGAGTGGAACCTTCTGCTGCTGAGAAACCCAACGTCTTATCAGCATAAGCAATGCAATTAAACCATTTCCTGCTCAGCCAAAGGTGGGTTTTTAAGAAAATCGTAACTTGACCTGTTTACACTTCCTGTAAAATTAAGAAACAAGCGAACTTAAAAGCCCACGGACGGACCAGTGCGCTCCTACCAACCGCGCTAACGCCAACCGGCTGAGGCTCAAACAACTTCGCTCCTACCAATGACGTCTCAATCAGCTTGGACACAGCAGCCAAAATTCACAAACATATTTACACTTTCATGGCGAGTACTGTTGAGGTCATCCGTACAGTATAAAGCATGGCTGTCACAGATAACAGGTCACTGTTGGCAGTAAAGAGGGGGAAAAGCTGTAAAATGACAGATAATCAGGTTTTACGAGAGCAAAGTATGGCTTTCCTTCCCAAATCTCCTCCCACTAATCCCCATAAGATAAGCTCCACAGCGTCTCCCTCTAATCACGGAGACTGGTTTACGCAGCGGATCGTTTTCCCCACAAAGCCCAATAACTCCCACATCGTCACCTGCCCGTTCATGCGCTGATGACGTCTGGCTTCGATGTTGTAGCTTGCGGACTGTTAAAGCAGAGCTTGAACCTTGAACTGAGACACTCTGTAAACCCTTTAATGCTTTCCCAACAATATGTCTAGACTGCAGAGAAACAGTCAGGACAGGTTTTCGTGTCAACACGTGATGCATTTCTCTTATTCAGACGACTTCAAGGCAAACCGGGTTTCACGGCAACGCGTCCTCCTGAACAGGCTTCCACAACCTCCTTCCGCAGAGTCCCAGAGGCGCTTTGGAGAGGTAGGTGTGAGGCGGTTCGGAAAAAAACAACAACGAGAAGGGCGCCCAGTAGAGGACATGCCTCCACCAAGCCACGCACTAGAATATTCAGATGTTTACTATGTTTACCGTATATACAGATCCAGATTTGCATCGAAATCCAATCGGTTGTTCCATCTTTCCTCCGAAATCCGTTCACTGCGTTTTGAGTCACGTTGGGAACAAACAAACAGAGACAAGACCATAGCGTCCTCCAACAACACAGCCGGCGGAGGTAATAAGTCTCCTCGTTTTCTGAAACCACCTCAATGAACACAAATCCCCACAGCCACGCCCCAAAATCTAGTGGAACACCTTCCCAGAAGAGTGGAGCCACAGTAAAGTGGGGGAGGGGCACACATTTACGGGTGTTCAGTCCTTTTCTCATCTGTACAGCGTCTTGTCACCCAGGAACATCGTATTTCCCATCGCGAGCTGGCTGGGTGTTCCTTTATAAAATCTATCAGCTTCGAAAGGTTTAAAGTATCGGAGATAGCGGAGTGCTAACGCTATGTAACGCTTACGATGAAGCGCGTCTCAGTGCTCACGCAGTGCTGAACCAAAGTCTCGTCTTATCAGTCGTTTTGCTTCGTCTGCTCCACCCGACTGTCGTATCACAATCTCGATGCAGAAACAATCCAAAAATGAACAACAACACAGACGACCTCGAATTCAGATTGTCGGAGCTGAATTCTGATTTCTTACTTGTATAAACGCAAAGTTCTTCATATCCTCAATAAAATGTGGAGCAAGCCAACTGAAATTCGGCCTTTTTTAATATTTCAATAATACTGGCTGGCGTTGAGTCGTATATCAGATGTATCCCATTCAGCGAGCACGATACTGAACAAGTCGAAGATATGGAATATATCTGATAGACCACAAAAAAAAGCCAGCCAATATTATTATACATACGCATTCCTTTCAGGTGCTCAACGCGTCTTTCTCTTTCAAAATTCTCTCAAAATCTTCCGCATTTAACGAAGCGAACCTGGCGGCCGTGTTCGTGCACAAACTGTCACAGTCGCTCGCCAGCGCGGAAGTTTCACATCTCTGACCTGTCGCTTTTCCAGTTTTTCGATGTCCGTTGGCATGTTTTTCTCTTGTAAATGTGCATGAAGAATATCTAAATGAAGTTTTGGGAGCCTTTCGGGCGTTCTTGTGCGCATGCGCGGCAGAAAACTCTCTCACTGGATCTTCATGCGACGTCATGTTGTCTTGACAACCATGCCATATCGTAAACCATATTCAACGCTCATTCTCCGTTGATGCACCTAGGACGAGCGATACGCTAACAATATTGCATTTTGTCGAACCAAATGAATGAAACCCGCTGGAAGGGAACAGAACACGTTTTTATTCCGTCGAAAAAAAACGTCCTGTGCGTATGATCATTTCTGAAATCGCATGCTGAATAATCAAAACTCGTGAATAAGGCACTGTCGCTTTCCACCGGAAAAACATTCAGGTTTAGACCAGTGACTGGGTTCACCATACTGCAGGACCCCAAACCGCAGCATTACAAAGTTAAAAATAGAAGAAATGTTGCCTGGCAGAGAGTCTCCGTCACTCCGTCACTCAGCGCTGTTGCTATGCAGATCAGAAGCTGACTCGACTGAAGATAAAGAATATTAAAACGTTAAAACAACAAACTAAATACGGGCTGTTTGTTATCTGGCAGTTAGACACATCCCCAGAGAAAACTCACAGATGTTTTTAGAATTACGGAGGCTTTCCAGTGTAACGGCGCCGAAACAGCTCAGTCTCTGTGCAGGTCAGGATTGTTGGCCAGAGGCTCAGTCAAGGTGCTCGGGCTGCATGTTTGGCAGTGGAGGGATTCGCCACAGTTCCTGTGCGCTGGTTTTGTGTCTGTTGGTTACAAACGTGACTCAAACGTCAGCCCCCGAGCCTGTCTGTTCCAGGGATGAAAGATAAAGAAAAGCAGCCCATCCAAGTCACTTTGTTATTAAAATGCATAAGTTGGTTCTCCTCGTGTACGTAGAGTTGGTCTCTGTACACTGTACGCCCGAGGGTTTGTGGACACCTGACCATCGCACCCAAATGTGGTTCTTCCCCAAACTGCTGCCACAAAGTTGGAGGCACATAACTGTACAGAATGTCTTTGCGTGCCAAACCCATTCCAGCGTGACAACGCCCCTGCGTACAAGTTCCATGAAGGTCGGAGTGGAAGAACCCTAGTGTCCTGCACAGACCCCTGACCTCACCGCCACGCACCCCAGGCCTCCTCACCCAACGTCAGTGCCCGACCTGAATGACCCCACAGCCACGCCCCAAAATCTAGTGGAACACCTTCCCAGAAGAGTGGAGCCAAAGTAAAGTAGGAATAAACGTGGAGCGTGATGTTCAACAAGCATATATGGGTGATGTAACGGTCAGGTGTCCAGATACTTTTGGAACCCTGTTTTCATAGTGAATTAAAAGTGTATGATTTTTCAACATGACATTAGTTAATAAGGCTAATTATTGCTACAGGTAATAAGGGAGTGGCTAACTGTTCTTGTCCTTCACTCCAAATACTCCAAAGCCACTGAACCTTCCACCCTTTTAGGAGTCATTTGGGTCACTACAAAGCCCGCCTTCAATCTGCTGCCTTTGAGAAACGTATAAAACGGCTTCTGGTGTCGGGTTGGGGCAATGATCGATAGTCCTGCCAAGCCCTGTTACTCCCCCGAGGAGAATTTTGTCTGTGTCTGTACACAAGAGCAGAGGGAATAAAACTCTGATCTTATTTCCAGGGGAACAAAAGAGGGAGTGCCCCTGGAGTCCCCCAGGCATGCAGTGTTCCAACAGAGCTCGGTGCAAGGAGGTCCCCCAAGAGAGGTCCCCCATGGGCTGTTCAAGGGCAGCTGACAAGTCAGCACAGGGTAAAAAATAGAGGTGGCCAGGGTTTGGGTTTTTTTTTTTTTTTTGGACAGGTCCCCAAGAGAGCCAGAACTCAGACAATGTGGTCAAAGCAGCTTGAGCTGAGCCTCTCTCTCTCTCCAACCAGCTGTCCTGCCACACAGATGAACGTGTGGAAATTCACCTCCAGGAAGCCCCTTTCTTCTGCCCCTCTTTGATGAAAGCCACCCACCCACCCACGCTTCTACGCAGGAGACGGACCGATTTCAAGATTGTGACTTTGTGGTCTTTAAGAAAAAGTGGTCAACAAGAACATCCAAAAATACACACCGCGCAACTGTCCGTAGCTTAGAAAACACTTAACTGAAGAGGAAAGGGAGGGTCTACAAACAAACTGACCATCAAAAGACTTTAGAACTCCATTAGAAGAAAGAACAGAGAAGCAAAAGGTCAATTTATGGTCTGGTTGACCCAGATGTGACCCTTCACCTCACACTCGCTGACCTGGAAGTTATTTCCTGTTTTGTGCAACCATTTTCGAACTCTATAAAGCTTTTAAAGCGGCAGCAAGCGGCAGCAAGAGGAAGAGACGGATTTGATCATTAGGCAAGTACAATGGCCACAACTGTGCACCAAGATCACAGGGGGATTTTCAGAGGTCACTCTCTCAACCTTGTAGTGGGGACTAATCCAGATGACAGAACAATATGACTTTTAAACCGGGGAGACCAAAAGACGATCCCCGAAAACAATTATAATTCAGAATAACTGACCGAGGCACGGTTCTTCACGAAATAATGACTGATGGACGCGTTGTAAAGGGCAAGTCCTTTTAATTAGCAAGACTGAGAGGCCCAATCTTTCCGTGCTGGCCTTTCATGAGAAAAGAGAAAGTCACAAAACAGCCTTCGCCAGGTTTTCAGTGCCAAGTCTCAGTCAAGGTCTCTTGACCTGTCCTGTATTCCAGCTCCAGTCGAGTGAAGGTTACCGCGGCTCTGCCTGCAGTACAGACGGGGCGGCCTTTGGCCAACATCCAAGCCAAATTATCTCTCCGGTCTCCCAGCAGAAAGCTACGTTTGAAGTCTAAAGCAGCAGATAACATTCATGTGTCTATATCAGCCATGTCCTACTCCCCATCCCCTTGGGTCTGGACACCATGCTGATAAAACTTTAACAACGTAATGGTGCGATGCATAAATAGTCCTGCCAAGGAAGGACAAAAAAAAAAAAGTCCAGCACCACGAAACAGTGAGTTTATAGGCCTCTGCAATAAGTGAACTATTAACCAGCAAAAAATAAACCCCAGACGAGACTTCACTTCTCTTCAGAATCAGGAGTATGCAGCGGCAGACGGTCTGAACAGAACCACGTCGACCTGCCGAGCAGTTACAAGGAGTCTGATTTGCAGGAACGTATTCACGTTCAGAAATGGCATTAAACCTGATCTCTAACAATAATGAAAAGGTTAGGCTTGCGAGTTTAAATCCAGCACTTCCTTAATTGCTTGTTCTCACAATAACTCAATGCAAATGCGGAAAAAAAAAAAAGGCAGAGTGGCGGAGCAGTGGCAGGTCATGAGACTCGGAGCTCTGACTGGAGGGTGGCCAGAGATAGCCGGCTTTTGTTATCACTACCGAGATGTTTTTTCAATCTTGCATGCAAGAGACATCAAGCCTCTGGGACTCTGAAAGAATTCAGTGTGCAGAAGCCAAACGGTTTGTTTGATCTTTAGCTCTTCCCTCCGAAGCCATGTGATGGCTGACACGAGGCCTTTATCTCCCCTTACCATCCCTTGGCTACAACAGTAAAAGTCATGGGGATGTTCAGAAGACTAACAGCAGGAAGGAACAGAACGAGGAGGGGAAAAAAAAAGAGAGAGATGTTTCATGACTTCCCTTCCAAAGCTTTCAGGAGCCGTCACTAACCTCCGTAGTGAAGCAGTTCAGACGAAGTTAATCAGAAAGAATAAAGATTTACACGGCAGTGAAAGGGTTCACGATCTTCTGAAAGGACTTGCAGACGTCATCCAGGAAATCCATGATCATGAGTAAGGTTAAAGAGTAAATGTGTAAGACTGCGGTTCCAGGGTCCATCGAGCATGCCAGAGTTAAGGGCTTGGACAAGGTCTGCAGCCTCGCTTATTTTTTAACAAAAAGTTTATGATAAATAGGCGACTCGAGGAAGGCTTTCAGCGTGCAGGCACTCGTACCGCCCCGCGAAGGCAAAAAGCGCTCGTGACAGTACTGCGAGCCAAAGCGTTGGAGAAAACGTGGCTGGAAACATCCGACAGCACGTATTCATTTTATAAATAAATATCAAGCGGTGACTTCTCCGTCAGAAAATCCTGAACGGACACCGTCACACATCGGCACGGCACGATGCGAGAACGGCTCAGGTCTGAGAAAGGCGGATAAAGCCGATCGGCGTTTCAGGCCAACAGCTTGTGTTCCCATGCAGCACGGTTCTCTGAGAAACATTATAACGTGATTAGACATGACACAGAAATGCCGCGTCTCCAAATAGACACGCCGTTGCGTTTCCGAGTATCACATGCAGTGTTGCTGCTATGAATAGATAAAGCACGCTGGGGAACAGGCGGTGACAGGCTGACGGCTGATTCGGGACATGATACGCTTTAATACCTGCTATCCCAATCATTCTGTGCTTTACAGCGTTTGTGGTGTCAAAGCGTTGAGCTCCTGTTGTCAGGAATGCCATGCGTGCGGTGAACCATGAGCACACGGTATCGTGGGCGTGTGGGTGTGTGTGCGTGCTTGTCAGAGGCCCAGAACAGCAGGCATTCATTACAAACCCAAAAAGTAAACATTTGCACAATTGAAAAGCGATTGCAATGCGTGTACCTGGGAGAAGAACACATTAGAAGGGTGGACGGATTTAAAAAGCCAGCAGGAGCAGGAGCAGGAGCAGTCACCTTGAAGCCGGGATGGCGTTTTATTTTCACATACAAACTGGTAACACACACACACACATCTCCATCAGACAGCAGGTATATCCCAGAGCATAAAGGTGTAAAGGAGTCCATAAGACTCGGGTTCGGTATCACGATAAATTATTACCTTTGTGGAAATGAAGCGAGCATACCGTAGGGGTTTTGACTCCATGATGATGAATTTTAATTCATTCCTGTAAAGCGTAGACCTCGTTTCAGCCGAGGAAACCAGGATCATCATGTCCCGTTTGTCCGCGGCCTAAACGAGGTCTAGATTTTAAGTGAATACTTTTTTTTTTTAAATATCTGATGTCTTTGTTTCGTTCAAAATGATTTGTAGATCCAAACACACACAGCAAAACCTTCCCATACCGACCGATAACTACTAACTCGGCTGAATGAAGCACTACAAGGGTCACAGGACGGTGCAAAGCCTCTGCTCCGCTCTGAAAATGATGAATAACTATAGAAATAGGAAGATATTGTAATAGAATATCCCGGGACTCAACCCAGAAGTGAAAAGGAAGTGTTTTGCTGCGTGCACTCGTCTCATCTCATTATCTGTGGAGCCTATTATGGATCCTATCCCAGCTGACTACGGGCGAAAGGAAAGGCGGGGTACACCCTGGACAAGTCGCCAGGTCATCACAGGG
>JANZLB010000007.1:54520045-54530213 GCA_026167865.1 Notarius quadriscutis
GTCAGCCCTGTGATGACCTGGCGACTTGTCCAGGGTGTACCCCGCCTTTCGCCCGTAGTCAGTTGGGATAGGCTCCAACTTGCCTGCGACCCTGTAGAACAGGATAAAGCAGCTAGAGATAATGAGAGGAGATGAGATATTCAACCTGCACTTAGCCAATTTACACAATGCTATAATTTGTACTCTGGTAGATGCTAAACTGCATTTCTTTCTAACATGACTGCCCACTGACTGTGCCAAACAGCATGAGCACCAATAATGATAACCGATAATAATGATATCTCTTCTGCATTCTGACAGTTTGCTTTGTTCTCAAAACCCATACTGTTACAAATATGATCTGTTTTCAGGAATTCTCTAAACAGCACTCGGTGTTTACTGTTCTCTCTTAATTATGTTGACTCTTTAATTTCTAATTAAAATTGTAATTTGTCTTTCTTCTTTTTTAAATCAGAGAGTTATCAATGTTTCCTGTGGAAAATCCATACTACGATTGTTCATACTAATTTAGACTAATTACCTGAGTCATTCAAGCCAATCGAGGGTTTATGTGCTGAGGAATATAGAATAAGGCTGTGTATTTATCTGCTCTGTCATGCTATCTAAGCAGCAGGGGCAGTGACCGGTGTCGTGCGCCATGGACAAATATGATAACCCTCACCCTACAAAACTGGTCACCTTTGTCCTGTGTGCTGAACTGGATGTAAATATATTTGGGGAAATCAGGAGGGAAAATATTGCTTTTAAATAAAGACAATATTGTCTAATCTATTTATTTCTTTGTTTGTTGGTTTGTTTTCCCATTAAGGTCCTTGCTTGTATCTTCCTCAGTTAACTGTTCCTTGACTCATGGCCTACATACTATAGAGCAAAATAAATATCCACGGTTAATTATGACTTCATTATTTACTGTTCCCTTAAAAGTTGTTGTGTGATGACTTTGCAATGTACAGTGCCATGGCTGTGCAATTTTTAGCTGGTTTAATTAAAAAGTTTTAAAATCCTAAAATTCTATGGATTCTCCCTCTTCATTTATGCTTTCAGCTGCATGTTTCTGCATAAGAAAATACTTTTATTCTTACATACTAATTCAAAATCATCTTCTGTATTTTCCTGCTCTATTTTTGTGCACTTTATCTTATCCTAATGTACCTACATGACGTTATGACCTGTTTTCCTAAATCCCTCTTTGTGTGTGTGTGCGTGTGTGTGTGTGTGTGCGTGTGTGTTTTTGGCATTGGCATTATCTTAACCAGCTTCATGAGGTAGTCACCTGGAATGCTTTTCAATTAACAGGTATGCCTCATCAAAATTTATTTAGTGGAATGTCTTGCCTTCTTAATGCGTTTGAGATCAAATAGTAAATAGTAAATAATAAAAACACAGTAAATCTATACACAGTATAATTTTAATTAAATATTCAACTAGTTCTTTGTCAATTTATGCAATGCTATAATTTTTACTTCTGCTAGATGCTACATTACAGGCATTTAGCAGATGCTTGTCAGGGTGCAGGCACTTGTGGATGTATGTGCAGGGGAGAGTGGGGAAAGCAAACTGGAAACAAAGCCGAAACGTGAGACTAGAATCAAGGTCATGGGACAGGCGAGGGTCAATCGATCGGTAGATGGGACAATGCAGACAGGGCTAGAGAATAATAAGAAAGGTACGAGAGTGAGGATTGAGAACACAATAAAGCAGGTAGTAGAATAAAGGCTCAGTATGACAGGAATGAACAATGAGCAACACTTTGCATCAAGTGAGAGTGGAAGAGGTGTTTATATAGCAGGGGCTGATGAACCAGGAAACGAGTGACAGGTGTATTTAATAAACAGGTGATAGAGGGTGCTGTGGTTCATGGGTGTTGTAGTTCTGAGCAGCCATGTATGTAGTTGGGTTCAGACTGTTCATCGACATCATTACTGACAGAACCCCCTGAAGAGCTCCCTCCAGGAGCTACATTCTTCCTAGGGTGCCCTCTCCCTCTGGGTGTAGGCTTGTCGGGGTGTTTGCTGTGGAACTCCTGAGTGGGTCCAGAATGTTCTCTGCTCCTATTCAGCTTCGCTCCTCAGGTCCATAGCCCTCCCAATCTACCAGGTACTCAAGTTGACCTCTTCTGCACCTAGAGTCTAGGATTCTGTTTACCTAGTAGAAGGGATCCCCTTCTGGACAAGGTGACAGGTGGTTTGGGGTGAGCATGTTCGTGGACAGAAGACCTTGGATGGTAGGTTTTAGGCAGGAGACATGATATGTGGGTGACAAGCGACTGTGTGGTGGGAGCTCAAGCCTGTAGGAGACTTCATTGATATGTCAAAGCACCTTGTAAGGTCCAACGTAGCATGCCTGTAGCTTCCTACAAGTATTGGGTTCCTTGAAGTCCTTAGTTGACATCCATACATGGTCACCAGGAGAAAACTCGGGGTTGCCATGCCTGTGCTTGTCAGCATATTCCTTATACTTGGCATTGACAGACTCGATGCATTGATGAACCTCCTCCCAAACTGACTAGCTGCATGAGAACCACTCCTCCATTGCCTGTATCCATGCCGGTGAGTCATCCCATGGGAACGGGTGGGTTGGTAACCGAGAATGCACTGAAAGGATGTTAGTTGTGTAGCAGAGTGCTTCAGAGAGTTCTGTTCATACTTGGCCCACGGGATGAAATGGGTCCAGTCCCCCTAGTTCCACATGCAGAAGATTCTAAGGAAACATCCTATATCCTGGTTAGCCCTCTCTACCTGGCCATTGGACTGGGAGTGATATCCAGACGTGAGGCTCACCAAGACACCTAATTGCTCCATGAAACTGGCCCATAGGTGAGAGATGAACTGAGGGCCATGGTCGCTGACTATGTCCTCTGGGATGCCAAAGTATCTGAATACATACCGGAATAACAGTTCGGCGGTCTGGAAAGTTGTGGGGATGCTGGGTAATGGGATGATTCTCAGTGCCTTGGAGAACCTGTCGATGATGACCAGGATGGTCATGTTTCCCTGGGATGGTGGTAGGTTGGTGATAAAGTCAATGGCCAGGTGAGACCAGGGTCTCTGAATACAGGGAGAGGGAGGTTTACCAGTGGGAGGTGTTTGAGGTACCTTGGCTTGTGCGCACTCCATGCATGAGGAGACAAAATGGATGATTTCAGTTAACATATTCTCCCACTGGTATTTGTTCTGTAGCAGTTGGTGAGTATAATGACTGCTTGGGTGACCAGTGGCAGGAGATACATGTGCCCAAGTGATGAGTTTACCATGGAGATGGTTGGGGACATACAAGTGGCGAGGTGGGCAGTTAGCTGGAGGAGTCTGTGTTTGCAACTCCCTTATCTCCTTGTCTAGGTCCCATGAAATCACTTGGATGAAGTATTCGGGTGTGAGGATGGGGTGAGGTTCAGGGTCTTGAGGAGATGGGCTGAAGACACATGACAGGGCATCCACCTTGGTGTTCTTGGTGCCTGGACGATAGGATATTGTGAAGTGGAAGCACATGAAAAACAGAGCCCATCAGGCTTGGCGTGGGTTAAGTCTCTTGGCCTTCTTGAGATATTCCAAGTTCTTATGATCCATAAGTATAATGAAGGGGGTAAGTGGCTCCCTCCAGCCAGTGTCTCCATTCCTCCAGAGCAAGCTTGATAGCAAGTAGTTATCTGTTCCCAGTGCCATAGTTCCTCTACGCTGAGGTGAGTTTCTTCGAGAAGAATACGACTGGATGGAGCTTGGGCTTCTTGCCAAAGCACTGTGAGAGGACCCCTCCTACACCTGTTCTGGAGGCATCCACCTCGAACGTGAAAGGTCAGATAGGGTCAGGGTGTTGGAGGATCAGGGCTGTGGTGAAGGCAGTTTTGAGCTTGTTGAAGGCCTCTTCAGCTGTAGGGTCCAGTGGAGGCGCTTTGGTCCCTTCTTTAATGGGGAACTCAAGGGCACCACGTGAGTACTGAAATTTCTAATGAAACAGTGCTAAAAATTTGTGAAACCTAGAAAGTATTGGAGATCCTTGACTGAAGTGGGCACTGGCTATGAAGTTACTGCAGAGACCTTGGAGGGGTCCATACTGACCTCCTCTGCACTGATGATGTACCCCAGAAAGGAGATCTGATACGTGTGGAACTCGCACTTCTCAGCTTTGACTTAAAGGTGGTTTTCTAACAGGCGGTTGAGCACTGATTGGATGTGTAGGAGATGGCTCTCTTCATCTGGGGTGTAGATCAGTATATCATTGATGTACACCACCAGATATCTCCATAACATGTCCCAAAGTACATCATTGATGAGACACTGGAATACACTTGGCACCAAAAAGAGGCCATATGACATCACCCAGTACTCAAAATGACCAGCATTGGTGCTGAAGGCCATCTTCCACTCATCTCCTTCTCGGATACAGACCAGGTTGTAGGCATTGCGTAGGTCTAGCTCAATAAACACCTTGGCACTATGGAGCTGTTCTAAAGCTGAGGGCACCAAAGGAAGGGGATATGGGTACTTCACTGAGATCTGATTGAGTCCTTGAAAGTCTATACATGGACAGAGGCTGCCCACTCTTTTCTTCGCAAAGAATCCCGCTGATGCAGGTGATGTAGATGGGCATATGTACCCCTGCTTGAGGGCCTCTTGTATGTACTCCTCCATCACTGCTTGTTCTGTTTGGGACAGAGGGTAGATGCGACTGCGTGGTGGAGAAGTGCCCAGTAGGTCGTTAATGGTACAGTCGTAGGGGTGGTGTGGTGGTAGTCCGCATGCTTTGCCCTTACTGAAGACCTCCCTTAGGTCCAGGTAACACTCTGGGACCCTTTCTAAGGAGTCAGGCTGGGGACACTCTACAGAGGTGGAGGAGTTACCTAGCTGAGGATGCTGAAGACAGTTCTGAAAACAGGTTGGGGACCATTAGAGAATCTCCTTATTCTGCCAGGAGATGAGCGGGTCATTAAGCTGCAGCCAAGGATAACCCAAAATGATGTCATGATGTACGGTAGTGGTAACTAGGAGTGAGATTAGCTCTGAATGGAGGGCTCCCACACGAATGTGCATGGGAGCGGTCCAGGTGGTGACGAGACCATCCCCTATCAGGCCTCCTTTGATTGTCCTGATGCTGAGTGAGCTCTGCAGAAGGTTTGTGGGCAAACTGAGCCTCTGGATGACTGAGCTGTTCATGAAGTTCCCCTCCACCCCTGAGTCAACAAATGCAGAAAGCATATGGGTTGAAGAAGGCAGTTTCAGCAATACAGGAACCTTGAAAGACTGAGCCCAGTGATCTCACTGGACTCACTGGGTCAGCCTCGGTCTCCACAGATCTGGTGCACGGTGGGCGGACTGGACACTGAATAATCTGATGGTTGGCACTCCCACAGTAGAAACACAGGCCCTCTCTCCTCCTCCGATCTCATGTGGAACATTTCAGATAAGTTTGTGAGACCTCCATGAGTGTGGGAGCATCAGTGGTTGAAGTGGGTGCGGCCTCCTCCTTGAGTGACAGACGACTGGATTGTAGACGGTCCAGCCGAATTGCGAGATCATATGAAGTTGTGTGAAATGATCATATGAAGTTGTGTGCTCCCCTCCACTCTTCCACACCGTGCTGGCCCACTGCATTGCCTTGTCAGTCAAGAACAAAAGAAACCTTGCAAGCTTATGTTCGTCGGAGATGTATTGGATTATAGAGAAGTACATGGAGCACTGAAGCAAAAATCCCTTACGGCTGCACGCATCCCCAGCATATTTCTTTGGGCATGGAAGCTAAGGCAAGGAACTTGGGGGGATTTCAGGGTGCATTGGGAGGGCTTGCGACATCATGGCAGCTAGCTGAGCCATCTTGGTGTTGAGATCAGTAAGCATCTGCTGATGTTCCCCCAAGAGGCGCCCCTGAGTGCTCAGAGCAGTTTGCCTCACCTCCTCTGCTGCATCCATCACGGCCAAGTATCCTGTCAGGGTGCGGGCACTTACGGATGTATGTGTAGGGGAGATCGGGGAAAGCAAACTGGAAATAAAGCCAAAATGCGAGACTAGAATCAAGGTCGTGGGACAGGCGAAGGTCGATCGATCGATAGACGGGGTAATGCGGACAGGGCTAGAGAATAATGAGAAAGATACGAGAGCGAGGGTTGAGAACACAATAAAGCAGGCAGTAGAATAAATGACGGGAATGAACACTGAACAATACTTCGCATCGAGTAAGAGTGGGAGAGATATTTATATAGCAGGGGATGATGAACCAGGAAATGAGTGACAGGTATATTTAATAAACAGGTGAGAGAGGGCGCTGTGGTTTGTGGGTGTTGTAGTTCTGAGCAGCCATATTTGTAGTTGGTTTTGGACTGGCACTCTCGACAGCATTACTGACAAACAGAAAATGTGTCGGATACAAAGACTGGCACTTCTGGCAGTTTAAAAAAAAAAAAAACTATACATGGTTAAGGTCATGCCCACTTCTGGTTCAAATCCAAATGTGGATAATAAAAAAAGCTAATTTCTTAATACAGTTTTACTTTGATGATTCACGTGCAAATAATATGTAACGAATGACAGTCCAAATGCTGCACCCACCCAACCTAATCCCAATGCATTTTATTTGGTGCTGAATCTGGAGCTAAAACATACACATCAAATACGTCATTTCAGAGATCTGTGTTTTCCCTCAAAGCCGTGTTCTTGGGCAGCATGTTCTTGTCAACTTACCCTGTAGGAATAAATGTCAAATCTCTTTATTTCATATATAAATGCTTCACTTGTCCATTGCTTTGGTGATGATGACCAGAGGAAGGACTGACATTAATGTCCAGCTGCTGGCAGAACGCTTTCCGGATACGTGACATGAAATTGATGTGAATTGGACCCTTCTGTCAGAGTTAAGACTACAGTCATTTTTTTTTTTTTTTGGAGAACATCAGCAGACACGCCTGTGAAAACTAGTCTGTTATGAGCAGATTGGGAGCGAAATCTTGGGAGTTAATTTCATTTGGCTGGGTTAAGCTTCCTATAGTAAAAATGTTCATGGATACAGATATGTGATGTGGGAGCACCATGACATTATACCGTTCCCAGTGACGTTCTCAGTGGTGTCTACCTCTGCTACAATGGGAGGGAGACGTCAGGATGGGAAAACAGATCTTTGAGGGTCAGAAAAACCTCATAAACAGCTTCTTTCCTTTTGAGACTTTTGGGTTTACCATTTAAGAGAGCTATATAGTTGAGGCTAGAAAATCATTGCTTCAGTTTTGGACGGAACATCAATGTAACCAAGAAAAGAGATGGAAGTGATGAAATCCCCATTTCTCTAGTTGACATATAGTCAATTTGGAAGAAGTTTGGAAAGAACAATGTGTTCAGTGTGTTCTTGCTTGGATGTGGAGTAATGAAAATATTGTCTTGGTCAATGCAGGATATTCTTACACTGCATGTGTCACGTAATGCACATTCTTATGTGATGCAAACTGCTAATACACAACCTTCCATACAGTAATCACAGAAAACTATTTCATATGGAGGGATCGATGTCTTGTTGAAAACTCATAATAATAATACTGTATGTATGTATGTATGTATGTATGTATGTTTATTTCTTAAACTGAAACACAAGTCTAATTAGAACATGAAGGCACAGTAAAAGCCTGAAAACAACACAAAGCAACACAAGAAACAACATGAAAGCGTTTTTGGCTCTAAATCATGTCTCGCACTTCAGACTGACAGCCTTGAAACGGCCCACTTTTCTGGCTCTGGTCCTGTTTTGGTGAGATAACACACCAAACACAGCTGGTTTCTGGTGTGTCAATAAACCCCATTTTACACCTAATTTCATCCATTAGAGACAGAATGATAACTGTTGTATTGAAAACTGCATGAGTGAACCCATTAGTTACACTTGGTCCGTAATTAACAACACCGCCAGGGAGCCACAACTGGTGGGAATAAAACATAATGTACATGATTGTCACAACCTATTTACTGCACATGTCCTTTAATAGAGTGATAATTGGCATGTGATTGGACATGACTGCTTATCATCTATACGCAGTGGGGTTTTTTAAATAAATACAACAAAAAAATACAACCAGGTTATAACTATAAATAAATAAATAAATAAATAAGTGTGTGTGTGTGTGTGTGTGTGTGTGTGTGTGTGTGTGTGTGTCCTCCATATGCACTACAGTGTGAAATTACACTGAGTCTTTTGGTTGTACTCACTGACAGTTTTAATTAAAAATTCATTAAAAAGAGAAAACAGAAGACGACAGAAGAAAAGGGCGCCTATTATTTCTCAGCATGATGACTGTATTGTTTGCAGTAATGGTACTTTTTATGTTCAATCCCTTATTCATGACAAATGTAAGAGAACTGCAGATAGAATAAAAGTTGGCATTTGTGTTATGTACTAGTTTGCTCCTCATTTCTTTTTTAATCAGTGTACAATTATTATTCTTATAAGGCTGCTCTTAACATTCTGAGCATTCTGTCTTTGATCTGATGACCTTTTGTCCATTTTCTCATTTCTGCTTCTGGATCTCGATATTAGCCTTTGACCTTCTGTCTGGATTTTGACTTCTTTTGTGGATTTTAGATTGTAAGCTGAGCAGCACGGTGAAGCAGTGGACATCACTGTTGTCTCACAGGATGCAGGTTCTGGGTTCGAACTGGGGTCTTTCTGTGTGGAACTTATGCGTCCTCCTCATGCCCGTGTGGGTTTCCTCCAGGTGCTCCGGTTTCCTCCCACAGTCCAAAGACATGTGGATTCGTTCAACTGGATAGAATCCAGAGGTGTGATTGTTTGTTTGTCTCTGTGTTCGCCCTGTGATGGATTAATGACCTGCCCAGATAGATTAATGAACCCCGCCTCTCACCTGAAGTCAGCTGGGATTGGCTCCTGTGACCCTGACGGATAAGTGGTATAGATAATGGATGGATGGAGATTGTAAGCTTTTAATGCTTTGCGGTCAAGAGCTTTTCCGGTGAAGCTCGGCAGGTTTAGAACGAGCAGGTCATGTATTTAGATAAATATCTTCGTGAGTTTTAACCATACAAGCATGATAAACATATCGACAGAAACTTTATACTTTCCTTTGTGCCCACTGCCAAATAATATTATAGTTTTTAAATTATCTAAATTAGATAAAACATAAAACTTGTCACTTTCCTCAGTCACACCAGAGTCGGAGCGCTGAGCGTGCAATTACATGTTCATAAATGACTGTTCCCATGGCAACAACCTGATACTCTCTTTCACTCTTTCGGTTTCGATTGGTTTCTCTTTTGCGATGGGAACACCCACTGTAAACAGGATAAAATCTGTCAGACATAGTTTAGGCTATTTGGAGGTAAAATTTGTTGCGAGATGGCACACGGATTTTAAACATTTCGGATGATTCAGGACAACGATTCAGTTCAATCTTGAGAACTGCGACACTGATGATGAACGGTGCCTTTTTTTTTTTTACTTCAACTCGATCCAGCCAAAGATCAACTTGAGCAGGTGTAAATATTTATTCTATTTATTATGATCAGGTCGGTTGATATGCGTGCGCCGTAGTGCATACACAGGAAAAATGACGGCGCAATTTTTTCCAGAGTTAAAAGTATTTTCCTCAGAAATAGTTGATTTTGCTCTATTTTGAGTTTAGAGAGTAACATTTGGAGTTGGAGTGGGAGCAAAATTACAGAGTAATTGTGTAACAGAGTAGGTTGTGGCTCTGAACTGAGTATAATAGTACAAGAGTTATTTTCAAGACACACTGAATAGAGTCAAATACCAAAATAAAGTCAATACCAGATAAATGAAGCTGTTGTAAAAAGCAGGTTTAGAACTGTGTTGGAATGTGTGAAAAACATGACCTTACCCATTGTGACTTGATTTGATGGGATTAAGAGATGGCAGTGGGAAGGGTTTTCACTCTTCTCTTCTCATTGAATGGAATGGAAATTTTTACTCTTCTCATTGAATATCCCTCCCACTGCCAACCCAAAACAATAGGACATACATTTCATTGATGGCCAGTTAATTGTTCAGATCGATGGAGCAGATTTAAGTTTTTGTGCTTGATACATGACTGAACAGAATCACCTCAAGTGACCAAAATGGTTCATCACAATGGGTAAGGTTTTACTACTTTTAGGACTTGTGTGAAAATCTGATGATGTTTTAGGTCATATTTATGCAGAAATATAGAAAATTCTAAAGG
>JANZLB010000007.1:54701844-54715083 GCA_026167865.1 Notarius quadriscutis
AGTCAGCTGGGATAGACTCCAGCTTGCCTGCGACCCTGTAGAACAGGATAAAGCAGCTACAGATAATGAGATGAGATTATACTTTTTCTGTTAATGAATGACAATTTAACTATTTATAGTTATGTTCAATATTTGAGAATGTAAGAGATATTTGTTTGGCATTCTTGCAACTTGGTTTTCCACTCTTGCTTAATTTCTGCTCCTCAGGCTAGGTTCAGTTAAATCCTTGAAATGTATCTTTGCTTGCACTGCTGCTGGGCCCGCCATTTTTCATAAGGCTACCCTGCTCAGTAAATTTCCATCGCCCATTGAAGCTACCCTATCACACTCAGCCAACTCCGCTTCCTGATATTACATTTTGCAATCAAATTGATACACCACACTCTTAAATGCAGATATACACTCACTGACTACTTTAAGAGGAACTTGTTCTTGATTCTAAGATTCCTGTTCTTGGCTGGCAGGAGTGGAACCCAATGTGGTCGTCTGCTGTCGCATGCTGAGATGCTTTTCTGCTCACCACAGTTGTAAATAGTGATTATATGAGTTACTATATCCTTCCTGGCAGCTCGAACCAATCTGGGTGGGTTTCCTGAAAGCCTCTTAAGGCTACGAGCGTCTTTAATTACCTGTTAAGATCCATTGTTAAGCTAACGTGGTTTTCCCAAACAATGTCGTAGCCAAAGTAGTGCTTTAGTTCGCTGTTAATTTACAATGGCCCTGGATCACTCTTTCACAACAAAGAATGTGTCCTCACATGAATACACAGAATGCTCATGCACCTCCAAGGGACTTTCACAGTCAGCAGGTGGAGACTGGTGTTGAATCACCTGCTGGTGTTCAATTATTTTTCTTGTACATTGCAAGTACATCAAGTTAATTATTAAATAAATATACATAAAACATTATGAATATATTTCAGTATGTTATGGAATTACGTATGGATATACATTTTACTTATGGGTACACATTTTAATCAAATTTAACTCCGTTAGGTGAGTGTCATAAATGAGACAAATTTCTGCACTTGTTATATTGTGTGTGAGAGAGAGAGAGAGAGAGAGAGAGAGAGAGAGCATTTATCCATTTAAAGTGAATGTAATACCTTATTGTAATGCTTTAAAATGAATATATATCATTAGTAACAACCAAAATAAATTAATAAAGCAGGGGGGAAATAATATAAATTATTTGTTATTTTATTATCAAGCATAAAACATAGCTCCAGGATCGCGGAAAAAGGTAGCTTTGCCTCAGGGCTAATCTCACATGACGTCATGCGTGGAACCCCAGTTATCTGGGTCATTTCGGTTCATCTGACTTCATGCTTGTTTACTCGCTGAAATTGGATATTGCTGAAGGAATCTTACAAAAATAACAACGGGAAAGCACTGCGTTGTGTTTGGATGTTCAAATCCATATACAATAGGACATTCAGTTCACAAATTTCCAAGAAATGACACTAATCTAAAGCGACAGTGGGTGAGGTTTGTGCAAATGATGCGGGCAGATCTTGTATCGCCTACTAATAATAAATCTGATTCATCAAGTGTTCATCACCACCAGAACAACCACATGGGAATTATTGGAGCAAAAATGAAACACACTGATTTAATAAATGACATTTGATCTGACATTTGGACCATTCGTCATTTTCCCCATTATCTCCCACTTCATATTTTAAAAATTACACTGAATAAGTGTACGCTTTAAAGATTATATTTCTGCATTTATTGAGGTACATGTAAATATTTTCCCTATATTTTGCAGCGACCAGCTTAGAATAAAAATCCACAAACCAATCTGTGTTTCCAATTCTCTCTGGCTGGTGGTGCGCTATCGGCGGTGAGCGGGACTGTCGTGAACTGAGTGAACTGGCAGTTTCTCGTCTTGGGGGCTCGAAAAGATAACCATTTACTCTGGAATATCCTTGATAATCTTCTGCCCCTTCATCCGACATATAAGAATCCCAATCACTATCAGAAATCTCTCCAAAACGTGATTCCATATCGAGACTGGTCTAATTACTGCTGTGCATGGGAATGAAACTGACACCTGGATCCTTGTTACACATGTGATGTCACGCACCCCTTCGGGATTTTCCGGATCAGTCTCGGCAGAGTCCATGAAAATCGGCTGATCTTATTGATTTTCTATTAATTTATGGCCTTTTGGATCAACTATGGTTCGAAAATACATGGTCAATCAACATAATGATTGTTGCTTTGTATAAGGAAAAAAATGGGGTTTAGAGGCATTACATACACTTTAATAATTAATATAGCTGCTGAAGTAATAGTGATAAGCTACTACTGCTAAATACTAAGTAGTAATGCTTTCAGATGTAAGCACATAATAATAGAAGTTAATATATAATGAGGCCTCCACAAATGGAACTTAATTCAAAGTAATAGCTGCCACCAACAACCTATTAATTCAATATATAGGTCATTTAAAATTCTCAGACATGAACTCAACAGATGTTTTTGAAAAATTATGGGGTTAAAGGCAAAGAATTGTCAGGCTTTCCCATGTTTTGTTGTGTTTTTGTGCTGTACCAATTTAAATGTTTAAAACTAAGGCAGTTTAGAACAGTTTATGGTTCAGAAATGAGTGAAATCTAAACTGCATCTTACTTGCTTAGTGATGTCCTTGATTATCTCTGTTTTACATTCGTTCGCTCATTCGTTTGTTTGTTAATTTATTTATTTATTTATTTCTATATGTATTTTTTTTTATTTTTGTTGCTTGATATTTTGAGATAGGATGTTGATATATTTGTGCAAAAAATGAAAAAAGTATTTATTGCTGTGCACTTTTAAGGCTCAAGAGAGAACTGAGAACTACGGCTTTTTCCTGTCTTAATGTCAGAAGTGTGACTGTAGTACTATATGTCTTGTACTAAGGTGATCGTTTCTTGTCAAGATGATGTGTAATTAATGTATCTGATTTTTCTCCTTGAAGGCCAAATTATTGTGTTTTAGGTCTATGTATACTTATAACAGCCTTCTCAGTCTGAAAGCATCAAATCAGGGGGGCTAATCATCTCCCAATTGTTAACTGTATGTTTTGAGAAGTAATTTTAGAAGCCTAAAATGGAACCAGCTGGGGTTTTTTTTTTTTTTTTATATGCCATAGAACAGGTGTCTTATCTCCTGTTTTTGTCCAGAAAGGGCCAGTGTGGCTGCAGGTTTTCACTTGTTTAATCGGATCATCTTATGCTAAGGTCACACATTGCTGGTGGATCCATGAAAACCATAGCTGGGGCTACCGTGGCCGTTCAGGGAGATTTTGGAGGTAATCCTTTGCATAAATTTGGGCAGAGTAAATATGCAAGTGAAGCCGTTTTAGCCGCGATGGTATACGTCAAAAGTACCGCCCTCAACGAGGGATGCCATTACGGTTGCAGACGGTAATGATGGCTGGGCAGCAGTAGCCTGCATGGTTGAGGCTGGTTGGGTGATGACAGCAACATATGGCTTTACAGCAACGGCGGCAGTATGTATGGCTTTCATGGCTGCAGTACGCCATAACCACGGCAAGATGAAATAAGCCATGCCCCCGAGGTGTACTTTTCACTTTCTGCAGAATGTTGTTTTGAGCTTGATGGTTGCAGTGAAATGCTGTGGTAGCCTATGTAAGCCTCATGTATGCCTCAAGGATGCTTTCATGGTTGCGAAGGATGAATTCATCCAGCACTTGACCGATGGCAATTTTCAACATGACCAATCTTTCCAGGGATGGAAGCCACGCCCTCCTGGTTGTCAAGGTAGCGCCCTGGCTCTCAGAACAGAAGAGCCCAGACCGCGTGCCAGTTGACCCCCAGAAGGCCCAATATCATCTACTGGCATCTACCATGAACTGATTCCGGCTATGTGACACAGAAGCTTTAGTCTTAAATCAACCTCCAGTTTGGCTTTCATGAAATCCTGCAGCCCTTTCTGGATAAAACTGAAGATTCTTGCCATAGATGGGAAAGAAAATATTACCAAATATTACTCATACATTGCCATCACCTCTTGCATTAATGGCTTTACTGTAAACACCATTTTGTGTGCAAAGCTATAGAGGTATTTTGATATAAATTAGTATTTTAAACATTAAGTAAATGTATCTATATTTAAATTCCTACTAATGTATTATCTTGGTGCCTCTAAGGGTTAGAAAAGTTTAGTAAAAAGGGTTAGAAAAAAAGCACCTTTTGGTGAAGTAGCTTCATGTCATACTGAAAAAAATAAGAAAAATCTAACCTTTGATTGAAACAAATTCATTCAGAGAAAAACAAATCCCTCATTCTTAGGCAGTAGAGGTCGATCATACTTTGTCACTTCAACCTTCTTCACTACAGACAGATCAAAACCGAACACTCATCAAGAAGTAATTATTGTCAACAAAAACACACATGCCACTATTATTGGCACCCCTGCATTTAATGCTTTCTGCATTTAATACATTTTGTTTCTGTTTCTGGTTGAGAGTACACTGTGCGCATTTTGGCTGCTGCTTCTCACCAGAGCTTTTTATTTTTCTTCCCCCTTTTATCTTTTTGTTTGTATAGTTTGATGTTTGTTCTTTGTTTGAATGTTCTTTCTTTGAATGTTTTGTCCGCCGGTTGTGGCATAACTCTGGAGCCAGTTTTGGGTATCGGTTTCCTTCAGGCCTTGGTCCACCATGGGTGATTGTCTCTGCTCCTCGCTATGGACTGCAGTGAGCTCGTTGCTCTTTTAACATCAGGGTTGTCCAGCATTGTGTGCGGCAATGCTTATGTGCTTGGTGCAGTGTTCCAAGTGATGTTGCCCAGTGGTATCGCAGTGGCTGTGCAGGTGGTTTGGTACATACCAGTGCTCTGTGCAGTGGTGCTTCTGTGCTCGGTTTATGGATCTATGGCACAGTGTTCTGAGCAATGTTGCCCAGTGGTGTCGCAGCGGTTATGCAGGCGGTGTGGGACATACCTCTGTGCACCTTTTGGTGGGACTCTGGGTAGCTACGCCATTGGAATTACATCCTGACCCTCCTTTGGTTGGCTTTTTTTTTTTTCTTTTGTAATTGTAAAGTGACCTAAGTGTGAGAAAGGCACTATATAAGTTGAAATTATTATTATTATTATTATTATTACTTTGTGCAACCTCCCTTTGTCAGTAAAACATCACTGAATCTCTCCTATAACATTTTATAAAGTTGGAGATACAGAGCAGGGCATCTGAGACCATTCTTCTTTACACAATCTCTCCAGATCACCCAGAATCTTTGGCCCTCTCTTGTGTTCTCTCTTCAGCTCACCCCACAGCTTTTCACTGGGGTTCAGGTCAGGGGACTGAAATGGTCATGACAGAACCTACTGGTGTCAGCAAACCATTTTTGTGTTGATTTGGACATATGCTTTGGCTTATTGTCCTGCTGGAAGATCCAGTGAGGACCCAGTTTTAGTTTCCTGGCAGAGCATGTGTTTTTTGCTGAAAATAATAATTTCTTAATGAGGAATTTGTTTTTCTCTGAATAAATTTATTTAAATTAAAGATTGGATTTTTCTCATTTTGTCAGTGTGAGATGAAGCTACTTCACCAATAGGTGGATTTTTTGTAACCCTTTTTACTCATCTTTACAAGGGGTGACAATAATCATGGAGGACACTGTGATTATATATAGGCTATTACACAGTGGGGCAAAGATATGAAGTTTATCTTTGAGTGGTGAATATATTTACAAGCAAGTGAAGCGAACAAGTGAAATATTTTTCAACACAAGAAGATAAACTTCATATCTTTGCACCACCATGTAATGTTCTTTATATTATATGGACACATGCACAAAAAAAAATCGCATCTCATTATCTCTAGCCGCTTTTATCCTGTTCTACAGGGTCGCAGGCAAGCTGGAGCCTATCCCAGCTGACTATGGGCGAAAGGCAGGGTACACCCTGGACAAGTCGCCAGGTCATCACAGGGTGAATTTTTTAATTCAAGGCATAAATTTATGTGAAAAAACACTCACAGATTCTCTCAGATTATAAAGTCATAAATTTGCAAGAAAAAGCTCAGAAATTATCAGAGATTAAAGTCATACATTTACGAGAAATAAAATTTAGAAAATGGTGGGGGGTCTTTCTAGGAATCACATCCCTTCACTTTGCAAGGTTGAATCAGCATCACACCACTGACGCCACGGCTGAGTTGAGAGGAAATGCAGTCTTTCCTCCTTGATCAAGCACTAAAATATATTTCAAGCACTAAAATATTAATGTATTATAAATAAAATAAATTAAATTAAATATATTATAAAGCACTAAGAGATTTTCAACTACATTTCCCAGAATGCAGTCCAGTCATCTAGCTAGTAAGCCTATGATTGTCACGCTTCCTGGCTGCAACAGGAGATTAATGTATAAACTGTACAGCCTTGTTTATCCATGTCCATTTTTGTCTTAGCTGTTCAAAAGTGTATGTACAAGAACAGTTTCCCGTTAGTTTCAGTGTGCAGATTCTTCTCATTTGTTCAGATTTGTTGCTTTTTTGTCTTGTATTTTATCTGCGTTCCTATGTCCCATGATTCCTCCTTGCACAGACTATGGATGCAACTTTTGGTATCCAGTAGGCACTGGCAATGTTAAGTGGACACTGCCTGTATGAGGCAGCACTCAGACCTGCTATGAGGCAGTACACAGGAACTTCTAATCTAGTCAACTGGACCTTGTAGCTTGCTGCAGCCATGAAGTGTTCAGCCCAGAGTCAACAGACAAGGTAGAGGGTAAGATTTATTAGATTAAATTCATTGTAGTTGATTCGACTGTATTGTCATTGTTGATCAATGTGACATTATTTCTCAGTTACATTCATAGATCAATTATGTCAACACAGTGCATTGCACAGTACTGATTGTCTGTACTGATTGTGTTTACAGCTGCTGGAAGCATGGCAGAGTGTACTATAGATGAATAGACATCTGGAGGGGCATCATGACTGATTTGGTGCATTTGTTATTTTTGCTATGTATAAATAAAGCTCTTAGATTTACTAACCATGTGCCTTATAAAACATTTTTTTTCTTTCTCCAATAAAATTAATATTCATGCTACTGATTATAGTGTAACCCACAGTATAACAAAAACATGAATATACCACATATCCTGTATATCACATGAATATATAATCTTTAGTAACTGCAGTATTCATATACACATAACTGAAACATTATTATTATTATTATTATTATTATTATTATTATTATTATTATTTGTTAAGGAGGGGTTTATCCAAGCCTGTATTATATAATGGCCCAGGGCGACCAATCGCAACAGATCTACCAACCAATCATGAGTGAACCAATAGATGAAACAACTATTGGTTGTTTCATCCAATGCTAGAGATAGGCAAGTTCTAGCCAGGTAGTTTCACTACTATTCAGATGTTAATGAGAATCATTCACACCTCCACCACTCTGTCCTCCACCTCTTCCCCAGTAATCTGTTCTTGACAATTTATGGTCATTACTTGCCAGGATTTAGTAAGGTTTGCAGCATTCATGGAGCGGAAAATCCAATTTTTCATGAAGTGTGTGATACGTTCACTGGTCACTTTGGGGTCTCTTGACATGGTGTACTATTGATATGGTGGTCTCTTGATATGGTGTACTGTCTCATGCCCATTTCACAAAAAACTCCTTGACAAACCTGAAAGGTAGCTTGAGATTTTTCTTCTGTTCCCATATACAGCACAATGCTGCTTATGCTGTGACTGCTGTCTTTCCTCTCAAAGCCTTCCAACAATGAGATGGGGACATCATAGATCAGCAGGGGCCAGAGAATTCTTGGAAGGATCCCACGCTGATAGATCCAGGGCTTGAAAGTTCTGGTGAGATCAGATCTGTCAACAACTATTAACCAGCCCTCAAAGTTGGCACAGACAGCCTTGATGGATTAAACATTCTTCAGGCTACTAATAAAGACCTTTTCCAGGCTTAAGATTCATGTTGGCTTAGGCTCACTGCTTTTTTTTAATATATATTACCTCTGTGTGATATTATTCGTAAACATAGTATTAGTTTCCACTGTTATGCGGATGACACACAGTTGTATAATTTCACAGAGCCAGGTGAGAGATGTCAGCTTAACAGAACTGAGGAATGTGTAAAGGGCATTAGACACTGGATGCTTATTAAGTTCCTTCTGTTTAATTCTGACAAGACAGAAGTACTTGTACTAGGACCACATACAGTTAGAAGCAGGTTTTCTGATTACCCAGTAACTCTGGATGGCCTTTCTGTTTCTTCACATATAGCAGTAAAAGACCTTGGGGTGATCATTGACTCCAGTCTTTCATTTGAAACTCATATCAATAACATTACCTGGATAGCTTTCTTTCATCTCAGAAATATTGCTAAGATAAGAAATATAATGCCATGACATGATACAGAAAAACTAGTTCACACTTTTGTTACCTCTAGGTTGGATTATTGTAATGCCTTACTGTCTAGATGTTCCAAAAAGTGCATAAACAAGGTCCAGTTAGTTCAAAATGCAGCTGCAAAAGTCTTTACTAAAACTCCATGACCTATATGACCACGTCACCCCATCTTATCCACTTTGCATTGGCTCCCAATCAAATTTTGCATTGAATATCAAATACTACTATTGACCTATAAAGCACTAAATGGTCTTGCGTCACAGTACCCGAGCGAACATCTGGTCCTTTATGCCCTGCCACGCCTACTTAGATCAAAAGGTGCAGGATGTCTGTTGGTACCTCACATAGTGAAGGCTACATCAGGGGGCAGAGCCTTTCCTTACAAAGCCCCACAGTTATGGAACAGCCTTCCAAGTCGTGTTCGGGACTCAGACACAGTCTCAGTGTTTAAGTCTAGGCTGAAAACATATCTTTTTAGTCAAGCCTTTTGTTAATGGTTTTTATTAGGTAAAGGAGTAGATCTGGAGGGTCCTCAGGCATAGAATGTTTTGGTAAACTGTGATGCCTGGATACTGCCCCCCCACACACACACAGACGTTCACTCGGGTTTGTTGACGGTGTAGTGGCTGGACGCTTTATGTCCCAGAGCTCCCTCATGTCTGTGTTACCTCCTGGCTCTCCCTTTTAGTTATGCTGTCATAGTTAGTCTTACCGGAGTCCCCGCTTGCACTCAGCACAAAATGTATACTGTGTTCCCCCCCCTTATGTCTCTCCCTGTGTCTGTCTCTCTCTCTGTTGAATTACATGTCGATCCTGAGACACCAGTGATGCTGACCTCTTCTGTTCTTCGGACCTGCCTGATCCATCCTGATGCCCCACTTCTGGCTGGAGTCTCATCACATTGCTCCTGTGGAAGACGGCCCCATACGGACAGTCGAAAGTCGCATTTGGAAGACGACTCAGGACATTTACAGTTTTGCTGTGATGGCTGAGGGCTACAACTGCCACGATAACTTTAGGACTGCAGTTGTCATGAACAGTTTTGCACTCAAGTCTCCATCAATGAACAGTTTATAACTTCAACATAATAGACTTCATGCTAAAACTAGAAAAAAAATTTCCTGGTTACACAGTCGTACATTGTGACTCTGTAGGACACAGTTACAGAAGCAAGTTATTTATAAGTCATGCTATCTTATCAGCCAGATGAGGATGGGTTCCCTTTAGAGTCTGGTTCCTTTCGAGGTCTCTTTCTCATGTCATTTAAGGGAGTTTTTCCTCACCATTGTCACTTCAGGCTTGCTCATGAGGGATAAATAAATTTATTCGGGATAAAATTAGTTCATATTTTTAAAGTCTTTATTTTTCTTTCAAGCTGTTTTGCGACAATGTCTGTTGTTAAAAGTGCTATACAAATAAAAACAGACTTGACCTCCGTTCATTAGCAGCAACTGTAGAAACACTAGACTTACAGGACGCAGAATGATGTGGTACTTGCATGTTGGTATCGGAGCATTTTTTATGAGTAAGAGTACAACTAATTGCGAATAGTATCTGACCGTTACGCTAGACCAGCATCCCTACACAAAACAATAGCACTTACTGGAAGAGCGTGATCGCCCATTCAAAAAGACGTTGAGGAACTTTCTTGAAAATGGGATATCTGCCTCAGGTGTGGAGTCTTCCGATAAGCAAGCAGTGGCTTCCCTTCTGGCTCCGCCCATTCTTGCCCCTCTGGCACCATGCACTTCATCTAGATCCACTTCCTCGTCCTCGAATTCCTCACCATATGGTGAGGAAACGCAGTTATCGTAGACCGTGGCTGAGTCGCTGTCATCGCTGTAACTGTGAAAGCACTCCTTCAGGCTCACGAGCTCCAGCTGCGCATCTTCATCCACCACAAGCGTGTATTTAACCGAATCGTATGAGAGTCCATTTGAAGAAATCCTAGTTTCCTGTTCGTCGTCTTCCTCCACTTCCTCTTCTTTCCTTCCTCTTCTCCTGAGTTCTGCACTTCCTCGGCTGTTTCTTCTTCTCCTACTCCTGAGATCAAGTGATGCAGAGGCTGCCACACAGGATGCGTAAGATGGTGGAGGCTCTTCTTCTTCTTCCTCCATGATGGCTGCATTTGCCTTTTGGTAAAGTGGAGGATGATAAGGGGGCGGGGCCTCACCGTCAGTGATGATTGACATGCGGCCTGGTCTATCAGGAGTCAGGTAAATCTCCTCAGTAGCTTCTACGCACACATCCGTATGATATCGAATGCGGTCACGATGCCCTGACTGCTCACAGGCACTAGCTTTAATGGGCGGGGCTACAGATGGAGCAGCCTGTCTGGGAGGGGCTGGACGTTTGGTGGGCGTGTCTGTTGAGGTGCCACAGTCTTTCGTTTCGGTTTTGATCTTGTCCTCGT
Organism: Notarius quadriscutis; assembly: GCA_026167865.1. NCBI lineage: Eukaryota > Metazoa > Chordata > Actinopteri > Siluriformes > Ariidae > Notarius > Notarius quadriscutis. The sequence continues at coordinate 54,712,657 of JANZLB010000007.1, forward strand.
CGCTCAGGCAGATGTGCTCACGAGGTGCCAGATCGCCTGAAAAACACACATGAAACAGCAACAATCACATCATCATGGTCAATATGGCTAAAGGGTTAAATTATGATATTCTGATGATATTTTCAAGATACACGTTATCGTATGTGGTTTTGCTGAAGCTTAAGTCAGAAGTACTTTTACACAAAGCAAAAATATTTAACAGGTAACAAGAGAAAAAAGGAACATGTCCCCCGTCCCCAGTGGAAAATGCCTATGCGAGTCTGTGCGTCAGTGTTGACTTAACTTCCTCTCTTTTCCTTTTGTTTCATGGACAATACAGGCCAATAGATGATGAGCTGCTAAACTCAGGCTGATGAATCAGCATTGTTCCGCTTGTTTACCAAGTCCGTCTGCATGAGAACCAGTCATGCAATTGCTCGAGAGAATAACTATTGTGCAGGATTTTGTTTTGTGCTGTTTCTGACATGTCCGTTTTCTCCAGTGAACGTTACACTGAGTGGTGCGACACTGCATGATGATGGACGACACTGAAGAGGGAAAGAAAGAATTTGTGGAATGAAAGTTGCACAGTAATCCCCATCAGCTCACTGATTCATGGCATCCTACACTTGAGAACTCTAGCACCATAAAGCGACACAAAACAGACCAAAGCAGATTATGAGCTCAATTCTGATCCGCATATGACATCATTCAGGCGTCTGTTTTGCCCATACTGGCTTGATATAGGTGTTTGATGTAAGCCATTTTGATAGCGACCTTGACTTTGGGTTTCAACGACATAATACTTATCCAAAGGTTAGCTAGCTTACTAGGATTCAGATTACTCAATAAAATTGTTTAGCGACCTTGTTGTTTCCTACCGGACATGAAAACTGGCCATTTTGCTCAGTTCATGAGCATGGCACTCCCAATACAACACCACAAGAATTAATAATTCTTTACACCATGTCTCTCAGGATGTTTCAATGAGTTTAGGTAGATGGTTTATTAAAATGCTAACGTTTTATAGCATGTAGGTAAAACGTGTGTCAAGCTGAAAAAGAAGAAATGTAGTGTGATGTGATACGATCCATTGTCAATATTCACAGTGTTGTCTAATGGATTTAGGTTTACTAGCTGGTTTAACGAACATTCGGTCCCATAAACACCATTGCAGATGCCTCACCATCATCTGTTCATCGTAGACACTTCACTAATTTGCTATACAGGCCACACTGAATACGACCTGGAGCTGTATGTGAACAGTAGCTCGACAGTAGTGATCATGATCACAATGATGATGGACGGACAGAAGAACTCACCTGTTTTTTGCGGTGAGGTGGAGTGCGAGACTTTCTCCTGCCAGCTGTACTTCTTTCCAAATGAGTTGTTGTTCAGTGTGTCCTATGTATATATGAGAGAGAGAGAGAGAGAGAGAGAGAGAGAGAGAGAGAGAGAGAGAGAGAGAGAGAGGAGGATCAGTAAGGGGAAAGGGAGCAAGAGCACAATCCTGATTGGTGTGTGTACGAAGAGAAGGAAATGAGAACAGAAAAAAAAGATAGTTTCTGAAGGTTCAGTGCTAAATGAGCATGACACGCCCAATACAATCATACAATATCGCATTACTTAGAGCTTCAATGCATTTTTCTGACAGTGACCAGGATTTTTCGGCTCTAAAATCTTTAGCCCCCATTACATAACAACTCCCCCCAAAGCTCCCTGGAGCCCCCGTGTGTGTTGGGCAGGAAGCCTTTGTCTCGCCTGTGCAACGTGTAGTGCATTCATTAGAGACTGGACTTGTCTCCTGTCTCTCTCTCACACACACACACCATTGCTCTCTTTACATTCCCCTCTGTCATTCTTCCTCTACACCCATAACAGAGGGCCAATTGTCGACATCTTTGGCACACAGAATCACGCTGCCCGACACATTTCACGTCTGCCTTAATTTCCCATCAGCCACAGTGAAACATCATCTCAAAATGAAACACCTTAATAACAACCTGGTGCCCTGAAACACCCCAAAATCTCCAATACAGATACCCCAAACACACCCTCAAATAAAAACGACAAAAAAAAAAAAAATCATACATGGCTTTTGCACCATAGCTGATTTTGGATATTTGACAATATTATCTATTAACCGACAATTTTTTTTAATCTACGATATCTTTTCCCAAGGTAAAACTGTGCGAACCCTTGTTTTCAGTATCTGTCGTGACCCCCATGTGCCACAATAACTGCAACGAAACATTTGCAGTAACTGTGGATCAAATCCCGTACATCAGCTTGGAGGAGTTTTATTCCATTCCTCCGTACAGAACAGCTTCAACTCTGGGATGGTGGTGTTTCTCCTCACATGAACTGCCCACACAACATTTCCATTGGATTAAGGTCAGGACTTTGACTTGGCCATTCCAAAACATTCACTTTATTCTTCTTTAACCA
>JANZLB010000007.1:54785308-54795334 GCA_026167865.1 Notarius quadriscutis
GCGATGACCTGGTGACTTGTCCAGGGTGTACCCTGCCTCTCACCCATAGTCAGCTGGGATAGGCTCCAGCTTGCCCGTGACCCTGAACAGGATAAGTGGTTATGGATAATGGATGGATGGATTGATGGAAGTTTGAAAATCACTCTGCTGGAAGATCCCTTTAACATTTGCATGTCACTGGTGAACATTTAACGGTTTAAATTGCTATGCAAATGAGAGAGAGAGAGAGAGAGAGAGAGAGAGAGAGAACTGTGTCCATAATGCCTGACACATGATCAGCAGCAGTACTCCTGGCATTCACATGATGCTCCATTGGTACTAAGTCGCCCAGTGTGTGCTGAGAAAACATTCCCCACACCATCACACTACCCCCACCAGCAAATGTAACTTTCAAATGGATAATGGACATTAATATGTATAGAAATAGAGTGATTTAAAATGAGCCAGCACTTCTTACAAAAAAACTGTTTTAAGTCAATTCAAGTTTATTTGTATAGCGCTTTTAACAACAGACATTGTCTTAAAGCAGCTTTACAGAAAATGAAAGACTTTAAACATGAGCTAATTTTATCCCTAATTTCAAGCCTGTGGCGACAATGGCAAGGAAAAACTCCCTCAGACGACATGAGGAAGAAACCTTGAGAGGAATCAGCCTCAAAAAGGAACCCATCCTCATTTGGGTGATAACAGACAACATGATTATAAATAATTCACTTCTATAACTGTGTCCTATATAGTCGCAAACTACAACTGTGTAACCAGGAAGTTCATTATAGCTTTAGCATGAAATCTGTTTTGTTGAAATTATCAACTGTTCATTGATGGAGACTTGAGTGTAAAACTGTTCATGACAACTGCAATCCTAAGGCTATCATGGTAATTGTAGTCCTCAGCCATCATAGTAAACCGTAAGTGTCCAGAGCCATCTTCCAAGTGCAACTTTTGACTGTCCACATGGGGCCATCCTCCACAGGAGCAAAGTGATGAGACTCCAGCCAGAAGTAGTGCCTCAGGTTGGATCAGGCAGGTCCGAAGAACAGAAGATGTCAGAATCACTGGTATCTCAGGATTGACATGTAACTCAACAGAGAGAGACAGACAGAGGGAAGAGACGGGGGCACAGGTTGTTAGGTATGCTCAGTATCACCTAATGGGTAATAACAGTATACATTTTATGCTGAATGCAAGCAGGGACTTTGGTAAGACTGACTATGACAACATAACTAAAGAGGAGAGCCAGAAGATAACACAGACATGAAGGAGCCCTGGGACATAAAGCAGCCAGCCACTTCACAATCAACTAACCCAACTGAGCGAGTGGGTGGATTGGTTGGTTGGGGGTATATCCGTACATCCCAGTTTACCAAAACATTCTATGCCTGAGGACCCTCTAGATCTACTCCTTTACCTAACAAAAAGCTATTAACAAAAGACTTGACTAAAAAGATATGTTTTCAACCTAGATTGAGACTGTGTCTGAGTCCCAAACACTACTTGAAAGGCTGTTCCATAACTGTGGGACTTTATAAGAAAAGGCTCTGGCCCCTGATATAGCCTTCACTAAATGAAGTACTGACAGATAGCCTGCACCTTTTGATCTAAGTAGGCATGGCAGGTCATAAAGGACCAGAAGTTCAATCTGGTACTGTGGTGCAAGACCATTCAGTGCTTTTAAGGTCAAAAGTAGTATTTTATAATCAATGTGAAATTTGATTGGGAGCCAGTGCAGTGTAAGATAAGGGTGATGTGGTCATATCTTCTAGTTTTAGTAAGGACTCTTGCTGCTGCATTTTGAACTAACTAGAGCTTGTTTATACATCTACTGGAACATCCAGACAGTAAAACATTTACAAATACATTGCACATTATTTCATTTGTAAGCAGCAGGCACAGATGGACGCTCATATGACACAGCAGCAGCAGAATAGATGCAGCCTCAAGTCCAGGGACTGGATCAGCATCAGAGTTGTGCAGGTCTGTGGTGCATGAACATGACACTTCAACTTTCAAAGTGTCATTTGAATGTGTAGAGGCTCATTCCATGCCAACTTTCCCCAGGGCATGTCATGGATTTAAAAAAAAAAGTTGATTAGTTGAGGTTCCACGATCTTTCCTCTGCCATATTAGAAAAAGATGTCCTAGACAGGTACAGGATGTAAATGAATGTATCAAGAGAATCTTAAAAAGTAAGAATAAAAAGTTTAAATGACATTTTTGCCAATAGACATTGAGCTCAGTTAAATGGACAAGGTGTAAATATTTGCCTCCTGTTGAATATTTTCCACTTCTCAGTAAAACGTTTTTCTTTAAAAAATAGTGCTATATACAGTATCTTCTACAGTAAGTGTTGGAAATGGAATTCCTTTTTCTTTTCCAGGCAAAGTTGGCTAAGAACTATGGCATGATGCGCATGAACCCATACTGTAGAATTCGGCTTGGCTGCACTGTGTACGAAACACCTACAGCACATAAGGGAGCCAAAAACCCATGCTGGAAGAAAGGGGTTCAGTGCTTTTTGCCTCCTGCAGTCAACTCCTTCTTCTTGGAAATATTTGATGAGGTTTTGTTGATCATATCAACTTTAACAACAGTTACAGATCTAACATTGTGTCTTGATGTTTGTCTTTTGATTGCTGAGGAAACATCTATTTAACTGTAGGTGTTTTCCTGTTTCTCATTAATATAACTTTTGTTATTTTGAGATAAAGAGACAAGTCTAGATCTCAAGATAGTGGAACTGAAAAAAGTCAGTAGAAATAATCATTATTGCAACAACTAAGAGGTTAATGGTACTTATAAATTTTCATATTACAACAATTACCTTTTACCCTGAACTGAAATATTATTTGTGGACATTAAATGTCATTCAGGATTCAGCTTTGTCACTTAATTTACTTGCACATAATTGCTAGCTTCTCAACTTTGCCATATTAATACACTAGGAGTTTTTAACAAAGGGCAGATAAAAAAAAAGAACACTTTTTTTTTTTCAAGACATCACAAATATTACATTTACTTTATATTTTATGTAGTTATGACTATGGGCATGTATTGTTAAGGAAATCACAATTACACAGGTATTTTATATTTTAGTACATGCATATTATATTACATATTAGAAAACACCATTAGCAGTCAACAGAGTATGTATCCTGAGACAGTTCACATCACCATGGGGGACTTCAACCATGCTGATTTAAAAGCAGTGCTCTCTAACTTCCGTCACCTTCGGTGAAAGACCATGGCACCTTTGATGAAAGACCACCCAATTTTTAAGGTGATCAAAAGTATAGGAACAGATGTTTCATGTTGCCCAGGTGCACCCTGTTAGATTAGCTATTTAAGCAATTAATAGCTCTGAATGTTTACTCTTTGCTTGAGCTCTGGGGTTCACCTGTGAAGGCTGTATTCATTGCTAAAAAGGACAAACCAACATGAAGAGCAGAGAGCTGTCTAGTGAGATGGGGGGAAAGAAAGCCATGTTGAAGCAGAGAAAAGAGCGGAAATCCATAAGCCATTGCACAAGCATTAGTCACAGCCAATACAACATAAAAACCACTGTTTTCACTGCATTAACAGCCAGACGTCAAACAGGTTGACTTAAAAAACAGCAGTAGTGACTGACAGAAGCACAGTGAGAGCTGTGAAGAAAAACACAAAAACAACAGTCAGTGGCGTACATAACAGTCAAATATGTTTATTACCACTAATATTTTGGCATAAATCTAATATATGGCATAAATCAGCAGCAGTTCCTCTTCTGTCAGCCCTTAAAGGTAGTGGTGTATTTGGAAGTGTCCACAATGAAAACAGAACAGTTTGATTATAAACTCGAACCATTTCCCAGAACATATTGAGCCTCAGCTTTCCTCATGTCTTTTTATAAAAAAAAAAGTAGATAAAATAAGCATTCATACACGAACTCCTTTATTCTTTACTGTTGTTTTTAGAGGGCATTTTCCAGGGATGATCGCATCGCCTGGACTCATGTGAATATTCCAGAGAGTTTGAGGGAAGGCAGTGTAGTTGACAAGTGGTGCAGCCTGAGTGGAAGACAAGGAGATGATCAAGAAGGCATGATCAACCTTATCATGTCCTACACTGTGAGTCTGAGCTGAAACACACACACACAGAGTACCATTACAGCTGTCATTGCAGCATTTCCTGGTGTGTTATAATCTGGGGAAATAGTCCTGACATCTAAAACTGTTTTGGCCTGTCATATAGAGAAGTGAGTCACTCACCTGTACTTTTGTTGATAGCTTCATGCAGTGTGTTTATTGTCACACATGATCGGTGGGGATAATCAGAAGGATAAGTCGTCATGTTTTCTATCACTTAATCCTTTAGTTTTATGAATATCCTACTATCTTCAAACACACATTATGTGCTTTTTTGTAAATCAGAAATAAACCATAGATTTATAGCAAATGCAAAACATTTTTATGAACAAATACATGGTTCAGCAAGTGTTGCCTTCAAAACAGACGATGAGCATTAATATGTAAAGAAATTAAAGAGCGATTTTAAATGGGTCATCACTTTTTACAAAAATACCTGTTTTACAAATACATTGCACATTATTTCATTTGTGAGCAGCAGGTACAGATGGGCTCTCATACGGCGCAGCAGGAGCAGAATGAAGGCAGCCTCAACTCCTGTGGCCAGATCAGAATCAGTGTAGTGCAAGTATGTGGTGCACAGACATGACACTTCAACTTTCAAAATGTCATTCGCATGTGTAGAGGCTCATTCCATGCCAACTTATCCAGAATTCAGAACTTTTCTCAGTACACATCATGGATGTTTTTGAAAAAATTAACGTACAAAAATCCGAAAGCCCTACTCCAAATAATTTTTAATTATGACTCTTGGCCCTCTGAGTGTCATGTAAAGGAGGTGAGGGATGGATGTAATTGCTTGAAGAGTATTTATTTTTTAACAAGCAGGTAAACAGATCCAAAACATTAAATAAATACAGGGTTGTAAACTGGGCAATGGTCGAGCGAGGCACAAACCAAGCATCAGAGGAAATGCGAAGGGCAATATAGAGAAACAACAAATGAGTCAGAAACCAGGAAAGCAACACAGTACAAGGCTTGATGACATGAGACACTAGTACAGTGCATATAATTCACAAAGTCTCTGTGTTGTAAGAGTTCTTACAAGTGTGTGCTGTGATTGCACTCTAATTATGATTGCACTGGGACGGGTGCATGGTAATTAGTCCTAATGGCGCTGCACACATCTTGCCTGCACGCTTAGAGCACCAACGCACATGGATGTGACCCCCCCCCAAAAAAAAAAAAGTTCCCTCTAGGATATTTTGTGAAAACCTTAAAGCCTCCTTGGTCAGCCCCAGGGATGCGGACCTGGAGTTGGACGAAGTCCCCTCTGAGCTCCTCTCTGGCTCAGGACGGACTTGGCACTGAAACATGGGCTTAGTCAGAGGTTTGAGTTCTGGTTGGGCTTTGAATGGGAGCTTGGACACAGGTGGAGGCTTTGGGTCAGGCTTGGACTTGGACTGGGCTGTGGATTCAGGTGGAGGCTCAGGCAAGGGTTTTGGATGTTGGTTTGAGCACAGTCATGGGCTCAGGCATAGACTTGAACATGCACTCAGGCACAGATTTGGGCTTCAGCTCAGGCATAGACTTGGGCTTGAGTATGGGCATGGACCCTGGCATCAGCATAGGCATGGACTCAGGCATGGACATGGGCTTGAGCCTGGGCTTGTACTATGGCTTAAACTTTGACCTTGCCATAGACTTGGACTCTGGCTTGGGCTGTGGCATTTTCATGAGCTTCGACTCAAGCATGGACTCTGGTGTGTGCTCCAGCATGAGCATGGGCAAGGGCTCTGGTATCAGTTTAGTTCGGTTCAGTTTTTGTCATATGTGTGTGCTCCAGCATGAGCATGGGCAAGGGCTCTGGTATCAGTTTAGTTCGGTTCAGTTTTTGTCATATGCATGATAACACAGAGTCAACTTACAATGAAATGTGTTAGACAAGATAAGAACCAGAAACAAGTCACTCAGCATTGAAGCCCCTCCGGAGTTTAACAGTATAGCAATAAAAAAAAAAATTAAAAAAAGATTAAAAGTCCTAAATATAAAAATAGAAGTAAAATTAAAGTAAAAATAGAAATAGAAATGAATTAAGAGATGTGCATGCATTGTGGGGAGGGGGGCCTATTGTATTGCACATAGAAGAAAGTGAAGTGTGCAAGTACCAATAATTTCACATTGTTGAAGATGAATTAAGTACTTACCATGTACAGAGTTAAGTGATATGTTGGTAAATATGTAAACAGAGTCTTGTGATGTGTTGGTAAACATGTGATATGGTAAACAGTAAAAGTGAAAAGATGCAGGCGATCCAGTGCAGTGTAGAATATACAGTGCCATGCGGAATGATTAAGTGTTAGAGTTAAGAACTCTGATGGCCTGATAATAAAAGCTGTTCTTGAGTCTGGTCATCTATGCAGTATAGCTTCTGTATCGCCTGCCAGACAGTCATAGGGAAAACAGCTGTCGTGTTGGGTGACGGTAGTCCTCTGTGATGTTCACACCGAGGAATTTGAAGCTGCTGACCCTTTTGACCTCAACTTTGTTGAGATAGATGGGCCAGTGTGTCCTCCCTTGCTGTCTCCTGTAGTCCACTAGCATCTCCTTAGTTTTACTGACGTTGAGAGAGAGGTTGTTGTCCTGGCCCCAGCTGGTTAATGCCTTCACTTCTTCTCTGTATACCATCCCATCATTGTCTGTAATGAGGCCCAAGATGGTTGTGTCATCAGCAAACTTAATGATGATGTTGGAGCTGTATTTAGCAGTACAGTCATGAGTGAACAAGGAGTACAAGAGGGGACTGAACATACAGCCCTGTGGTGCACCCATGTTCAGGATCAGCAAGGAGGAAGTGTGGCTACTGAGTCTCACCGCCTGGGGTCTGCCTGTCAGAAAGTTGAAGATCCATCTGCAAATGGACATCCCCAGTCCAAGATCATCGAGCTTTGAGACAAGTTTTGAAGGGATAACGGTGTTGAATGCTGAACTGTAATCAATGAAGCGCATTCTCAAATATGTATTCCCTTTCTCCAGCTGGGTGAGTGCAGTGTGTGTTACCAAGGCGATAGCATCTTCTGTGGCCCTGTTTGATCTGTAGGCAAACTGAAGAGGGTCTAAGGTGTCAGAGAGGGAAGAGCAGATGTGAGTTTTTACCAACCACTTGAAGCATTTCATGATGACTGATGTCAATGCAATGGGGCGGTAGTCATTCAGACAGGTGATCTCTGTTTTCTTAAGGACAGGAATGATGGTGGATGTCTTGAGGGAGGTGGGGACCACAGACTGTCGGGTTGAAGATCTTAGTGAAAACTTCTGCCAGCTGGTCGGCGCAAGCCCTGAGAGCTGTCAGAGGTGTTCACGAAGATCTTCAACCTCTCCCTGAGACAGTCTGTGGTCCCCATCTCCCTCAAGGCATCCACCATTATTCCTGTCCCTAAAAAAACAGGTCACCTGTCTGATGACCTGCCTGATAGGTGGGGCTTCATGCTCAGACATGGGCATAGGCTTAGGCATAGACTCAGGCATGGACCTGCACTTGAGCATGGGCATGGACTCTGGTGTCAGCATGTGCATAGATATGAACATGGGCATGGACTCAGGTGTCAGCATGGGCATGGACTCAGGCATGGACTTTGGTGACAGTATAGGTGGAGCTTTGTGCTCAGACAAGACTTAGGCATGGGCATGGGCTCTGGCTTTCTAGCATGGGCACATTCGGTGTAAGGTGAGACATAATTATCTGTGTCGATGAGCATGTAAGGCCACCAGTATTTGGCCCTGAGGAGCTGGTACATGCCCTTAATGCCTAAATGACCTGTGGCTAGTGAGGTGTGAGCTCATGAGATTACACAGTCTCTGAAACCAGGCAGTGGACCGATGGTCTCATCCTTGCTGAAGCCTGGTGGCGGAGTGATGATCTCATCCTCGCTGAAGCCTGGTGGCAGTGTGATGGTCTCGTCTTCTCTGAAGCCAGGTGGTGGAGCAACAACATCTTCGAAGCCAAGCAGCAGAGCAACGACATCATAGAAGCCAGGCAGAGGAGTGAAGAACTTGTCCTCACTGATACCTGGAGTGAGGGCCTCCCCATCTGCCACTGTATCAGCCTTACAGGTATCAGCCCCACCCCCCTAAAAATTTTTTCCAGGGATTGTTCCCTCTCTGACTCTGGCATGGAGTGGCATTTCTCAGTATGCCTGCTCTCTTCCACGACATCCATTTTGAAGGTGAAGTATTCTGTCATGTAAAGGAGGTGATGGACAGCTGTAATTGCTGGAAGAGTGTTTATTGATAAACAGGCAGGCAAACAGATCCAAAATGTTAAACAAAGGCAGAGTCGTAAAACGGGCAATGATCAAGCGAGGCACAGATGGAGCATCTTATGAAAGGTGAAGGGCAATATAGAGCAAGAACAAATGTGTGTCAAAAACCAGGAAAGCAACACAAAGTACAAGGTTTGGTCACGTGAGACATTAGGCACAGTGCATATACTTTGCAAAGTCTGTGTGTTATGAGAGTCCTTATAAGGGCTTGCTGTGATTATGCTCTAATCTGGAACAGCTACATAGTTGTTAGTCCTAATGGCACTGCATGCATTGTCTGCGGGAGTGTGCACTGCACACTAAGAGCGCCAACGTGCATGGACATGACACTGAGCTAAATTTCATCATCTTTGTGATTATTTTTGTGCGTATCCTAAGCCTAACCGATTGCTTATTTTTCACTGGATTGGGCTGAAATTTATACTGAATATCCAAGAAAATTCTCAAGATAATTTGCAATGTGTTCTTGTAAATAGTTGTTGCTGAGTGTTTTACAGTAATCAATTTATTAAAAATATTTTTCCCCAAATGAAGAATCATTCATTTTCAAAAATTAATATCTCCACTAGTTTTCACTTTCTTTCCTCATCTCAAGCCATTTTAATGAACATTTAACTGTTTGCATTTCTTGAGCATATTACTAACATACATCACTGACAATGTTTACATTATTTATTTTCACATCGTCCGATAAGTCCAGTACTCGAAATAACTTCTGCAAAATTTATGTCTTAGTTTGTCGATTTATGCCGACAATATCTTTCATTGCACATGCAGTGAGGAGAGACACAGTTTTGTTCTGCTGTGCATTACTTGTTGTATGGTCTAAATGACAAAGTTCACTTTGACTTTCTTGCAATCAAATTTTCATTTCCATTCAGTGGTTTTATTTCATTGGTAGATATTTGTACTATGCTGACTTCAAAGTCTTCTGCCTCTGTGTGATTATCTATTGAGCCTCTTTTTCATTGGTTTAGTGAAAGACAAAATCTGCATTTTATGCTCATCAAAAGCAAGTTCAGATGTTTGCTTTAGCACCATCAAGCTTGCCAAGTCTACGTAAGAATCCATAGTGACTGAGCACAAGGTTAAACCTGACAGGAAGTTGATGAAAGAAAAGGGAAGTACTTTAAGATGCTCTAATAATGCTCCGTCCTTTTTTTTTTGAATAGGAAATATTTTTGCATGAGGTGTAGCTCACCTTTGTGTATTGCTTATTCTTCTCAGTGGAGCTGTTGTTCCTGCTGCTTTCAGGTCGTCCTGCAGCTCTTTTCAAATGAATGTTGTGAAAGTTTATGTGGTGCACCTTTTCGCAGATGATTAGTTGAGGTTTTATGATCCTTCCACCCTCATTAGATAAAGGTGTACAAGACAGATACAGAATGAGAATGTATCAAGAGAATCTAAAAAAGTTTTTAAAAATTTTAAATTGACCATTTGACATTGAGTCAGATTAAATGGACAAAGCGTTTACCTCCTGTTGAATGTTTTCTGCTTTGCAATAAACAGTTCTCTTTTAAACAGTAGCGCTATACAGTTGTGGTCAGAAATTTACATACAGTGACATGAATGTCATCTTGGATATGAATGTCATGGCAATATTTGAGCTTTCAGTAATTTCTTTGAACTGTTCTTTTTCTGTG
>JANZLB010000007.1:54826739-54838473 GCA_026167865.1 Notarius quadriscutis
AAATTCATGAAATCATTGCTATTACATACTGCAGGTGTGCATGTGTCTATAGTGGACTTATTCCGGGTTAATTTTGCAACAGTATTAAATAGGAATCTAGGATTATTTTTGTTATCTTCTATTAGGGAGGAGAGATATGTTGACCTAGCAGCACGAAGAGCTTTTCTATACTTCAGGAAGCTAATTTGAACACTACCAATTTTGTTTGACACCATTTACGTTCCAATTTTTGAGTGGTCTGTTTTAAAGTGTGAGTGTCGTCATGAAACCAGGGTGCTTATTTTTTCTCTCTGATCATTTTCCTTTTAAGAGGAGCTGCATTATCTAAAGTATAGTTGAACGTTGACTAAGCATTCAGTTGCCTGATCAAGTTCTGCAGGGACCGACAGTGACCCAATCAAAGTTAATAACTCTGGGAGATCATTTATAAAGCTCTGTGCAGTATTTTACGTGAATGTACGTTTAATGCAGTAGCATGGCGAGGTGTATATATTATTACTCAGACATGTTTTCAATGAGATGAGATCATGATCTGAGATAACTTCAGACTGTGGAAGTGTGACTCTACTTTTTGTACGTGTATTAGATCGAGTTTATTAGATCGAGGGTCTGACCACCATTATGGGTTGGTCCTATGACATTCTGATTAATCCCAACTGAAACTAAAATGGACACAAATGCTGTTTTCAAAGGGTCTTCTGGGTTATCGAAATGAATATTAAAATCTCCGACAACTAAAGCTTTGTTGAAGGAAACAACCAGGTGTGAGATCAAATCTGCAAATTCAGAAAGAAACTCAGAATATCGCCCTGGGGTCCTGTAAATAATAAGTAACAGAATTAACTGAGTAGACTTATTTTTCGAGGCTACATATATTATACGAGTATGAAGAACTTCAAATGTATTACATTTATAACCAGGTTTGTGTGTTACGCCTAGATAATCATTATAAATAACCGCGACACCTCCTCCTCTGCAAATTAGACGAGTCTGGTATATGTAACTGTATCGAGGAGGACTAGCTTCATTTAATGCTATATATTCATTTGGCTTAATCCATGTTTCTGTTAAACAAAGTACATTAAATTCCTGGTCAGTAATAAGTTCATTTACCATTCACGCTTTAGATGTAAGAGATCTAATATTTAATAGCCCCACCTTTAGATCAAAGGTGCTGGCTGTGGCTGTACAATTAGTATGACCTAATTTTATATTAGGTTACTGGAACAAACTGTGAGTATTTATACTTTTTTGTTGAGCTCGGTGAACAGACACAGTCTCAATGTAGTGGACCCCGAGTGATGACTCTGTGCAGCTAGCAGAGAGTCAGTTTAGCCTGTTTGTCTTCTCCCTGTCCTTGGCTCTGGATCGTCAGAAATTAACTAGGTCTGTTCTGAGACCATGACCTATGCTGCAAGTAATGAGAGCAGCACCTTCCTGAGTGGGATAGATACCGTCCCACCCTAACAGGCCAGCAGTGCCCTTAAAATTAGCCCAATTATCTATAAAGCCCACACTATTTTCAGAGCACCACCTGGACAACCAGCAGTCCAGCAACCATAACCTGTAAGCTACATTGCCACGCCACATTGGGATGGGGCCAGAGCATACTACAGCATCAGACATCGCCTTCGCAAATTTAAACACCTCTACAAAGTTACTCTAAGTAACCTCAGACTGATGAAGGCATCTATAGAATAGAATAGAATGCCTTTATTGTCACTATACCCATGTACAATGAAATTAAAAGCAACTCCAATAACAGTGCAAAGTGTGTAGAGAAAAGGAAGGAAAAAAAAAAAAAGAGGTGAGGGTGTAAGGGGGGTGACGTGCACAGTCCCGAGGTGTATGTGTTGTGTTTCACATTATGGAGTGAGGTATTGCACATTATAAAGTATTGCACAGAGATAGTCATATTATAAAGTATTGCACATTATAAATTATTACACAAAAAAGTCACATTATGAATAAAGTATTGCACGTTATGAAGTATTACACAGGGGGTTAGACTATAGAGTCAGAGCATATTCGAGTTCAGGGTGGTTATGGCTTTTGGAAAGAAGCTGTTTTTGAATCTATTGATTTTTGTCCTGATGCACCTGTAGCGCCTCCCTGAGGGCAACAGGTCAAACAGATCAAAGCCAGGAGTAAGGCGTGTGTGTGTGTGTGTGTGTCCAGTGCGTGACTGGAGATGTGAGGCCCATAAAATATTGAAATGGAGCAGCAGTCTTTCTAATCCAGTCAACAATGGATCAAAGAGATAAGTGTAGCCACAGGGACAGTGACCTTCACACCTTTTGGTGCCTCCAGAGACAGAAAGTCTATGGGAATCCCAACCCATTCTGAAGCTAAACCAAAAGCTAGAGACAAAATTCTCTCACAGCTGCCTCCAGTGATAACAATAAACACACAGTGTTGGATACTGTAAATATGTTCTGTCATTTGGATTTTCTACATTTTTGTCATCATGCACAGTTTGCAACTTTGGATAGTCTTTTTCAATTTGGACATTTTGACACTTGCATAGTGAAGAGGGACAAAGACGATGAGTTAGACCTCATATTTTTTTTCAGATTTATTTCTAAGTCTTTGTAGTTAACAATTAACAATTTTTCTAATATACCATGCACTGAAAAGCACCGGTAATTATGGATTCTTTTCAGTGACTGGCATAGTACTATTTTCTGCACCCCAAAGAAAACAGTACTATGCCAGTCACCAAAGAGAATCCATAATTTCAACCAGAGCCTCTCAGTGCATGGTATATTAAATTAATATAAAATATTATATCCATTCCCCTCTGAAAGTTCTGGAACAAGACCAATTCTTGTGTTTTTGCTATACACTGAACACATTAGGGTTTGAGCTCCAAGGACCTGAAATTCTGATCTATCGTCTCATATTCATTTCCTGATTTAGTAGATGTTTTAAACAATTTAGAACATGGCACCTTTGGTGACAGCCCACCCAATTCTAAGTTGATCAAAAGTATTGGAACATGTGTTTTGTTCTTGTCCATGTGCACCCTGTTAGGTTGGCTATTTAAACAATTATTCTGAAGGTTTACTCTTTGTTTGAGCCCTGGGTTTCACCTGTGAAGACTGCATTTATTGTTAAAAAGGATAAACCAATATGAAGACCAGAAAGCTGTCTATGGGGGGAAAAGTAAGCCATGTTGAAGCAGAGAAAAGAGGGGAAATCCATCAGAGCCAATGCACAAGCATTAGTCATAGCCAATACAACAAAGAATCCACTGTTGTCACAGCACGAACAACTAGGCATCAAACAGGTTGACTAAAAAACAGCAGCAGTGGATGACAGAAACATTGTGAGAGCTGTGAAGAAAAACACAAAAACAACAGTGATGTATATGAGTCAATGTATTAACTTGCTCATTACCACTAATATTTTGAGGCAGTTTAGGAAACAAAATTAAAATCAAATTCATTCAATTTCATAAAATTGTCCAAATATGGCATAAGTCAGCAGCAGTTCCTCTTCTGTAATCCCTTAAAGCTAGTGGTGTATTTGGAAGTGTCCACAATGAAATAAACTAGAATTGATTATAAACTAGAACCATTTACCAGAACATACTGAACCTCAGCTTTCCTCATGTATTTTTATTTTAAAAAATTAAAGTACGCATTCAGACATGAAATCCTTTGTTCCATGTTATTGTATTTAGAAGGCATTTTGCCTGGATCATCGCATCGCCTGGACTCGTGTGACTATCCCGGAGAGTTTGAGGGAAGGCGGTGTAGTTGACAACTGGTACAGCCTGAGTGGAAGACAAGGAAATGATAAAGAAGGCAGGATTAACCTTATCATATCCTACTCTGTGAGTCTGAGCTTAAACACACACACACACACACACACACACACACACTGCTCTTGTTTAAAAATTTCAAAGAAATTACAAAACATAAGGGCTGAACAATAAGAATACATGAAATTGCATTTTATTGTGTCTCAATGAGCTTTTCTAAGAGTACCATGAGTAAGGGCCAGCATTTTTGGAGCTGTCATTGCAGCATTTCCTGGTGTCTGGCAATCTGGGGAAGTAGTCCTGACATCTTGTTGTAAACTATTTTGACCTGTCGTACAGAGAAGTGAGTCTGTAATTTTGTGGATAGCTTCATGCAGTGTGTTTGTTGTGTGACACTTGCACTGCAAGGTGGGGAGAACACACATACGCATACTCCCAGTACACAACCTGAAGAATTTTCACTGAATAAAGAGGTCCCGGGAAGTGCAGGAAAAGTGAGCGGTAAGATGACTGCAGTCTTTGCAGGAGGTGGAGACCAAACCGGCCTAAGGGCAAGGTCACAGGTGGGGCTGGCTGCACTGAAGCCTTGCAGCGTTCCAAAGGTGGCATTGGTTGCTGGTGTAGAATCTGTGAAGCTTGAGCTTGTCATCATTATTGTCCTCAGCATCTGCTAAGTTGCCTAGGCAGAGAGAGAGAGCATGTGAGCTTGTATACTTGATGAAACATTAACTAACTTCTGAGAATTGCAGTGCTGTTTTATACTCCCTCAGCTGCTCGAAGAGGGTGAATTAAGGCACCAATTATGCCACTCCAGCCGCACATGATCAGCGAGCTCCACCCCGGCCACGCTGCTTTAGGCTGTCCAAAAAAATGTTGCTGAAGTGCCGCTGTTTCTTCAGCACCATGGGAGTGACTGTCTGAGGAGCAGTGTGCTGCTTTGGTGGTGGTTTCCTGGGGCCGCGGTCAACCCCCACACACATACACCTTAGCTCTGACACTACCATCTTCCAAGGCTTGGCCCAGAGGCTGTAGCTCCTAGAAAAGCCGTCGGTGATCCTGTGCTGGGTCCAACCTCTATGATGGACCTGGAAAGAAGTCCTGGAGAGACAAGAACCAGCAAGTAACACAAGCATTTGTGTCTTTAGCAGCCATAATCTACTGGAGTGGAGCATGGTCAGTGACCTGAAATGACGACCAGACAGATAGTACTTTGTCTTAGTTACTGCCCACTTGCTGGCCAAGGCTTCTCTCTCTACAGCTGTGTAGTTCTTCTCAGTGGGGAGTAGCTTTCAGTTGATCAGAGGGGAACTGTCAAGGCCTTCTAGGCCTTCAGAGAAAGCCCAAACTTATCAGCATTTCAAATGTTATATTTAATTGCTTTCATTCTTTTATAATTTCATTATATTTATTCTCTTCTAATTTGGCCTCATCTTTTGGTCAGATTTGCTTCAGAAATGAAAGGGTTACTGTCCTGTAAACATTAAAATAGTTATCCCATGAGATTTTTTGTTTGTTGGCTCTAGGCTGAGAAGGGTTTAGAGCTGGCTCACTTTTGGTTAGGACTTCATTGCCAGGACAAAAGGCCATGGCAGTGTATGTTATGTAGGAAATGACAGATGTAACCAATCAGATTTTGATTTATAGTGGGAGGGACCAAAAACATATCACCCTAGGCCTTCTCAAAGGCCAACGCTAGCTTAATCATGAGTCAGCACCATCAGCACAGCAGTGAAGTAGCCTTCCAGCTGGTGTAGCATTCATCAGTAGTCTTGGCGAATACTAACAAAGTGGTCAAGCCACGGCTATCGAGAGCAAGGAGCACAGGCTAATGACCAAGAAACTAAGATTTCTATCTTATTCCATGCACTCTCACCACAGTATTTTTCACTTATACTTAAGTATTCATTTCCCTCTGTTATTTACTTTTAAAATATAAATTACTTTTAAAATCAACATCGACAGATACACACAATGGTGCTACTTGGCAGCCTACCACTAATCCCTTGGAAAATCCTTTGCCCTGTTGCTTTTTTGATGTGTCTGGCTAAGTTTTGGCTGAGCTGAAGTCCCAGCTCTAATAGTAAAGGTTCACCACTGTGGTTGATGTACAGCATGGGGTGCTCCTCGCACTCTTCCAGGCATCCATCTGGACAATGAAGGGGAGGTCAAAGTCTGGGTTTCAGAGGACAGGGTGGTGCTGAGGGCCTTCTTCAGGGCCTGGAATGCCTGCTCTGTTTGCTTGGTCCACTTTATCCTGTCCGGGTCCCCTTCTTGATTAAGTCTAAGAGAGGAGATGCTAGAGAGGAGAAGTCAGGCAGGAACCTACAGTA
The DNA here is from genome assembly GCA_026167865.1 of Notarius quadriscutis. Classification (NCBI taxonomy): domain Eukaryota; kingdom Metazoa; phylum Chordata; class Actinopteri; order Siluriformes; family Ariidae; genus Notarius; species Notarius quadriscutis. The sequence goes on from JANZLB010000007.1 coordinate 54,832,836, forward strand.
ATACCCAGCTATCCCCAAGAAGACACATACCTGATGCTTGGAGGTGGGCTGGGGGTAATTCTGCACAGCTTCTATCATGTTCTCTTGGGGCTTCGGCAGGCCAATGCTGATGAGCTAGCCCAGGTACTGTGCCTCAGTCAGTCTCAGATGGCACTTCTGGGGGTTGGCAATGAGCCCAGCCTTTTGTAGCTCCTCCAGGATGGATTTGAGGTGGTGCAGGTGGTTCGCCCAGGTGGACAAATGGATGATGACATCATCTAGATATGCAGTGGCGAAGTCTTGGTGGGGGCACAGGACAATGTCCATGAGATGCGGGAATGTTGTGAGCACCCCATGGAGGCCAAAAGGGGGGACCTGGCACTGCTAGTGGAGGTCAGTCTTCTCCAAGGTGCTCTGACTCATGAGGTGGCCACCCAGGGGGTTGGAATGGACCAGGTGCATGATATTGTCCATGTAGGAGATGGGGACAACCAGCAGGTCTTCCTGTTGGCCTTTCTCTACTGTATGCTGATATAGAGACCCTGGAGGACCAGGAAGTAAGACTGTGGAAGAGGCTGCCCTGGCTGTTGGTCCTTTTCCTCCACCAAGTGTACTTCTCCCCAGCAGTTTTTGAGCCACTCATCCTGTTTCTGCTCCTGTCCAAAGTTCCCTTAACATGTCACCTGCCTAAAACACACAAGAGTGGGTTAGATGTGGTGTGAGACTCACCTTCAGCAGCAGACTCTTCTGCATCCTCATGTTCCACAGCCAGGCACACATCTCTGAGTGGCAGGTTTCAGTCCACTGGCCTCCGGGGCACTCCTCTTTGTCTCATTCTTCTGGTAGCAGTCAACACCTTCAGGAAACCAGGCCAGTCTCTGCCTAGAAGGAGAAGGAAGTCAGGAACCACACCAACAGTCAGTTTCCACTCACCTTTCTCACCTCCAATATTGACATGAGCTCTGGCCACTGCTCATGCATCCCTGTGCACATAGGTGCCCTTGGCAGTATTGTTGTGTCCCGCAGCCACAGGCAGGATCAAAGGCCAGACCAGCAAGATGGTGCTGCCTGAATCCAGAAGAGCACTAGCCAGCTCTCTATCCACACAGGGGTGCTTGGTATATGAGGGCTGGTTGGCAAGTGGACAACACAACCAGCAAGACATGGTTTTCAGGATGGGCCTGGGGAAGGTTGCTTGAGTGCAGTCAGCATGGGCTTGCCGTTGGGTAAAGGAGGGTGTACAGGATGTGGAGGGTGCCTTTGGACTCTCATGTTGGCCTAGGAGGTGGAGGGAGGGGGCTGGGCAGCTCCCAGCCTTGGCCTTACAGTTTCTTGCTTCCTAATGTCCAGGGTCACCAAAGCACGCTCGAGGGCTCCCACAAACTCAGTGGGGTTCTTGGGTGCTCTCATCACAACAACCATGCACTCTTTTGGGGTCAATGCCTGGAGGAACTGGTCCATGGTGACCCGCTCTACAGCCTGCATCGCTGAGTGCTGCTAGGGCTGTTGCCAGTGCTTGGTGGCCCTTTAGTAGAGTGCATCTGGCTGATACAAGTGTATCAGCCTGATACACTTGTATCGGGCTGATACACTGCTGGTTGTATCAGCCCAATACAACCAGCAATGGAACTCCATTTTAGCCTGGCAGATAGAGAACTCACAGCGCCCCATGATCTGTTCATTCAGGAGTGGGTAATCCTCTGCCATGGCCAACGGGAGGCTGATATAGGCCAGTTGGCTTTGCCAATGAGGAGGGGAGCTAGAGCATGGGCCCATTTCTCGACAGGCCAGCCCTTCCTACATGTCGTCTGCTCAAATGTATATAGGTAGGCTTCCACATTGTCCAAGGGAGTGAGTTTGTGGAGCAGACAGTGTCTCATGGCAGGGTCTGAGAGGCGGCCTGGGAGAGCAGAGGCTCTGGCTAACTGCTGCAGAAACTCCTGGGTGGTGACTTGGAGGTCCTTCGCAAGTTCTTGCTTCACCTGTTGTCGCTGGAGATTAGTCTCCAAGAGATGGTGCAGGAAGGGTTCCATGTTGGGGTTGGGGTCATGCTCATACCCAAAATTCTCCACCACTGTAACACTCACACTGCGAGATGAAGAGAACACAGACACACAACCCAGGTCTCAGTGTACAACATAAAGAATTTTTAATGAATAAAGAGGGACAGGGAAGTGCAGGAAAAGTGAGTGGTGAAATGAGTGCAGTCTGTGCAGGCAGTGGAGAGCCCAAACCAACCTAGGGTGAGGTCACAGGCAAGGGTTGGCTGCACCAAAGCCTTGAGGTGTTCCAAAGGCAGCATTGCTCACTGGTGTAGAATCTGTGGAGCTCAAGCTCGTCATAGTTCTTGTTGTCTACAAGGTTGCTGAGCCAGAGAGTGAGAGAGTCTGTGAGCTTACATACACTGTGAAATGCTGACTCGCCTCTGAGCATTGCAGCACCTTTTTGTATTCCCTTGGCTGCTCAAAGAGAGTGAAATAAGGCACCGATTATGTCACTTCAGGCACATGTGAGCAGGGGGCTCCGCCCTGTGGCCACACTGCTTTCAGTTGTTCAAAACAATGATCCTGTAGTGCCACTGTTTCTTCAGCACTATGGGAGCGGATGTGTGAGGAGTGGTGTGCTGCTCTGGTGGCAGTTTCCTGGGGCCGCCATCACAGTTCTCACACATGGTCAGTGGGGATATTAGGAAGGAAAAGTCATCATATTTTCTATCACTTAATCATTTTGTTTTATGAATGTCCTCCTATCCTCAAACACTCATGACATGCTTATTGCAAATAAGAAATTAACTAGAGATTTATAGCAAATGCAAAACATGTTGACACTAACAAACTGCTGTAAAAAAAAATCCAAATTCTGACAGTAACATACTGTTACCCATTAAAACAGTACTATACTGTAGAAAATGATGCATTCTGGGCAATATTTACCATATTCCATTATGGCAGCAGGGCATGGTCAAGCATCGGTTTGTGAATTGAGCGTGGAGCCAGGGAAGGTGAGTGGTAAAAATGATCACACCTGGTATCAATTTATGTTGTGTGTGTCTGTTTCAGCGATAACAGAGTGGAGAAAAGGAGGGAGAAAGCGAAGAGGTGAGGTCCCTCCTGACCAGTGTGTGTGTGTGTGTGTGTGTGTGTGTGTGTGTGTGTGTGTGAGGTAATGAGCTTCGTGTAACTGAAAAGCTATAAAATAGAGAAAATAAAGTTTGTATTGACATCATCCTCTGCTTGTCCACACTTCAGTATTCCACCCACCCTGGGATGTACTACAGTGGTGCCAAAGGCCGGGATACTGAAGGGAACCACCCATGGAGTCCTCCCCACTCAAGGATCTCATCTGTGTCCTCACTGCTGCCCAACAGAGCCAGCACTAAATGTTGATTGCCCTCTGAGAGGAGTAAGAACAATGCTTTGACGCTGCTGGCCCAGCAGGAAGCTGGCCAGGCATTCTGGCACCTGCTCGCATCAGCGTAATCCTCCCCCGCCACTGCTGCAGACCCACCCCACATCACGTTCACAAAGATGGGGCTGCATGATGACCCGGAAGCCTTCATTGAACTGTTTTAGCAAGCGGCCGATGTGTGGAGGGTGGCTGGTCGAGCAATGCGTAGCCTGTCTACTACCACTGCTGCACAACAGCTCCTTGGAACAACACCATCAGCGCTTCTGCATGCTAACACTAGAGGAAGTTGGACAGCCATTTGCTTTCGGCCAACAGCTCCAGGATGCCTGCTGGTGGTGGCTGAGGGTGGAAGACTGCGATGCAAAGGGGATCATCGACGTGATGGCACTGGAGCAGTTCATCACGCAGCTGTTGGAAGGGACAATGGAGTGGGTCCAGTGCCACTGCCCGGCCTTGCTGGATCAGGCGATTAAATTGGTGGAGGACCATTTGGTGGCAGTTCCAGTGGCAGGCAGACATCCTGCTTGTTCTTTGCGCTCTCTCTCTCTCTCTGTCCCCTTCTCCCTTGCCCCTCTCACCTTTTCCTGTCCCCATCCCATTCCCCCACCATAGAAATGGGGGCCAGCCCCCCCCAGCTGGCTTGCCACGCCCATGGTGTCCCCCTCCCATCTTTCCCTTCTGTATCTGTGTCTTCTCCCCCCAAGTGAGTGATCCACAAATTGCCAGTACAGTGGTGAAGCCTGGGCTGGTATGCTGGCACTGCAGGGAACCCAGGCATCTGCAGGACCAGTGCTCTGCAATGGAGGTGGGAGCTGTGGTCTGGATCCCTGATGCACCAGAGACCGCCTTCAATTGGGCCGGAGCATATCACATACCAGTGAGTCATTCGGTATTCAGAGAGATACGCATCACACATTGGTGGATTCTGGCTGCAATCAGACCTCAATTCACCAAGGTGTGGTTTAAGGTTTTGGGGAGAGCACAAGTGGTGAAAGCTTTGTGTGTACATGGGAATGTACACGAATATCCACTAGTGTCTGTCCACATTCTATTTTAAGGTGAAAAGCATAGTGTAGAGGTGGCAGTTAGCTCATGCCTGACCCACCCACTAATTCTGGGGACAGGCTGGCTAGGGTTTAAAAGGTTTAATGGAGCATGTAGTAGTGGGCAGGTCCTGCGGTAACACATCATGGGGGGATTCCAGTGTGGCATTGACTGGGGAAGCCGTCTCAGAGCTGTCCACATCAGCACCGCATCAGAGTGATATGAGGAGCGGGGAGTGGCCTACCCCCCTCCCTCACTCAGGGATTCACTCAAGGATTTCCTGTTAGAACAAATGCAAGATGAGACTCTTCGTCATGCCTTTGACCAAGTGAGAGTAATTGATGGTCAAACAATCCAGCCAAATGCAACACCCTCCTTTCCGTACTTTGCAGTTATTAAAGATAGGTTATACCGAGTGATGCGGGACACTCAAACCCACAAACAAATAGACCAATTATTAATTCCAAAGAGCTGTAGGGAACTCGTATTCCATGTGGCTCACTTTAACCTGATGGCCGGACACTTAGGTCAGGATAAGAGACTAGCCCAAATAATGGCCTGCTTCTATTGGCCAGGGATTGGTGTGAATGTTCATCGTTGGTGTGCGGCTTGCTGCAAATGCCAGCTGGTGAATCCAGCGGCTACTTCAAAAGTGCCCTTGTGCCCTCACCCTCTAAGCATTATTTTGTGAATCGAGGGCAGGGCCAGGGAAGGTGAGTGGCAAAATGATTACACCTGTTGCCAATTAATGTTGTGTGTGTGTCAACATCGAAAGTGACATCAGCAGTACAGCTGACAATTTTTCCAACCAGTGAGCTTAGTGAAACTCCACGACCAGTTGGGTAATGCTATGGTTTGTTTTCTGTTAAAGTTAAATTAGTGTTAGTAGCATTAACGTAATGGTAATTCAAGTTGCCCATTGATGTGATGTGCTAATGTTAGCCTACAGACAGATCTGGGTAATGACATAAAATAATAACTGCTCGGCTGCTCACATTCACAGCAGTGTCCACATCAAATGTGTGATTACAGATGAAACATTTGGGGGTTTATCTGTGGGTGGTAGAAGAGAGCAACTGGACTTGCTTGAAGATTCTTGAAGACGTTTCTTGAAGACTCTCATCCGAAAAGCTTCTTCAGTTCTGTCTGGCTAATAGGGAGTATCAGGTATTTATCCTCTTGTGGATGAAAAGCTCATCTAAGGTGT
>JANZLB010000007.1:54915903-54928248 GCA_026167865.1 Notarius quadriscutis
TTTCCTCATGTTGCGCCCCCCCTGAAGAACTCTGGCGCCCCCTAGGGGAGGCGCGCCCCACACTTTGAAAAGCCCTGGTATAGATAATGAAGGCTTGTGAGCATTTATTGGTGTGTGGACTTAACCTGTTGCATAGCTAACAAGCTAACTCAGCTAGCTATCTACAGCCTTAGTTTACTGGTAACAGCTAACGTTTGCTCAGTCATGTTCATCTTCATCCTTGGACGCTGAAGGAGAAGCAGATAGCAGTTTAGGCTACCAGTGCTGCCTAATATCACCTCTGGCAAAGTTGGATGTCTGTCTCTCTCTCTCCATGTCACTCGCTCCACTGACACCCTGCTGCTGGACTGTTACTGCCCAGGGTTTGCTTAGCCCCATTACCACGGCGAGTCACTGGAGGCCACTTTACCTTTTGTTTTCAGGCTTTGATGGCCAAAGTGGCTAGCTTGTTTGTAACCTTATTGAGCACAAGGAACAATACAGGCATGCTACATTAAGGAGACTCCTCTGTTCTGTGGGGTTTTTGTATGTGTGTGTGTGTGTGTGTGAGACAGAGAGAGAGAGAGAGAGAGAGTGTGTGTGTGAGTGAGTGAGTGAGTGAGTGAGTGAGTGAGTGGGCCCACATCGTCTTTATCTGTCCTGTGTGATTTGTGTTTTAAGAATGTAATAGTCATACTATTGAAAGTGGTTTACACTGTGCCTTAGGTAACCTAAGTGTTAATCTCCATGTTTTGGTATTCTGATAGCCTTACTGTTTATTTCAGTACTGTCAAGCATGATAGCTGGCTGGGTTACTGATTGGATTTGTCTAAAAGGTTTAAACTGATATTTGTTATTTATTTATATTTTGCAGTATTTTGCTGAAGTTATATTGATTGACGTAGTGTGATCTGTTTTCTCCTGCTCGGAGTATAGAATTTTTATAATAACTTTGAACTGATTCTGAGGGTACTGATATAGTAGTTGTTTTTGTATGAAATTAAATTGATTGAGGTATAATATGCTTGTTACTTGAATTGATCAGTTTTGTAACTTGACACAATTGAAGAATCCAGTTATTCTTTGGGGTAATTTGAATGGCAAGAGAGGTCTAATATAAGAAAGTAACTAACTGTCACTCTTATTAGAGTTATTTATATCTCTTGTTTGCATATTTATTTTCACATTTATTTATATATTTATTGTTTATAACATATTTATTGTTATTTACTCAACTTCCAGCTTCCATTACCCTTGCCAATACAATAAATAATCAACCACTTACATTCCTAAAATAGCATTTGTCTTTGTTGAAGGAGTCTTTATTAATTAATAGGTAGCATACTAATTAATAATTAATACACACATTCAGTAACTTTTAGTGTTACAGTTATTTACTTAACTCTGCTCTCAAAAGTATTGACAAGAAAATAAGGAGACATCCACCTTTCAAAGAACTCAGGCCTTTGCCTTGAACGAACTTGGAGGTAAAGGGGCATTACATAATTGGAGGCACTGCTGGAATAGTTTTTAAAATTTCAACTTTTATTAGCTTATATTCTTAATATAAACATATTTGTTGCTGTATGTAATCAGTCTAGAATTTTCTTTAATACAATAAATAGCAATATGGTTGAAACAGTTAGCAGCTCATGGTCTCAGGACCTCTTAAACTGATGTAGGGGAGAAGGCATTGACCCATCACATGCATTCATATTCCTTGTTGTGTTAGAGAACACCGAAATAGAAGACATTGATGAGAGCATGTCTGCTATAAAGGCTTTTAGGCGCATTTGCATCAAAGGTAAAATGTTTAACCCTCACCTAGGAAGCCTGACGGTCTTATGTGAATGCAGAGAAAAGATTAAGCTTCATGTAATTCCCCCAGACGTCAGACTCCTAATGGGAGAAACTAGTACATGGAAGACAGTCTTTGCAGAGGAGGAGACAAACAGTCCAGGAAGTTTTGCTGAGAAACTGTTTAGATTACTTCAACAAGAAGGAAAGACTCTCAATGATATCCAAGCTTTAAGTACACAGAGCACATCACAGGACATAGCATCCATCATCAGAGAAGGTGGAGATCTGATATAAAAAAAACTAACAGGCCTTCAAGTGAAAATGCTTGTAGGTGTCTCCGAACTTCCTCTGGTGTTAGCCCTACTCCAGAAGCTGAAGAAACCCTAGAAAACTGGATAGAGCAGGATACTATAATGGTAGAGGAATGCGGTTGTTCTGATAAAGAGAAGAAGAGGATTATTGAAAGTCTTAAAAGGTCCAGCTTTGGAGACCATCCAAGTTGTTAGGATAAATCATCCAGAGGCTGAGGCTATGGAGTACATTCAAGCCTTAGAGTGTTCATTTGGAACTGCTGTCCCAGGTGAAGATCTTTAGTTTAACTTTTGATTATTATGCCAACAGTCTGGAGAGCGATTATTGGAGTTCCTTAGGAGAATTGAGAGGGCACTGACTAAAGTGATGAAGAGAGGGGTTCTTCCTGCTAGCTCAGTAGACAAAGCTAGAGTAGAGCAGCTCATCAGGAGCTCAACTGAATCTGACGTCATGATTCTTCATCTTCGTTTAAGAAAGAGAAAGAAGAATCCTCCCTCCTTATTACAATTCCTTAATGAGCTTAGAAAAGAGGAGGAGTATGAAGCCACAAAACAGAAACTGAACCCTTCTGTGGATTGACCACATGTCCACACTGCATGTACTGAAGATGATAGTATGTCTGAAAGCAGAGGGGTGAGAGAGCTGAGAGAGGATTTTAAAGAGTTTAAGTCCAAGTTAAGTGAGTGCATCCCCAAGCATCCACCAGTACCTGATGCAACTGAGTGTGCCAGAGTTGTGAAACAGAACACCCACATGGATATGAGAGATAAAGAAGTGAGTTATCTGAAGAGCCAAGTGCAAGCATTGCAGTCCCAGTTAAATGTTCTGTCTGTGAACCAGACGAATGCTCCAGCGAGAAGGGGCAGGTAGCAGCCATCTCAGAGAAGTGAAGCAACCCATCGCTGACCAGGTGCAGAGACATAGCACCCTGTTAAATGTTTTGACCCGTTCTTCTGCTATTGATGTGGGGAAGATGGCCATAAAGCACCCAACTGTACAGAGCACAAGAATCTGTCTAAGGTGGTTTGAACAGTGAAGAATCTCAGAGGAACAAAAGAGAGTGCATTGGAAACAGCTGTTCACACCTGTAAGACAGAGTGATGAGCTGTGGAAAGCAAAAGGCAAGACAACTCCACTCCAGATGGGTTAGTAGGCTTCTCATCCACCCTGCCAGTTACAATTTGTGGGCACTCCTGTCCTGCTTTGCTCAACAGTGGCTCACAAGTCACCATTGTCTTTGAAAACTGGTTCTCACAGCATTTGCGCCACATTCCGATCCATCCCATTTCAGGTTTATTGGTATGGGGCTTGGTTTATTGGTATGAGTCCAGTTATCCATATAAGGGCTATGTCATCCTTGACATTGAGTTCCCCAAGAGTCTTTCAGACGTAGAAGGACCCGTTTCTGTTTTGGCCCTAGTCTGCCCTGAGCTCTGAAGTCCATCTCAGGTCCCCTTCATCATAGGCACAAATGCCAACCTCTTTAGATGTTTAGCAGACTTGTGCGACAAGGCCACTGAGACCCAGTCCCCTCAGTCTATGTAGATTCTTACTCAAGTGAAGTCTACACCTGTGTTGACCCCTACCATTGATACAGTGGGAGAAGTAAAATGGCTAGGTCCAGGTCCACTTACCATTGATCCTAAGGGTGATCAGTAGGCTCCCTGCAAAGTAGAAAAAACAAACTTTGGGTTCAAAGATATACTGCTAGCTGAAGCAACAGAAATGCTTACCCTTCCTGCTGGTGTGCTTGTGGAACCTGTTATACTCACTGCCTCACACCTTAATGTTAGCAGCTTCAAAATGCTCCTGCACAATGAGTCAAAGAGAAAAACAACAATACCTGCAGGCACAGTAGTTGCTCACCTATACACAGCTGACACTGTGACAGTTCCACAGCAAGCTGGTCATTACCAATCAGCCTTGGACCCTAACCTCTTTGACTTTGGTGCATCCCCCATCCCAGAAACCTGGAAAGAGAGATTAAAGCACAAGTTAGCAGTGAAAAGGAATGTCTTCTCTCTCAATGAATGGGACATGGGATTGGCCAAGGGAGTTGAACACCATATCTGTCTGAGCAACTTTCGACCATTCAGAGAGAGGTCCTGCCATTTAGCTCCTGTTGACATTGATGATGTGTGCCGACACCTAAAAGAGCTTTTAGCTGCTGGTTTAATCAAAGAGTCCTTATGTCTCTCCAATTGTCATTGCCAGGAAAAAGAATGGAAACATCAGGATGTGCATTGATTATCTCACACTGAACATCCATACTGTCCCTGACCAATATACCATGCACTGGATTGCATGTCAGGAAGTTGATGGTTTTCAGTCTTGGAACTTTGCAGCGGCTACTATCAGATAGCTATGGCTGAAGAGGATAAAGAAAAAAAAAACAGCTTTAATTTTTCTTCTTGGGTTCTATGAGTTCCAACGAATGCTGCAGGGAATAATTGGAGCCCTAGCAACATTCCAGTGACAGATGAAGAAAGTAGTTGGAGATATGTATCTTCAAGTTGTTGTGTACCTGGATGACATAATAGCAGGGCCCTTGAAGAGCATCAGGAATTCCTAATGAAAATTCTTGATCAGCTTAAAGAAGTTGGCCTCGAGATCTCCATTGCCAAGTGTCAGTTCTGTCAGCCACAGGTCAAATATGTGGGTCATATAATTTCTGAGGGCAGCATAGCAACAGATCCAGAGAAGGTGAAAGCTGTTAAGCAGTGGAAGCAGCCCACTGATCTTAAATCTCTCAGATCATTTATTGGATTTTGTGGGTACTACCATAGGTTCATTGCCAATTACTCTGCTCCAGTGAGGCCTCTAACCCAACTCAGGAAAGGATATCCACCAGCCCAACATTCCAAGAAAAGACCAACAGGTGAGACCCAGCCATATTTCAAAGTGTCAGAACCATTTGGTGATCAATGGACCTCTTCTTGCTCTGCAGCTTTCCAGAAAATCATTCATTGCCTTGCCCATCCACCTGTGTTGGCCCTTGCAGACTCTAACAAACCATACATCCTACATGTTGATGCAAGCATGAGTGGAGTGGGGGCTGTCCTATACTAGCAAAATTCAGAGGGAATGAAACCAGTTGCCTTCGCAAGCAAGAAGCTTAGCTCTTCTGAACAACGATATCATGTTCATCAGTTGGAGTTTCTGGACTCAAATGGGCAGTAGTAGATAAATTCCATGAACTACCTGTATGGCACACGTTTCACTGTCAGGACCGACAACAATCCACTGACCTATGTGCTGACCACTGCCAAGCTCAATGCCACTGATCACTGCTGGCTTGTTGCCCTTGCCACATATGATTTCAACATTCAGTACAGGCCCAGAAAGCACAACACTGACGCTGACCTACTATCAAGGCACCACCCAACAGAGACAGTAGAGGAATGGAGAAACATACCTCAGTCCAGTGTGAAAGCCATCTGCAATTCTGCCAGTTCTGCACTTCTCCAATGGCCCTGATGATCAGCCAGATGGTGTGTCTGAAGTCAGTCTCGATGGGAATATGGCCAGTCCTGATGTACACGCTTTCCCCATCCAGTTCACCGCTGCTCCATTACAGCAAGTGGGTAAAGAACAGTTATAGTCAGCCCAAGACAGTGGCCCCACTGTTGGTCCAGTTAAACATGGATTTGAACAGGACAACTTGCATTCAGTTTCCAGGAGTAACCCTGGTGTTGCTTTGCTGTTGAGAGAGAGTGCCAAGTTAGTACTGAAAGAAGGCCTGCTGCAACAAATGACAGCTCTTTCTTCAGGGAAAGCCATTACCCAGCTTGCGTTACCTGACGTGTATCAGTCTATGGTGCTGAACCCCCTCCATGATGAGTCTAGACACCTTGGGGTAGAACAACCTGCAGAGCTGATCAAAAGTTGATTCTAATGGCTGAAGATGTTGTCAGATATAGAACAATATGTAAAGACATGTGGAAGATGCATTTCCAGGAAAAGCCATTTTCAAAGAGCTGCCCCTTTTAATCAGTTCACCAGCACTGGCCCCTTAGACCTTGTTTGTATTGACTTTTTATCAGTTGAACCTGACTCAAAAGGCATAGCCAATGTTTTAATGATTACAGATCATTTTTCCCGCTATGCCCATGCATATCCTACAAAAGACCATAAAGCCACCACAGTAGCAAAAGTTCTGTGTGAACAGTACTTTGTTAATTACGGTCTACCCACCAGAGTACACTCAGATCAAAGGTGTGATTTTGATAGTCAACTGAATAGAGAGCTCCTATCCATGTTGGGCATAAGGAAGTCACAAACATCACCCTATCACCCACAAGGTGATCCCCAACCAGAACACTTCAATCAAACTCTTTTATCCATGCTTGGGACCCTTGACCCATCACAGAAAAGGAAATGAAGCCAATATATCAGCCACTTGGTACATGCCTATAATTGCACTCAGAATTGTGCTACTGGTTATTCACCCCATTTTCTAATGTTTAGTAGGGAGGCACGTTTACTGGTGGATCTGTGCTTTGGCACCATATCCGAGGAACAAGAGGAAGTTAGTTACCCTCACTACATTGCTCAGATGATAGAGAGAGAGCTTACAGCATGCATATCAGCTTGCCACTGGTGCAGCTGACAAGAATCATCAGTGGAACAAAGCTCAGCTTGATCAGAGAGTGAAAGATCAACCCTTAGAAATAGGTGACAGAGTGCTCGTACACAAACTTTGAGCTTCCTGGAAAGCATAAAATTGAAAACTGTTGGAAATCCACACCCTATGTAGTTTGTGGTTGGATGCCCAGCCTTACTGATTACCATGTCAAGCCAGAGAAAGGTGTTGGTGCCATGAAGACTCTGCACTGTGACCATCTGTTACTGATTGGGCACTTGGTCCGCATGCCCCGGTCCCAGGAGCATGATACCTCATCCCAGAGACCAGGTATGCAGACATACAGAAAGCAGAGAAGAAAGAGACCAGACAAGCCACTGAGACCCTCATCTGATCCTGTGCAGACATCCAGCTCTGATGAAACCAGTTCTGACTACAATGACCCAACCTACCTCGACGTGGCTATACATCTGGATCAGAGGCCTTTCCAATATGATCCAACTGCTGCTGGGGAAGGCGCTGCAGACTATGAATAGGGTATGAGAGAAGTGAAATCCCAAGACATGGATGAGAGCAAGAGTGATCATTTGTCTTTCAGTGAGGACAAGGAAAACGATTCTCTTGTCAAACCAGATTCTGAAGACATTCAACAGTCCACTCTTGATGCTGTGGCAGACACACATCCAGAAAGGGGAGATGTCCTTACCTCTGGTGCTTCCAATGATGAAGAAGAGGTTCTGAGTGAATGTGCATCCAAGCACGCAGTTAAGCCAGTGATCCAGCTGAGTTATAATATACTGGGTATGCCTTCAGACAAGTCATTAAGCATTATCCATAGGGGTATGGTTATCCAAATTAGTCAGACTTCAGAAAAAAAGACTTGGCAAAGGGTCATAGGCTGAGGCAATGCCTTAATTGTTAAAGATTAGGCTACAGAAAAAAAGCAGTTCTCACTATCAGTTATTAGAGTCTGAAGGAGACATCCAGACCTTCAGAAGGGTCTGGATGTCCCCATGAGGGTGTAACCCAGAGGGAAAATAAATACTTTGTAGAATAAATAAATAAATAAATAAATAAATACTATCCTATTTATATGTAATGGAGCTTTTAAACTTCATTAGTTTTATTTGTCAACTTAATTAGTTTGTAGAGAATACCAAAGCTCTACATGTAGGCCTTTTAACTCATTAATGCTATGAATGAATTATAGCCAATCACAGTTGACACAGGGATCTCTTGGGGTTTGGGGCAGAGGTGCATGAGAGATAGAATGGTGAAAAAAAAAAAGAATGCTGGAGAGGAGTCATATCAGATGAATAGGTTGAGACATTAACACAAAGTCACTTACAAAATGTTGTATATAAACATACATTTTATTTTTTGTTTGATTTGATCAGTTGTCTGCTCAAGAACTGTGTTTATAGTGACTTTGTTTACTTTATAATAGTATAGATACTGAAGACTTGTGAGCATTTATTGGTGTGTGGCCTTAACCTGTTGCGTAGCTAACAAGCTAACTCAGCTAGCTAGCTACAGCCTTAGTTAAGTGGTAACAGCTAACGTTTGCTCAGTTGTGTTCATCTTCATCTTTGGACGCTGAAGGAGAAGCAGATAGCGGTTTAAGCTACCAGGGCTGCCTAATACCATCTCTGGCAACGCTAGATGTCTCTCTTTCTCACTTGCTCCACTGACACCCTGCCACTGGACTGTCATTGCCCAGGGTTTGCTTAGCCCCATTGCCACCACAAGCCACTGGAGTTAACATTTTCCTTTTGTTTTTAGGCTTTGATGGGAGAAGCAGCTAGCTTGTTTGTAGCCTCACCAAGCACAAGCAATGACACAGGCCTGCTACGTTAAGTGGACTCCTCTGTTCTGTGGGGTTTTGTGTGTGTGTGTGTGTGTGTGTGTGTGTGTGTGTGTGTGTGTGTGTGTGAGTGAGTGAGTGAGCGAGCGAGCGATTGGACCCACATCATCTTTCTTTGTCCTGTGTGATTTGTGTTTTAAGAATGTAATAGTCGTACTATTGGTTTAAACTGTCCCTTAGGTAACGTAAGTGTTAATCTATATGTTTCAGTATTCTGATACTGAACTGATACTAATGCTGTTTATTTCAGTACTGCCAAGCATGACAGCTGGCTGGGTTACTGATTGGATTTGTCTAAAAGGTTTAAGCTAATATTTGTTATTTATTTACATTTTGTAGTATTTTGCTGAAGTGAAGTTATATTGATTGACATAATGTGATCTGTTTTCTCCTGTTCGGAGTGTAGAATTTTTAAAAATAACTTTGAATTGATTCTGAGGGTACTGATATAGTAGCTTTTTATATATGAAATTATATTGATTGAGATATTATATACTTGTTAGTTGAATTGATCTGTTTTGTAACTTGACACATTTGAAGAATCCAGTTTATTTATTCTTTGGGGTAATTTGAATGGCAAGAGAGATCTAATATAAGAAAGTAACTAACTGCCACTCTTAACAGAGTTATTAATATATCCTATTTGCATATTTATTTATACATTTATTTATTTATTTATTTATTTATTTATTTATTTATTGTTTATTCCATATTTACATGTTTATTGTTATTTCCTCTACTTCAACTTCCCTTACCTTTGCCAATACAATAAATAATCAACCATTTGTATTCCAAAAATAGCCTTTGTCTTTGTTGAAGGAATCTTTATTAATTAATGGGTAGCATACTAATTAATAATATACACATTCAGTAACTTTTAGTGTAACTTATTTATTTAACTGTGCTTTCAAAAGTATTGACAAGAAAATAAGGAGACAGCCACCTTTCAAAGAACTCAGGCCTTTACCTTGAACGAACTTGGAGGTAAAGGGGTGTTACACTATGATGGCTGAGGACTACAATTGACATGATAACTTTAGGACTGCAGTTGTAATGAACAGTTTTGCACTCAAGTTTCCACTAGTGAACAGTTGATAAGTTCAACAAAATAGACTTCATGCTAAAACTATAATGAATTTCCTGGTTACTCAGTTGTACTTCGTGACTATATAGGAATTTATAATCATGTTATCTGTTATCACCCAAATGAGGATGGGTTCCCTTTTGAGTCTGGTTCCTCTCAAGGTTTCTTCCTCATGTCGTCAGAGGGGGGTTTTTCCTTGCCACCATCGCCACAGGCTTGCTCACTAGGGATAGATTATGGATAAAATTAGCTCATATTTAAAGTAATTAAAATTCTGTAAAGCTGCTTTGCAACAAAGTCTATTGTTAAAAGCGCTATAAAAATAAACTTGACTTGACTTGACTAGAATAAATATAGAAATGACTCTAGTGCTCATGTTCATATGTTGCTCATAAACTCATAAGTTCCTGGTTACACAATTGCACTTATTGACGATATAGTAGAACAGTTATAGAATGGAATTTATTTCGATTCACACTATCTGGTCTCACCCAGATGAGGATGGGTTCTCTTTTGAGTTTGGCTCCTCTCAAGGTTCCTTTGCCTCTGGCTTGCTCATTCGGGATACATTTATATATTAAAAATTTATATCCAGAATTTTTAGCTTTCTGTAAAGCTGCTTTGTCACAATGCCCATTGTTAAAAGCGCTATACAGATAAAAATGGAATTGAATTGAATAGTACACAATATTCCAGAGGAATAGAACCTTTCAGACAAATGTCCTTCATCAGCTGTGCGAGCAAAGAGCTTCTGTGGGAAGTAAAGGTATACTATTTTATACTTATTTGCATCAAGGGTAAATATTTTGTTCCTTTATTATTATCCATCCATCCATTATTTGTAGCTGCTTTATCCTGTTCTACAGGGTCGCAGGCAAGCTGGAGCCTATGCCAGCTGACTCTGGGCGAGAGGCGGGGTACACCCTGGACAAGTCAAACCATGGTCAATTTAAAGCCACCAATTAGCCTAACCTGCATGTCTTTGGACTGTGGGGGAAACCAGAGCACCCGGAGGAAACCCACGCAGAAAGGCCATTGCCAGCTGCTAGGCTCGAACCCAGGACCCTCTTGTTGTGAGGCGACAGTGCTAACCACTACACCACTGTGCCGCCCCCTTTATTATTATCCATCCATCCATTATCTGTAACTGCTTATCCTGTGCAGGGTCGAGGGCAAGTTGGAGCCTATCCCAGCTGACTATGGGCGAGAGGTGGGGTACACCCTGGACAAGTCACCAGATCATCACAGGGCTGGCACATAGTAGAGACAAACAACCATTCACACCTACGGTCAATTTAAAGCCACCAGTTAACCTAACCTGCATGTCTTTGGACTGTAGGGGAAACCGGAGCACCCGGAGGAAACCCACACAGACACGGGGAGAACATGCAAACTCCACACAAAAAGGCCTTCGTCGGCTGCTAGGCTCGAACCCAGGCCTTCTTGCTGTGAGGCGACAGCGCTACCCGCTACACCACCATGCCGCCCACAAGCACCCATAATAGACTTTAATCCAGCATCAGTTTGCTATTTGGGAAAGAAAATGCCTTTGTATGTTGGAGCATTACATTTTTCCTTCACAGGAACTAAGAGGTTCTTATAGCTGCATGCAGCTATAAGAGCCTCTTATTTCCTATGAAGGAACTCTTTTCTTCCTAAAAGAATGGAGGTTATTATAACAGCAAAGGGGGAACAACTTTGGAATTGGATGTTCCAAAAGAACATGAGTGTCATCATCAGGTGTCCACAAACTTTTGCCCGTATAGTGTATATAGAGATACTGTATGAATGTATTATGTTGTGTATGAGAGACTTTTTCTCATAACTAATTTATTTATGACAACATATGGAATAAAGTGAGATTGTTATTGTCGTGGACAAGCTTTTTCAGGAAACAGATAAGCATAACTTATTGTGTAATGTACAAAACTGTGAAAATGTTTGAGACACATGCAAAAAATTCTGTAAAGCAATGATGCCTTCAAATATAATGAAATAAAATGTTTCTGTGTTAAAAACGTATAATAAAGAACAGTAAATCAAGCAAAGGCCATACTTGATGTGACAACCCTTTGATATATAGTGCAAAAGTCTTAGCACCCTATTTTTTTTTAGTTATATGACTTCTACATTGTCAAATCAGTATGAAAACATTTCAGATTTCCAAACATTAGTTTTCCAGCACAAAATTAAATGTTACAAAAAAGTTTGTATGTCAGTAAAGAAAGCAGTACATTATATAACAGACCACAGTTTTACTGAGCGTCTTACAGAACCAGCCACAGTTCTTCTGGACACTTTGTCACACTTACCTCTTATTTTTGCAGCAAATCCTAGCAGCCTTCATTATGTTTTTGTCTGTAAAGTATATCTTATGTAATATGCTGCTTTCTTTACTGAGATAGAAACATTTTATTGAAAAATTAAATTTTATGCTGGAAAAATAAGGTTTGGAAATCTGAAATATTTTTGTACTGACTTGGTAATGTAGAAGTCATAAAAAAAACCCATCTATTAAAAAAAAACTTGTACTTAAAAAACAGAGTCCCTAAGACTTTTGTACAGTATTTTATAAGTATTTTATATATTATGCAATAATAATAATAATAATAATAATAATAATAATAATAATAA
The DNA here is from genome assembly GCA_026167865.1 of Notarius quadriscutis. Taxonomy (NCBI): domain Eukaryota; kingdom Metazoa; phylum Chordata; class Actinopteri; order Siluriformes; family Ariidae; genus Notarius; species Notarius quadriscutis. The sequence continues at coordinate 54,928,159 of JANZLB010000007.1, forward strand.
TAGGGGGCATGGTGGTGTAGTGGTTAGCGCTGTCGCCTCACAGCAAGAAGGTCCGGGTTCGAGCCCCGTGGCCAGCGAGGGCCTTTCTGT
>JANZLB010000007.1:54936027-54949233 GCA_026167865.1 Notarius quadriscutis
TGGTTAAGATAATGCCAATAGTGTACAAAGCGTCATCAAGGTAAATGGTGGCTACTTTGAAGAATCTAAAATATGAATTATATTTTAACACTTTTTTGTTTACAACATAATTCCCTTTATGTTCCATATGTTATTTCATAGTTTTGATGTCTTCAGTATTATTCTACAATGCAGAAAATAGTCAAAATACAGAAAAACCTCTGAAAATTAATGTGTAAAAATTTTGAAGAAATAGCCTTCTGGTCAACTGTGCAGGTGCTAAGACCAAAACTGGACACTGACTTGCGTTGCCACAAGCATGTGCACTATTTTCATTGAGTTCTGTCCCAGGAACAGTGTGACCACAGAACCTGTAGAAACCTATATGGACCCAAGGAGAATGTACAGAACATTCTCAGCTCAAGCACAAACAGTAACTTGAGCTTAGGATCAAATTGGTGACCCTCAATCACTGCACTAATGTGCTGTCCCAGAATGAGTCATGCTCAGCAAATAGTTCAAGGTCTGTGACTTCTCAAAATATTTTAATAAAAATAAAAAGATTCATTCAAGTGTAACATCTGCAACAATGTTTTACGCTGGCAAGGTAGAAGCACAGGTTCTTAGGATTAACCACATTAAAGACAGCCAATCTGAATACACTCCTGAAAAAACACACACTTACACTGAATAAGTAGCCGACTGCATGTTTTTGTGTTTACGTTATAAGCTGTATATTCACTTCAATTTAAATTCACTTATTTTAACTACTGTCATTTTTACTTTTGTCTTGCTCATAAAGCAATTATAGCACACCTTGAGATGATAAATAATGGTCACTACATGATCTCATCGAGAAAACAAGCAGGCTGTGTCTGTCTAATGTAAACTGTGTTTTGATTTTTTTAATTATTTTAATCTTTATCACATAAGCAAGAGGAAAATGTTAACTGTGTAGCATGTGAAGAACTCAATAGTTGTAGATGCTTAGGGATCACTCTGGAATATAAAGCATTCCTTTGTTATGGCAGGTGTGTGTGTGTACACGCGCACGCACATACATTCGTACCAACATACAAAGGAAGAAGACCAGCATATGACTCCATAAATATGAATCCCCACAGCCACAGCACCACAATTTTCAAAGAAGTGAACCACAAAGTCTGCAGAGGAAAATGAAGTAGGAACAAGAATCTTGAGCCGTCCATTAGTCCATTAGAACCATGTGTTTGGGGTGAAGCCATAGGCATTGGGTAAGTGCCAGGGGAGAGGTGGCAGAGCTAAAGCCAAGCAGCCTGCGGGCATGACACAGCCTGGAGAGATGTGCTTTCAATCATACAGAGAGAAAGAAAGAGTGAGCAAGAGAAATGACACGGAATAATAATCATAAAAAACCCCAAATGACCCTGGCATGAGCTCATGCAAAGCTGGAAAGCACATTTGGACATCTCTGCTGTTTGTGAGGTGAGCTCAAAATTCAGCAGGTGCAGAATAATTAGGGAAAGAGTGCTGGGGGAAAAGTTACAGAAAATGAGGGATTGAGATGGCAAGGAAAGACACACATTAGAAAAGACAAATTAGGAAAGTTTTCTTGTATCTCTAAAAATTCAACTTTAATCATTGTTCAACCTGGAATCTGAGGGGGGAAAATAATTTAACAGTCAACAATGTCATTTTTACAAGGTTTTTTTTACTGATGGTTGCATTTTGCTCATAAGTACATTCTAATGAATTACATAAATTTCTCATTAATAATTTACTTTCAATTTAAAAACATTGTACATTCAAAGTCACCACATCAGTCAGTATCACTGATGTCAGCATGCAGGCACTCATGGATATAAGTGCAGGGGAGAGTGGGAATGCAAACAGGAAGCGTAGTCAAATCAGTAAGCAAACTCATAGTCAGAAAGCATGCAGAGGTCAGTCGATCAGCAAACAGAATAGTAGAGAGCAGATTAAAGAGTTAAACAGGTAAACAGCAAAGGTTCAGGAAACTAGAAGCAGACAGGCAGACAAGAAAGGCTCAGTATAACTGGGTAAATGCAGAACGATACTTCACACTGAAAGTTTGTGAGGGAGAGGCTTAAGTAGCACTGCTGATTAAAAGTTAATGACAGTTAGCTGAACTTAATATGAGGGGGACAGGGGGCGCTGTGAACTTTGGGCGTTGTAGTCTTAGGAAGCCATGTTTGTAGTTCGGTTAAAGTTTTGACTCACAATGCCGTTACTGACAGAACACACACACATGAGGAGCTCTAATCTTCTTGGGATGTCCTCTCCCCCTTGGTGCAGGTTTCTCAGGGTGCTGGGTGTGGAATTCCTGTGTCAACAGGGTATCTAGAATGTCCTTAGCTTCTACCCAGCTATGTTCCTCTGGTCTATAGCCTTCCCACTCTACCAGGTATTCCAACTGTCCTCTTCTCCTTCTGGAATCAAGGATTCTGTTTACCTGGTAGATGGGTTCTCCCTCAAGACTCAGAGGCTGGTGTTCCTGGACGAGAGCATTTTCAGCAAGTGGACCTTGAATAGAGGGTTTCAGACATGACACATGGAATGTAGGAGCAATGTAACTGTGCGGTGAGAGCTCTAATCTGTAGATGTCGTCATTGATGTGACGTAGCACTCTTTATAGGCTGATGTAGCATGCCTGAAGTTTCTTGCATGAATTGGGTTCCCTTAGGTCACGTGTGGCCACCCATACTCTGTCACCTGGTGAAAATTCCAGATTGTTATCTCGGCGTTTGTTGGCATACTCCTTGTACTTGGCATTCACCGCCTCAATCTGCTGGTGAACCTCCTCCCATACTGCTTGGCTTCTGGAGAACTAGTCCTCCACTGCCTGTACCTGTGCTGTTGAGTCATCCCACGGGAACAAGGGTGGTTGGTAGCCAAGTATGCACTGGAAAGGTGTTAACTGTGTAGCTGAGTGCTTGAGTGTATTTTGTGCATACTCGGCCCACAGGATGAAATGAGACCAGTCCCCCTGATTCATCATGCAGAAGATTCTCAAAAAACAACCAATCTCCTGGTTGGCCCATTCCACCTGGCCGTTGGACTGTGGACAATATCCAGACGTGAGGCTTACTGAGACTCCAAGACATTCCATGAAACAAGTCCATAGCCGTGATATGAACTGGGGACCACAGTGGCTGACAATATCCTCAGGGATACCGAAATACCTGAATACCTTTTGAAACAGCAGTTCTGCCGTCTGAAACGCAGTAGGAATGCCTGGTAAGTCTCAGAGCCTTTGAAAATCAGTCCACAGTAACCATAATGGCCGTGTTACCCTGAGATGGTGGTAGGTCTGTGGCCAGGTGGGACCATGGTCTCTGAGGTACAGGGAGGGGGCACAACTTACCAGAGGGAGGGGTTCGTGGAACCTTTGCTTGGGCACATTCAGAGCAGGAAGCAATGAAGTGGTTAATTTCGGTCTGCATCTTCTCCCACCAGTACTTACTCCTTAGCATTTGGTAAGTTCTTTGACTACTAGGGTGACCTGTGGCAGGAGATGCATGTGACCATGTAATGAGTTTACTTCAAAGTGGCTTGGGGACGTATAGCAAGTCAGGTGGGCACTCCTCTGGGTGCCTTCGGGGTTGGGAGGCTATAATCTCCTTATCCAATTCCCAAGTGATTGACTGAATGAAACATTCTTGTGCAAGAATGGGATGAGGTTCAGGGTTATGAGGTGCTGGACTAAAGGTTCGGGACAGAGCATCAGCCTTAGTGTTCTTATGCCCAGGACGGAAGGAGATTGTAAAATTGAACCTCCTGAAGAACAGCCCATCAGGCCTGATGTGGGTTCAGTCTCTTTGCTTTCTTGAGATACTCTAAGTTTTTGTGGTCGGTTAGTATCACAAAGGGATGTGTAGCTCCCTTTAATCAGTGCTTCCATTCCTCGAGGGTGAGCTTAATGGCTAGTAGTTCATGATTCCTGACATCATAGTTCCTCTCAGCTGACAAGAGCTTCTTAGAAAAAAATGCCACAGGGTGAAGCTTTGGTTTCTCACCAAAGCACTTGGATAGCACCCTTCCCACTCCAGTCTCCAAGGCATCCACCTCGACTGTGAAAGTCTTGGTTGGGTCAGGATGCTGCAGGATGGGGGTTGAGGTGAACGCAGTCATGAGTCATCCCGAAGTCTTCCTCAGCTGCAGGGTTCCAGAGAAGACGTTTGGGACCTTTCTTTAGCAGGGCAGTTAAGGGAGCCATAATGGTGCTGAAACTTCTGATAAAACATCAGTAGAAGTTAGCGAAACCTAGAAAATGTTGACGCGCCTTCACAGGCGTGGGTACCGGCCAGGACATGATGGCAGACACCTTGGAGGAATCCATGCTGACTCCTGCACTGATGACATAACCCAGAAACAAAATTTGACAAATGGAATTCGTACTTCTCAGCTTTAATGTAGAGGTGATTCTTGAATAGACACTTCAGAACTGACCTGACGTGTTCTAGGTGACTTGCTTCATCAGAGGAGTAGATCAGAATGTTGTTGATGTATGCAACTACAAACTTCCCCAGCATGTCCCAGAGCACGTTGTTTATAAGACATTGGAAAACACTGTGGGTGCTGAAGAAAGGCCATATGGCATGGCCCAGTACTCAAAATGGCTGGCAGTGGGGCTAAAAGCCATCTTCCATTCGTTGCCCTCTCGGATTCTGATGAGGTTGTATACATTGTGCCGATCAAGCTTGGAGAAGATTTCAGCAGAACGTGGTTGTTCTAAAGCAGAGGGAACCAGTGGAAGTGGATATGGGTACTTTACAGATACTGTATTTGGTTTAGTTCTCTGAAGTCTATACAAGGTCAAAGGCCTCCCCCCTTCTCCACAAAGAAGAATCCTGCGGAGGCAGGTAACTTGGAGGGATGAATGTAACCTTGTTTGAGTGCTTCCTGAATGTACTTCTCCATTGCAGCCTGTTCCTTCTGGGAAAGTGGGTAGATGCGGTTGCGTGGAGGTGACATGCCTGGGAGGAGATCAATGGCGTAATTGTAAGGGTGATGTGGCGGTAGACCACAAGCCTTACCCTTACTAAAAACCTCCTTCAGGTCAGAATAACATTCTGGTACATTGTCCAATGAATCCAGTTGAGGACTTTCAACAGAAGTAGACAAAATGTATAGCTGGGGGTGCAACAAACAGTTCTGAAAGCATGTAGGGGACCATTGGAGGATTTCCTTGTTTTGCCATGATATCAGAGGGTCATGGAGCTGTAGCCAAGGGTAACCCAGGATGATGTCGTGGTTAACTGTATAAGTCACAAAAAGTGAAAAGAGTTCAGAATGGAGAGCTCCTACTTGGATACAAATGGGAGTGATTCTAGTTGTGGCGGGACCATCTCCTATAGGTCCTCTGTCGATGGTCCTGATGGTGTGTGGACTCTGCAGAGGGGTTGTGGACAGGTTGAACTCCTGGATGATCAAACGGTCGAAGTTCCCCTCTGCCCCTGAGTCAACAAATGCAGATAACACATGGGTTGAGGCTGGCAGTTTGAACAACACAGGTACTTTCAATGACTGTGAGTTAAATTTTCTCACTGGACTCACCATGTCAGGAGCAGGTTCAGAGTTGTTGCTGCGAATAGGGCAGACTGGACACTGTGTTATACAATGGTTGGAATTCCCACAATAGAAGCATAGCCTCTTGCATCGCCTTCTCTCTCATTCTGAACATTTCAGCCTAGTGTCTACACCCATGGAGGTTTCTCAAATATCAGCTGACTGAGCTGGTCTGGTGTCCTCCTTGAGAAAGGGTCGGCTAGAAAGTAGATTTGAATAGCGAGGTCTATGAGGGAGTCCAAAGTGAGATGCTCATCTGTACAAGCCAGTTCACTCAATATTTCGGGATGAAGACCTTGGTGAAAGACTGCTTTCAGAGCCAGCTCATTCCATCCACTAGCGGCTGCAAGAATTTGGAAATCCAGCACATACTCTGCTATTTCTCTTGCCCCTTGGGTGATGGTGAGTAGACTTTCGCTGACTTCTATCCCTTCAGGTTCATGATCAAATACTCATTTGAATAGTTCTAGAAAATGCTCATATGAGGTGGTATGCTCCTCTCCACTCTTCCATACCGCACTAGCCCACTGTAGCGCCTTACCGGTGAGAAAAGACAGAAACTTTGCAATCTTACGTTTGTCAAAGAGGTTTGGCATGGTAGCGAAGTACATGGAGAACTGAAGCAGAAATCCCCTACAGTTAAGGGCATCACTGGCATATTTCTCGGGAGTTGGGAGAAGCTGCACGGGAATTGAAGAGGCATCAGAGCACGTTAGGAAGGCCTGTGACATCACAGTAGTTAACTGTGCCATCCTTGTGTAGAGGTTGGTGAGCATCTGCTGATGTTCTCCTAAAGGTGCTCTTGAGCATTTTAAAGCTGTTTGCTTCACCTCCTGCGCTACATCCAAAATGAGGCGAAATATCAAGTCAAGTCAACTTTATTGTCAAATATGCTATACATGCTCGACATGCAGCACAGATGAAATTTCAGTCCTCTCTGACCCACGGTGCAAACAGGCAATGCAATAAATAAAATAGAATAATTGAAAAAGAACAACAATATAAACACACTCTCGATAAGAACTAGACATAGACTAAACACTCACACATAAATTGTGCAACACTCAGACAATATAAACAGTACAAACACTAGTTAAGAACTAGACAGACTAAACACTCTCTCACACACACACACGTAAATTGGTGCAAATAAACAGTCAAGGGCACTTGAGGTATAGCAACAAAATAGGTAGCAAAAGCAACATTAAATTTCTTATCTTAGCAATATTTCTAAGATGAAAGAAAGCTATCCGCGTATGTAATGACTGCATCTACGCCAGATGCCATTCTCAAGAACTCAGGTTTTATTCTTCTTCACTGCATAACACACAACACTATCCATTGTCATATCAGCAGCGCCATCTATAGGCTAGACGATATCAGTACATCTCCCTTTTTTATAGAAGAAAATAAGCATAAATGAATATCAATGTTCAACTGTACACAATATAAGTAGCATCAAATTCTTCAAAACTTCATAACCAGTAATCATATACTCCAGCTGTGATCCCATAGCTGTAACTTAATAACAAAATAAAATTGTCCCCTACACTTACTGTATAGTGAGATTTACAGTAAATTACCATCCTATATAATAACAGTATACTAGAATGTCACTGCCTTTATTTTGTGACCATAATAAACAAAATATTAATACTATGTTAAACATCAGAATGCAAACATTTCATGTAAACAACCATTTACTGTAAACAAACATTTCCCATAAGCAAACATTTCCAGTTATTCCCTTCCTTTGTTTTTTCTTTGTTCAAAAAACTAACATTCCTCAATTTGTCTTTTTGGTTTGATAACCTGTTGACATGTCCTCTCTTTCACAGTCTCTGGGGAAGGTAATTTGTCTGCATCCCGTCCAGTGACAGGTGTGGTGCTGGTTGGTCTGTGTTCTGCTGAGGAGCTAGGTGGGCTGTGCTCTGTGCTGGTTTGCACTTTCAGTCCATCAGTGACACTGACCTCCAGTCTGTCATGACCAGTGGGTGGCACTTTCAGTAGGTGACTACGATTCCTTCGCAGTGTGTTGCCATAAGCACCTCGTAGGATCTGGGTGCTGTCTCCTTGATTACCTTTGCAACAGGCCCCCAATGTCCATCACATCTGACATGTACCACATCATCTTGCGCCAGCGGACATAATGGTTTGGTGTACCTATTGTAGGCTTGCAGTCTCTTTTGGTTTATAGGGCGTTCTTCTTTCTTTTCAAGTAGGTGCTCAGCTGAGGTCAGCCGCGATCTCAGCTTTCTATTCATAAGGAGTTCCGCTGGAGACTTTCCACACTCAAGTGGAGCTGCTCTGTAGTTAAGCAGAACCAGGTGAGGATCACCTCCAGTCTCTGCAGTTTTCTTTAACAGACACATTGCAGTCTGCGCTCCTTTCTCAGCCATGCCATTTGACAGTGGAAAGTGTGGGCTTGATGTTATATGTTCAGAGCCATAAGTCTCAGCAAAGTCCTTGGACTCCTGGCTACTAAATTGTGGCCTATTATCACTCACCACAGTCACTGGGATTCCATGTCTTGCAAAGATAGCATTGGTGTGTCTTATCACTTGCTTTGCTGACATGTCCAGCAGCAAATTGTATTCGGAAAAAGTGGACTGATAGTCCATGATGACAAGGTAATCTTTCCCTGCCAAGTGAAACAAATCTGTCCCCACTTTTCTACATGGCTCGGCCAGTTTGCTGTGAACTTTAAGGGGCTCCTTCTGTTGTTGATACCTGTGCCGCTGGCATGTCTCACAGTGCTGCACAAGTTGCTCAATGTCTCTGTTCATGTGCAGCCAAAACATCAGAACTCTGGCTCATTGCTTGCATTTTTCTATACCTAAATGTCCCTCATGTGTGAGTTTTGCCATCTGTGAGCGCACTGAGGTAGGCATGACAATCCTATTGCCTTTCATAAGAACTCCATTTACCACAGTTAGTTCCTTCGGCGATGGGAGTCTTGATGACGGTGGCAGGCCTGAGAAGCTGGAAGCTACCAGCTGGACTCCTGCACGTTGGCAGCTTGCGATGTGATGGCCACGCTGAGGCTGAACTGGCCAAGCGGAAGCCCTGTGAGGTCCTGCGCGAGTGACCAGGCAGCCTTTTTTAGGGATAGCACTGCCTGCTTCTATGGAGGGCACCCCGATAAAAGTGTGGGGTAAACAAAGCCCGCTTGGCACTGTCCTGGCCAGCAAGCCATGGCTGACGGGCTCTCCAGTCTGGTGGTTGACACACAGCAACTGCCTCAATAAAAAACAAAACCGTCAACGTGTCGCATCCACGGCACTGACCCTGAGCTGCTGAAACGTATGAACGATGCTGGATCGCGACGACACGGGCAGGCCCGAACGAAGACGCGGACGACATGCAGCAGACACAGACCCCCGAAAATGAACATTGAACTGTTCTCTGAACTTTCGAACTGTTTCTGAATATTTTCTGTTTTTTTTTTTTTTTAACTTGAAACTGTTTTTTTTTGTGTGCAGTACCATGTTCTAGTCTGTACTAGACTGACTGACAGTGAGTAGTGTATCCTTAATCTGTCCCCAATGAGTAAGCCTGTGGTGACAGTGGCAAGGAAAAACTCCCTCAGATGACATGAGGAAAGAACCAGACTCAAAAGGGAACCCATCCTCATTTGGGCAACAACAGACAACATGACTATAACATTAACAGTATTAACATGAAGTCAGTTTCGTCGATGTTATACTGTAACTCTTCATTGATTGAAACTGATGGATTCGCAGATGCATGCCATTGTTGTGGAAGTATGGATTCACTTTGGATTAATAACAAACCAGCAATCAATTGAAAAGACAAGTGTGCATGCAATTGGTCATACAATATGCTGGGGAGTAGTAATCCTAGCCAGACTCATACATGATAAGAGAATCAACTCCAGTCGCTTACTGTCAGATCCAGTCGGTGGCAAATACTGAAATTCATTCAAATCATTATTGTGTGAATACCATCTGATATTCAAGGTGGAGCCTTAGTCTGAATTTCATAAAACCTTCATAACTTCAGAGAACCTTTCCTGAATTTTCCAGCAGGGGGCAATACTTTCTTATTTATTAAAACAAGTTTTTATGGCTTTGCAGTTGCCATTAAACAAGTGGCTGAGCTTTTACCTTGGGCAGCGATACTCAAACTACAGCAGCTTGTGATAAGATCTAACTACAGCATACTGTATTAGTGAAAGGCCAGCAAGGTGAAAAAGCTATATGATGGATTTCTGCTGTTTCAGGTCTGCTATTTCAACTTCCAAATCATAGCAGCCTTATCTCATTTTCTTCCAGTTGAGTCACAACCAGTTCCCACCTGATAGCTCACACTCCAATATTCTATACCACAGCTGATCATGACTAATTGTGCGCTGTCCTACTCCCAGCCATAAATGGCTGTGGCATCACCAGCCGGGAAGGAAGAACAAATAATTGGAGTTACTTCAAGGGACTGCAATTCCTAAACCCATTTAAGAAGTGGACCATCTGTGCTGTAAAATGTTCCAAATACTGTTGACACACTGACCAAAAAGACTTTGAATGCAGTTAAAGTTTGACACTCATATGAATCAAATCATCTTTAGCATAATCTTCACTGATTTTTTTTTTTATTATTATTTTTTATAACAGGTTATCAGACGGGAGAATTTTAGAGTATGGGTTATTTATTCATACAATCAATGCCAGTAAGTAAAAAAAAAAACCATGAATATGCATGAAAACCAACAGCACAGATTGTACAATAATGAAATTATACACCATTTGCAATTAGGCTAAATTTTATCCTATTTGCATTTATTCACTAATGAACAGAATATTTTTAAAAACTTTTAACAACCTGCTAACTTTCATCAATTTATAGCTTTTTGATGAACTCGATATAATTGGAGGAACTTAATCTACAGTATTTAAAGCATTTTTATCCCCAATATAATGAATTCATGATAATTAAATATGACTAAACCCTTGACAATCACTTAAGTGTGTATTATGAGGTGAACTTAAAAATTTTAAATTAAAAATGAACACACTTCTGTAACTTGAAGAGCACTGCATTTACATGTAGCTGGAGCTATTTCCAAGGTACACCAAACTTAACAATTTGGCTTCGCCTGATTTGATTGGCGCTTATTCATAGACTCAGAACAGGAGCTTTAAGCAGACACTGCCATACTGTGCTGAGATCTGATGCTAGCTACTTGTCTAGAATCAGGACGTGAATGTGACTGAGAAGTCATAATCGATTGTGACTCAGGGATGGAGTGTGAACTGGAGCTATAATTGGAAGAGCGTGAAGCCCGCTGATGGAGATTTTGTGATATCGGCCGATTGAGGTTCGTGTTCGAGGAGCAGGCGGCCTTGTTGAGCAGCCAGGGGTGTTTAAGAGCTTGCTCTGCAGTCATTCGTTGCTCAGGGTTGACACTCAGCAGACGCTCTATGAAATCTTTGGCCTGGTTAGAGATTGAGCTCCATGGCTGGGTGGAAGACAGAGAACGATGTTAGAAAGGTGTTAATTAGTTTACAAGGCCTTGCAGATCCCAAAGCATTATGCTTTAACATTGCTGACTTAGGTTATAAAGTGCAAAATAATTAGCTCAGTTAAGTAATGAACTGCACTGGGTGTATTTATTTTGTGTAAAAGAAACAAGTGCATTAAACAAATATTGAAAGGTGTAGGCAAGAGTAACTCAGGTAATTTGTCCTGCTGGCAATTACCTACTGTAATTAATTTTTTCTACCTTAAAAATAAACATTTAAATTCTGAGAAACCCTGACTAAACCTGCCTGAACACTGCACTGCTCATTTATCAATTGCTCATATCAGATCTGTTGAATGTGAGTAGTCCAGTAGTTCAAATTTTATCAATGGCCTCACTAACACAAATGATTCACATGAACTGTAGCTGCGGCAACATTTATTTTTTCAGTTTCTTTAGGTAAGTCCACAGGGTCAGGTCTTCAAAAATATCTATATAAAACATCTCTCCATTTGACATCAGCTAGGAGATGCTTTTTTAAATGTCACTGAATGCAAGCAGTGTTACAACTTAAATGAAGCAGGGATGATAAGATGTGAGATTCACCCTAGATTCACCACACAAGCATCAATACACACTGTGGCATTCTCGCCTTGCCACCATCTGAATGTAGGAACATTAGTCAATAAATGTCACTAGTTCTGAATATTCTGTGATTTCTCTCAATTTTTTTTCTCTAAAGAGTTAATAAATAGCTCACAATCTGCAGTGGCCTAATGGTTAGAGAAGCAGCTTTGGGACCAAAAGGTTACTGGTTTGATTCCCTGGACCAGCTGAAGTACGCTTGAGCAAGGCACCGAACCTCCAACTGCTCCCCCGGCTGCTCTGGGTATGTTGTACGTCGCTATGGATAAGGGCGCCTGCAAAATGTCATTAACGTAAAAAAAAAAATGTTGTTTAAGAATAAAGCAACAGGCCTAAATGTAGAACTAGACTGGACCCGCACTTTTAATCATTTCTGTCCTCCTCTATTGCACTGACTAAACCTGGGATTGAACTGGTGGTTTGAACCAGATATGTTTCCTGTGGGTACTAAGGCAACTGAAGAGGACCATGAGTAATTTGGACCATTTAATTGCCAAATGTAATCATCACAGTATAGTCACTTGAATGTAAAGAAAAACATCATAAGGCTACCTCACAAATCACACATCACTGTACTAAATATTCTATTCATCTTCAGTAAACACTTTATCCTGGTCAGTGTCACGGTGGATCCGAAGTCTATAACAGGAACACTGTGTGTGAGATGGTAATACACCAGTCTGGTATGAGACTGGAAAAGACGACAGTTCATTGCAGGGCAACATGCACAAACTCATTCATATACAGGGGCAATTTAACGCTAGTCAATCCACCTACTGGCATGTTTTTGGGAGATGTGAGGAAACTGGATAATATAGAGGAAATCCACATCGACATACAGAGTACATATGAGATCCAGACAGCAAGTAACCTCAAGTCAGGATTGAACAAAGGACCCTGGCTATGCGCTGTCAAATGTTATTTGCTGTACCACCATACCACCTCATACCACCCACCACTGTACCAAACAGTATGCCAAAAACAGTATTTCAAAACAGTGGCACACAATTTAGATCTGTAGTGTGTGGTTTGGGATATAGCCTGAAATGGGTTTTCTACCAGACATATCAATCTTGAGTAGTAGTATCTATAGTGTTTGCATTCATTGAAGAAAAGGTTGTCTACTTGTCTATTTTATGCCGTCTCACATAAAGTTAAATGCTGATTAAAAGGCAAATTAGGTCTTAAAGCACCTCTATTAGTCGTTACTTTTAATCCTAGTGTCAGGTGGGACATTATGTCACAGTCACACACCCACAACTACCAGAGAATACCTCTTACCTTCATGCATATGGTTATATTTCTGGAAACTAACACAAGATCTGGATTAGTAACCATATATATGTTATTTACCAGCTGGGAGGTCCTTATCGTGAAATACCGTGACCGAGGTCTTGAAAGTACTGACCGAAGCCCTCTGGGCCAAGGTCAGTATTCAAGGCCGAGGTCACGGTATTCCACCATACGGACCGACCTTAAGCTGGTAAATAATATATTTATTTTTTTCTTTACCAAATTCTAACAGAAAACGAGAG
>JANZLB010000007.1:54966805-54979017 GCA_026167865.1 Notarius quadriscutis
TCAGCTTTTCCACCAAGATGTCAGGAATAATGGTGTTAAATGCTGAGCTGAAGTCTATGAACAGCATCCTGACGTAGCTCCCTGGCTGCTCGAGGTGGCTGAGTGCTGTGTGCAGAGCTGTAGCGATGGCGTCCTCCGTCGATCTGTTAGCTCTGTAGGTGAACTGATGTGGGTCCAGGTTTGAGGGGAGACAGGCCTTGATGTGGTGAAGGATGAGCCTCTCAAAGCATTTCATGACTACTGATGTTAAGGCAATAGGTCTGTAGTCATTGGGACACTTTGGGGCAGGAGTCTTTGGGACAGGGATAATGGTAGCTGATTTCAGGCACTGGGGAATAGTAGCCTGTGACAGTGAGAGACTGAACAACCTGGTCAGGACTCCCCCCAGCTGGTCAGCACAGGTGCAGAGTACTTTTCCGAGTACACCATCTGGTCCAGCTGCTTTCCTGATGTTCACAGTTTTCAGCACCTGCCTCACCTGGTGTTCCTGGAGTGTCAGTGTGCTGTGACTGGAGGTCTGTGGCGGTCATGCAGCTGTGTGTGGAGCCTCTGCTTTGAAGCAGGAGAAGAAACTGTTTAATTCCTCAGCCAGTGATGTGTCAGCGATGGTAGTGACGGGTGTGGAGCCTTTGTAGCTGGTGATGCTCTGTAGCCCCTGCCACACCAGCCATGGGTTATTGTTGGTGAGATGGTCCTCCACTTTCCTCTTATGAGCAGCCTTAGCAACTTTGATGCCTCTCCACAGCTCTGCCCTGCAACTCTGGGTTAAGTTGAGAAGTATATGTTTTGAGTTTGATAGATGATGCCACAGTTTGTATCACCAGAAGTACTTTTTGGTGAAATATATAGCTTTCTTCAGGTTTATTGGTTTAGTGAAATAGAAAATCTGCATTTTATTTGCAACAAAAGCAAGTCCAGATGCTTTCTTTAGCACCATCAGGTTTGTCAAATCTGCATAAGAATTCAGTGACTGAGCACAAAGTTAAATCTGACAAAGTTGATGAAAGAAAAGGGAAATGGAGCAGATCTCTGTCTAAGGACACTGAACATTTTGAAACATTTTAGTTTACATGTAATGAGTCTAGACAAAGTTAAATTTTCACTCTCTTAAAAACTGATGGAAAATATTGAACTTTTTCATGAAATTCTGATTGTTTGAGATACACCTAGTATATTGGGATTTTCAAGAGACATATTCATCAAGGCAACATCTCTTCCCAGGAAGTTCATTCTTCTTTCAGCCAGGCCTCATTCTGCATGGGCTACAACAGCATGGCTTCATAATGTCAGTAAACCTGCTGGTGAAGAGCTGACTACAAACACGGACAGCTCAAAATACAACTCCCAGAGCTCACAGCACCCTCTGTCCCCTGTCTTCTGAACTCACAGCTGTCATCCATTTCCTCATCACCTACCTCAGTATATAAGCACTAGTCACACAAGCACTCACCGTGAAGTATCATTCTGGTTCACCGATCATACCAAGCCTTGTTATCTCTCTGACTGTCTATCTACCTTTTGACCTCTCGCTAGTGTTTTTTCATTTCCTCGATTCCTGATTTCCTCTGACACTGTTTGCCGATTGCCCGACCCTAGCATGTTTACTGACCTTGATTCCTGTCTCTTGTTTTGGCTTGGTTTGGTATTCTAAAGCTGTCTTCTGCCGCACATACCATACATCCGTAAGTGCCTGGGTACTCACAGGATATTTCGCTATTATGGATGTAGCAGAGGATCCAAAGCAGATGGCTTTCATTGCCCAGAGGTGGCTGCTAGGAGAACCCAAGCAAATGCTCACCAATCTCGACACCAGGAGATTTCTCTCCTTTTTCAAGAAGGTTTTTGACCACTAACCTGAGGGAATTGAAGTCGGGGAAAGCCTTCTCACTAGCTCACAGGACACTAGGAGTATCGCTGAATACACCCTGGATTTTAGGACCCTTGCAGCCTCCAGTGCATGGAACGACCCAGCACTCAAGGCGGTCTTTCATCAGGGACTGCGTCCTGAAATCCTAAGTGAGCTGGCATGCAAGAATGAAAATCTCTCACTGGATGCCTTGATCAAACTGGCTATTTGACTGGACCAGCTGTTGAAACACTGGCCTTTGCTCTTCATAGATAAGAAACCTAACCCGCCTCCAGAGGACCAAGAACCCATGGAACTCTCTCGCTCATGGTTGTCCCACGATGAGCATGCCAGATGATGTAAAGAGGGTTTGTGTTACTACTGTGTGAGCGCTGATCATAACCTCCAGCGCTGTCCAGTCAAACCTGTCCGAGGGACCTCCACTGAGAGATCCACTTGCTCCCCAAGTCCGGTGTGGAAGCTCCACTCCAAGTCCTTCAAAATCCCCGTAATACTGACGTTGGCATCCTCCACTCATGTGCTGTCCGCCTTCATAGATTCAGGAGCAGAGGGGAACTTCATCAGCAAAGCTCTCACACAGAAACTCCACCTACTGATCACCCCTCCGCAGAGCGCGCTTAGCATCCGGACCATCGATGGTGGACCCATAGGTGATGGCCTGGTTACTTCCTGGACACAGCCACTTCAAATACAAGTAGGCGCTCTCCATCACAAATTGATCTCCTTGTACGTCATGACTACTGAGCACCATGATATCATCCTTGGTTACCCCTGATTACAACTGCATGACCCCCTCATCTCCTGGCAGAACAAGGAGATACTCCAGTGGTCACCTACATGCTTCCAGAACTGCCTCTCTCGTCCTCAACTCATCGTCTCCACCTCAGTAGAGAGCCCACTTCCAGCCTCCATGGACAACGTTCCTGAATGCTACCAGGATCTTTCTGAGGTCTTCAGTAAGCGGAAGGCCTGCAGACTACCCCTGCACAGACCCTACAACTGTGCCATCGACCTGGTACTGGGCATGAAGCCACCATGAGGGTGCATCTGTTCCCTTTCCCAGAAAGAACATGCCACCATATCGGCCAAGACATTTTCCAAGTTGGATCTCAAAAGTGCCTACAACTTGATCTGAATCAAAGGAGGTGATGAGTGGAAGACAGCATTCAGCACAATCACTGGTCACTTCAAATACCAGGTCATGCCATATGGCCTATCTTCAGCTCCCAGCGTGTTCCAAAACTTCATCAACGACATACTATGGGACATGCTGGGAAAGTATGTCATTGCATACATAGACAACATCTTGATTTACTCCTCAGATTTCCACAGTCATCAGAGCCATACTAAAATGGCTACTCGAAAATCACCTCTACATCAAGGCCAAGAAGTGTGAATTCCACCTGGACAAGATCTCCTTCTTGGGCTACATCATCAGCCCAGAAGGAGTCAGCATGGATTCTGCTGAAGTCTTGGCCATCACCTCATGGCCACAACCCAAGTCAGTCAAGGACCTTCAGAGGTTTCTAGGTTTCGCCAACTTCTACTGCCGTTTTATCAGGAACTTCAGCACCTTGGCCTCACCTCTGACCACCCTCCTGAAAAAGGGGTCCCAAGTGCCTTAGGTGGAATCCTCAGGCAGAAGAAGCCTTCAACCAGCTCAAAGCCACATCATCTCCCATTCTCCAACATCCAGACCCCCAAAGCCATTTGTCGTAGAGGTGGACACCTCTGACACGGGAGTTGGAGCCATCCTTTCCCAACAGTTTGGAGAAAAGCCAAAACTACACCCAGTGGCCTTTTTCTCCAAAGAGCTTACCCCTGCTGAAAGGAACTATGAAGTGGGCAATCGTGAGCTGCTGGCCATCAAGCTAGCCCTAGAAGAGTGGCGACACTAGCTGGAGGGAGCAACTCACCCATTCACCATCTTAACTGACCACAAGAACCTAGAGTATCTCAAGAAGGCCAAGTGGTTGAATCCACGTCAGGCCAGATGGGCACTATTCTTTCTTTACCTGGTTTAACTTCTCGATCTCCTTCTGACCAGGATCTAAGAACACCAAGGTGGATGTTCTGTCCCGGGCTGTGGATCCATCTCCCAGAGACATAGAACCCCAACCCATCATCCTACCCCAACACTTCATCCAATCCATCACATAGGATCTGGGCAGTGAAATTCATAGGTCACAACCTCAATCCACTCCTAACATCATCCCACCTGGTCTCCTCTTTGTGCCCCCACATCTATGTGGCAAACTCATCACCTGGACGCACTCCTCTCCTGCCACCAGTCACCCCAACGGTCAGCACACCTACCAAATGCTGAAGAATAGGTATTGGTGGGACAACATGGTAGCCAAGATCAACCATTTTGTCTCTTCCTGTTCTGACTGCGCACAAGCTAAGGTTCCATGAGCTCCTCCAACTGGCAAACTTATGCCTCTACCTGTCCCGCAGCGACCTTGGTCACACTTGGCGATCGACTTCATCACAGATCTTCCCACATCCCAGAACAACACCACAATCACAGTCACCATAGACCAGTTCTCGAAGGCCTTGAGACTCATCCCTCTTCTGGGCATTCCCACTGCTGCCCAAATGGCTGAACTTCTGTATCAGCAAGTCTTCCTCTACTACGGCATCCCTGAGGACATTGTAAGTGACCGAGGTCCTCAGTTCATATCCAAGTTCTGGTCATGCTTTAGGGAGAGGCTGGTGGTGTCCATTTAGCCTCACATCTGGCTACCACCCTCAATCCAATGGACAGGTACAGCGGGCCAACCAGGAGATCGGCTGCTTCCTATGCATCTACTGCATGCGCAACCAGGGGAGCTGGGCACATTTCCTGCCATGGGCTGAGTACGCACAGAACTCACTGAAGCATTCTGCGACTCAGCTAACACCATTTGAGTGCATACTCTGCTACCAACCACCCTTGTTCCCCTGGGACGACACACTCAGTCAAGTCCAAGCAGTCAACAAATGGTTCAAACACAGCCAGACTGTTTGGGAGGAAGTTCACCAGTGATTAGAAGTTGTCTACATGAAATACAAAGCCTACACCGATCGTCATAGAGGAGACACCCCCACGTACCTCCCGTGAGATCGAGTATGGGTGGCAACAAAGAATCTACATGAGACACAAGCCTGTAAGAAGCTCCGACCATGATACATTGGACCTTTTAAGGTACTACGTCGCATCAATGACCTCTCTTATCGACTAGAACTTCCACCACACAGCAGAATCTCTCCTACTTTCCACATGTCCAATCTTAAACCCATCATTCCAGGTCTACTTGCCAAGAATATACCCACTCTTGACCACCCTTCTCTGAACCTCAATGGAGAACCTATCTACCAGGGCAACACGATCCTCAATTCCAGGCGCAGAGGTGGCCAAATTGAGTACCTGGTAGATTGGGAAGGATACTGGCCAGATGAACACAGTTGGGTCAAATCCAAGGACATCCTTGACCCCCTGCTCAAACAAGATTTCCATGCTCAGCACCCCAGCAAACCGGCACCCAGAGGTCGAGGATGCCCCCAAAAGACTTTAGCTCCCAGAAGTAGCTCCTTGGGGGGGGGGCTCTGTCAGTAAACCTGCTGGTGAAGAGCTGACTACAAACATGGACAGCTCAAACTACAACTCCCAGAGCTCACAGCGCCCTCTGTCCCCTGTCTTCTGAACTCACAGCTGTCATCCATTTCCTCATCACCTACCTCATATATAAGCACTAGTCACACAAGCACTCACCATGAAGTGGTGTTCCGGTTCACCGATCATACCAAGCCTTGTTATCTCTCTGACTGCCTGTCTACCTTTTGACCTCTCGCCAGTGTTTTCTCATTTCTTTGATTCCTGATTTCCTCTGACACTCTGTTTTCCGATTGCCTGACCCTAGTGTGTTTACTGACCTTGATTCCTGTCTCTCGTTTTGGCTTGGTTCGGTATTCTAAAGCTGTCTTCCACCGCACATGCATCCGTAAGTGCTTGCGGACTCACACATAGACATAGAGGACATGTGCTTGACTGGCCTGCTGCCAGTCAAGTTCTGGTTCCTATCAAGAATGTATGATGCATCATGAAGAGAAAAATCGGACAATGGCAACCACGGACTTTTGAGCAGCTTGAAGTCTTGTATCAAGCAATTTGTTACTTCTAATATCTGGTTTACATTTGGGATTTGCATCCATGCACTAATTCAAAAGTTCAAAATGTAATAGAAGTGTACATTGGATGCAGTTTGGGATGAAATCATGATGCATTATTTCTCATGTAGTTGCATCAGTAAAATCTGATTTATTAATACTTGATTATTAGTAGAGACCCTGTGCCAGTGATGTGACCAATAATTTTATGTTTAAATTGATTCCTCCTCTGTAAATGGTGTGTGTGTGTGTGTGTGTGTGTGTGTGTGTGTGTGATATTCTATCAGTGCATATATCCACTTCATGTTTACACACACAATGTTTTTGGACTTTGTACTTAAATTTTTCTTTTATCTGATGCTAGAGTATATTTTTCCAAAAATGTTTTGATTTGTTTCATGCTTTGAGATGCTCTAAAGATGGTCTGTCCTTGTTTTTTGAGGAGAAATGTTTTTGTGTGAGGTGTAGCTTACCTTTGTGTATTGCTTATTTTTCTCTGTGGAATGTTGTTGCTGCTGTTTTCAGGTCATTATGCAACTCTTTTTGAGTGAGCATTGTGAAAGTTTGCATGATGCACTTTTCTGTGGATGATTAGTTGATTGTCCATGATCATTCCACTGCCATATTAGATAAAAAAGACAGATACAGAATGAGAATGAATGTATAAAAAGAATCTAAAAAAAAATTTAGATTCACATTTTTGCCATTAGTCAGTTTAAATGGGCAAAGCGTAAGTATTTGTGTCCTGTCGAATATTTTTCACTTTCCAGTTATGAGTTTTCTTTTAAACAACACTATATGTCTTCTAGAGTATACATTGGAAATGGAATTCCTCTTTCTTTTCCAGGCAAAGTTGGCTAAGAACTATGGCATGATGCGCATGGACCCATACTGTAGAATCTGGCTTGGCTACAACATGTATGAAACATCTACAGCATATAATGGAGCTGAAAACCCACACTGGCATAAAGTGATTCAGTGCCCTTTGCCACCTGCAGTCAACTACTTCTACCTGGAAATCTTTGATGAGGTTCAGTTGATCAACTCTATCAACTATAAGTATAACGATAGACTATAAATACATTAGCTGGCTAGTATAGTGTCTGGATGTTTTGTCTTTCTTTTTTTTTATTTAAATAGGTGCTTGCTGGGGAAACATCTATTTCACTGCAGGCGTTTTACTGTTTCTCATTAATATAACCTTTTGTTGTTTTGAGAAAATGAGAAGTCTCAAGCTCAATGCAGTGGAACTGAAAAAAGTCATTAGAAATAATAATTATTGCAACAACAAAGGGTTTAATGGTACTGATAAATTTTCATATTATAGTTACCTTTTATCCTGGTCTGAAATATTATTTGTCGACTTTGTATCATTCAGGCTTCAGCTTCATCACTTCATTTACTTGTGCTTGATTGCTAGCATCTCAACTTCACAGTATGAACACACCTGTGGTTTTTAACATGAGGCAGGCCAAAAGAAAAATACTTTTTTTTTCTCCCCCAAACACCAATCCAAACCTTTGTGTCAGTGGTCTGGAAGTGAAAACTAGGTGTTGCAAATATTACATTTACCATAACTTTTTATATTTTTTGTAATTATGACTATTTATGGACTACTTATAACTTTCTTATGGGAAGAAAAATCACAATTACAGAGGTATTTTATACTATAGGACACACACACACACACACACACACACGTGTGTGTGTGTGTTATATATATATGCATGCATACATAGCCCCCTGAAAGTATTGGAACAAGGCCAATTCTTTTGTCTTTGCTATACACTGAAGACCTTTGGGTTTGAGTGCAAAAGAGCTGAAATTCTGATCCATCATCTTGTGTTCATCTCCTGATTTCCTAGATGTTTTAAACAACTTAGAACTTGGCAACTTTGGTGACAGACCAATTCTTAAGGTGATCAAAAGTATCAGAAGAGGTGTCTGTTGTTGCCCAGGTGCACCCTGTTAGATTGGCTATTTAAACAATTAATAGCTCTAAATGTTTACTCTTGGTTTGAGCCCTGGGGTTCAACTGTAAAGACTGCATTTATTGTTCAAAAGATAAACCAACATGAAGACCAGAGAGCTGTCTATGAGGAACAGCTGTCCATGTTGAATCAGAGAAAAGAGGCAAAATCCATCAGAACCATTGCACGAGCATTAGTCACAACCAATACAGCAAAGAAACCACTGTTTTCACTGCATTAATAACCAGGCATCAAACAGGTCAACTAAAAAAAAAAACAGCAGCAGTGGAAGATGGAAACATTGTGAGACCTGTGAAAAAAAGATACAAAAACAACAGTCAGTGATGTACATAAGTCAATAAATTAATTTTTCATTACCACTAATATTTTGAGGCAGTTTAGGAAACAACAACTTAAAAGCAAATTCATTCAGTTTCATAAAATTGTCCAAATATGGCACAAGTCAGAAGCAGTTCCTCTTCTGTAAGTCCTTAAAGCTAGTGGTATATTTGTAAGTGTCCACAATGGAAACAGAATACTTTGATTATAACCTAGAACCATTTACCAGAACATACTGAGCCTCAGCCTTCCTCATGTCTTTTTATTTATAAAAAAGTAAATAAAGTAGGCATTCAGATATGAACTCCTTTGTTCCATGTTGTTGTTTTTAGAGGGCATTTTCCAGGGATGATCGCATTGCCTGGATTCATGTGACTATTCCGGAGAGTTTGAAGGAAGACAGAGTTGTTGATGAGTGGTACAGCCTGAGTGGAAGACAAGGAGATGATAAGGAAGGCATGATTAACCTTGTCATGTCCTACTCTGTGAGTCTGTGCTTAAACACACACACACACACACACACACACACACATTGGGCTCTTGTTTACAATTTCCTGGGAAATTACAAAACATAAGGTTTGAACAATAACAGGCTTTGGTTTGCTGCTCACCAAATCCTGAGTGTTGACTTGGAGGCCATTCACAAGTTCTTGACTCACCTGTTGCTGGAGACTAGTCTCTAGGAGATGGTGCAGGAAGGGTTCCATGTGGGTGGGGGTGTCGTACTCAAAATTCTCCACTACTGTAACACTCGCATTGCGAGATGGGGAGAATACAGACACAAATTAGGTCTCTGTGTACAACCTGAAGAATTTTTAATGACTAAAGAGGGATGGGGAAATGCAGGAAAAGTGAGTGGTGAAATGAGTGCAGTCTGTGCAGACGGCAGAGAGCCCAAACCAGCCTAGGGTGAGGTTGCAGGCAGGGGCTGGCTGCCCTGAAGCCTTGCAACATTCCAAAGGTGGTGTTGCTTGCCAGTGTAGAGTCTGTGGAGCTCAAGCTTATCATCGTCCTTGGCATCTGCCAGGTTGCCTAGGCAGAGAGGTAGAGTGTGTGTGAGCTTGCACACAGTGAAATGCTGACTATCCTCTGAGCATTTTTGTGCCTTTTTTATTCCCTTGGCTGCCCAAGGAGGGTGAAATAAGGTGCTGATTTTGTTGCTCCAGCTGCACGTGATCAGCTCCGCCCTGTGGTCACTTTACTTCTGGCTGTTTCTTCAGCACCATGGGAGTGGTTGTGTGAGGAACAGTGCACTGCATTGGTGGCGGTTTAACCAGGCCATCATCACAGTTCCCACACAGTCCTCAGTGGGATCATAATTATCCTCATCATGGATGTCACGTCTCAGTTTCAGCAATGATTACTGGTGGATAGCATGAGTGTGGGCAGCAAGGCCAGCAGCCAATTCACACGGCCTTGAGCAGATATTGCATCTGAAGGGGCATCAGCAGTTTCTGGTGCCTTTCTTAGGCAGGCCCGATTTATCTGGTATGTTCTATTTTCCTTAAAAGTGGATTACCCCCTTCCGGATGGTGGCTCTCCACAGTGGATGGTTTTCTGCTTTCAGCTCGAGATCACAGGCAGTGATGCCACATTTCTTAAGAGAATCTTTCACAGAATATTTATAGTGCTTTCTGGGCCTTCCAACTCTGTGCTCACAACAAGCTAGTTTGCCATAGAACAGCTGTTTAGGAATTCTATGGTCCTCCATATGGATGTGTCCTGTCCATTGAAGTTGTTGCTTGATAGCCCTTTCGACAGATGAACAGTTTGTTTTACATAACATCTCAAGATTTGACACTTTCTCATTCCAAGATATCTTCAAGATCTTCTTGAAACAACTTTGCTGGAGGGCTTCGAGCTGCTTGATGTGGCAGCAATATGCTGTCCAGCATTCAGTTCCGTAGAATAAGGTACTCAGGATGGCTGTTCAATATACAGCTGCCTTTGTAAATAAAGTTATGGTATGGCTACTCCACACTCTTTTGCAGGCAACCAAAGGATGTGCAAGCCTTTGCAAAGCAGTTGCATCCCTGTCCAATTGGGCATCACTTGACATAATGCTCCCCAAGTACACAAAAACATCTGTGTTTTTCAGTTGCTTGTCATCGATGTAGACTGCTGGATCTAGGGTCATAGTTTCTTACTATCCTCAAACATTCATGACATGCTTTTTGCAAATAAGAAATAAACTATAGATTTATAGCAAATACAAAACATGTCACTAACAAATTGCTAAAAAAAAAAACAGCTGAATTCTGACAGTAACATACTGTTACCCATTAAAATGGTACTATACTGTAGAAAAAAATGCATATCATTTCCCATAAAATACTGTAATATAATGTGAAATAATCTTGCATTCTGGGGGTGATGTTAGAATCAGCAGCAGAGAGACTTCACCAACACAAAACACTATTGTATTTCTACAGGAGACATGCTGAGTCACAGAGCCAATTGACATGCACAGTGTCACAGAGCCAATTGAAGATTATCCATCTGAATCTTGCACTTTATGAATAAATCATATGGTAAGATGAAATGCATTTTATTTGTCTGGGTTTTTTTTTGGCTTATCACCATTTTTAAATAAACAGACTGATTTGTAACTAAGCTAGGTCGCAGCAACCTATTGCATTACTCTTAACTTGGCCTGCTATGACTGGAGAGTACCTACAGCAGTCATGTTGACTTTTTTATTATTAAGGCTAATTTGTGAATAATTCAAATAAGTTAATCATATTGGTTTTTGGTTGGTTGGTTTGCAGCTAGAGGCATTATTTTTGTTATGGGCTTTTGAATTCTAGATTTAAAATATATTGAAAGTGACACCAGCACTACAGCTGATAATTTTTTCCAGCCAGTGAGCTTGGTGAAACTCTGCTGCCATTTGGGTAATGCTATGGTTTGTTTGGTGTTAAAGTTAAATTAATACTAGTGTTAGTAGTGTTAATGTAATGGTAATTCAAGTTGCTTGTTTATTTGATGTGCTAATGTTAGCCTACAGACATATTTGTGTAATGACAATAATAAATGCTCAGCTGCTCACGTTAAGAGCAATGTCCCCATCAAATGTATGATTACGGATGAGACATTTAAGGGGTTATGTCACAGTTAAACCCACATGGCTTTTAGGGCAAGCCATGGCCTAAAGGTTTGAGACCTTTGGGACCAAAAAGTCACTGGTTGGATTCCTTAAACCAGCAGGAATGGCTGAAGTTCCCTTGAGCAAGGCACCTAATCCCCCAAGTGTTCCATGGGCACCAGAGCACAACTTCTCACTGTTCTGTGTATGTGTGCTCACATCCCCAGATGGGTTAAATGCAAAAAATTAAATAAATAAATTCACTGTGCTATAATGTGTGTGATGAATAATTTTAAGACGTTAATGTTTTAATCAGATTTCTGATTTTTTTTTTTGTCATGTTTGATTTGTGCAGTACAACCATTTATTGTCCTACATTGTGAGTGGCCTAACAAGACTGTTGCAATAACAACATTAAAATTTGAGCCAGTTGAAGCAGCAGTAATTACAAAGGATGTATGGCAGGAATGTTTCAGTTCATGTTTAATACAATATCAGTCAACGTGATACTCTTAGGTTGAAGTAGTGTTTTTTTTTTTTTTTTGATCCACAGTGATGCTGTTGTCATGATATGACAAACTGAGCTACAACATTTGTGTTTTTGCATTGGCACTTGTTATTTTTATTGCATTTGCTGTCAAAATGTTCCCATGCCAGGTCTTTGCTAGTGAATGTATTAGCATATGTAAGACACATGAGAATTCACAATTATATTCCAATCTGTAGGTGGTAGAAGAGAGCAACTGGACTTGCTTGAAGATTCTTGAAGACGTTTCACCTCTCATCCAAAAGGCTTCTTCAG
>JANZLB010000007.1:55307012-55317919 GCA_026167865.1 Notarius quadriscutis
TTTCCTGACCACAGTGTGGAACTTGAAGCTGCTGACCCTTTCGACCTCATCTTCGTTGATGTAGATGGCCTAGTGTGCCCTCCCTTGCTGTCTCCTGTAGTCCACTATCATCTCCTTAGTTTTCCTGATGTTGAGAGAGAGGTTCTTGTTCTGGCACCAGCTGGCTAACGCCTTCACTTCCTCTCTGCATGCCGTCTCATCGTTGTCTGTAAGGAGGCCCGAGATGGTTGTGTCGTCAGCAATCTTGATGATGATGTTGGCGCTGTATTTAGCAGTACAGTCATGGGCGAACAAGGAGTATATGAGGGGACTGAGCACACAGCCCAGTGGTGCACCTGTGTTCAGGATAAGCGAGTAGGAAGTGTGGCTACTGATTATCACCTCCTGGGGTCTGCCTGTCAGAAAGTCAAAGATCCATCTGCAAATGGTCATCTGCTCAGGAAATCGTTAAATATTTCATCATGATTGCATTTTCTCTGCTCATTCCAATGCAGTTTTACTTATTAAGTGCAAATTTGCAGCTAAATGCTTTCAAGATCTTGCAACCTGATTTGATTTTGGTTGTTGGTCACAGCTCATGGTCAGACTGTGAGCTGAGCTTTGTCAGAGACAGCTTTCAGAAAACACGTTTCAGTGGCCTTTTTTAAGGATGCTTTAGCTTCAGAAAATGCTAAATGTAACTCAAAGAATGTTGAACCTTGGTCCTGTCTACTGAGCTGTGCGGGCTCTAAGATGAGCTATATTGAATCATAGGATATGTATTTTCTTTTAGAACATGAAGAATTTTGTCCATTTTGAAAATGTTACCAGAATTTTGTCCATCAGCTCACTTGGAAAATGTTACTGGGTTACAGTGGAACATGTTTTGCGTTATCTTAGAGGTACAGCAGACAAACAGCTCTGTTTCAGAAAGAGCGAAGAGGGCCTAGGCCTACGGGCATATAGTGCTTCAGACTGGGCTGGAGACGCTAGCGACAGATGCAGTACCTCTGGGTATTATGTGAGTATGGGCAAAGACAGCGCCTTAGTCTCTTGGAGAGCCAAGAAGCAACCCACGGTAGCACTATCCACATGCGAAGCCGAGTACATAGCCCTAGCGCGAACAATACAAGAGTTTATTCATTTGGAACAACTACTGGGAGGCATAGATACCTATGTGTACAAGAAAACTGTTGTCTATGAGGATAACCAGGGGGCAATTGCACTCGTTAAGAATCCCGTGTGTAGGCAAAGATGTAAGCATGTGGACGTTAAATACCACTTCATTAGGTCTATCATAAGAGAAGATAAAATGTCACTTGTTTACTGTCCCACAGACGACATGGTGTTGTTATGACATGGTGATGTTATGACAAAACCTGCCTCCAGGCTTAAGCTGCAGAAATTTGCTGAAGTCATGTTTGGTGTGTAATATGTTGACATTTGACTACACCATTTTTTTAATTTTTTTGTTTTGTTTATTTGGTTATGTAAAAGTTGTACTGTATACATGTCATTCATAAGTGGGAGTGTTGAGTGGATAAGTGTATGAATGCATGTAACTGTATTTGTCCAGGAGGAGGCGCTGTTGCGCCAAATATAGCATGTAATTACATGTGGCTAGTTTATAAAAGGGGGACATTACCATCCTCTCTCTCTCGGTATTTGGCTCTCACGGAGAGCAGCATGTTGTGTACAGCTCAATAAACTATGCCGAGTTTGATGGCTAAAGAGACAAATGTCTGAACGTCTGTTCATTCATTAGAATTATTATTCCGCAGTGCAAGGTAGGCAGAAGAAATAAGCCTATCTGTTAACAAAAGTGCCTACAGTCAGCATGTGAGCATCAGGACTGGACCATGGAGCAATGGAAGGTGGTGGTCTGGACTGGGTTGTAAGCTTGCATCAGTAATACAGAAATTGCATTGATTGATTAAAGTCAGACAGCATGAAAGGAGAGGAGTTGGGGTGGAAGTGGGTTGCAAAATGGCTTGCAGAGGAAGAAGCAAAGGTAGGCAGGTTGAAGCAGCTTAAACAAGGTGGTCTATGAGAGATTTGCTAATACAATGCATAGAAGGGAATCCACTGAGCTGACAGCTGTGGGATTGCTTGGGATCAGCTGATATAGCTGGGATTGAGAGCTGAGCTTGACCCCGTGGCCTGCCAGAACTACGCTATGCCTGATTTCTGTCAGAACCACTTTCGTTAAGGAACTTTATTTACACTGCAATATTTAAAAGTTGCATTTGGTGAG
The DNA here is from genome assembly GCA_026167865.1 of Notarius quadriscutis. Lineage (NCBI taxonomy): Eukaryota > Metazoa > Chordata > Actinopteri > Siluriformes > Ariidae > Notarius > Notarius quadriscutis. The sequence goes on from JANZLB010000007.1 coordinate 55,309,246, forward strand.
TGGCTCTATTCTGGGACTTCCCTTGCCTTCCATGTGCAGAAAGCCTTGGAGCAGGGAGAGCACACGTCTCTGCCCTACCATGTGCCTACACGGAAAGGCTAAAGCAGGGAAAGCTGCAGCAAACCCCCACCACCCCAGGCAGACTTCCCTGGCCTTCCATGCTTTCATGGAAGAGCCAGCAGGAGGAGCTTGCTGAACTATTAAGTAGGAATCCAGTTAAACCAAGATGAAATGCAGTGAGGCGAGTTGAAACTTCACAGGTTGCTGTTGGGGTAATATACAGTGCCTTGCAAAAATATTCTTCCCCCCTGGCATTTTTCGGGTTTTGTTGCCTCATGACCTGGAATTAAAATGGATTGTTTGAGGGTTTGCATCATTTCATTTACAGAACATGCCTACAACTTTGAAGATGTGAATTTTTTTTAAATATTGTGAAGCAAACAAATAGGATAAAGTAACAAACTTCAACGTGTATAACTATTCACCCCCCTAATGTCAGTACTTTGTAGAGCCACCTTTTGCAGCAATTATAGCTGCAAGTCACGTTGCATAAGTCTCTATGAGCTTGCCACATCTAGCCACTGGGATTTTGCCCATTCCTCAAGGCAAAACTGCTCCAGATCCTTCAAGTTGGATGGGTTCCTCTGGTGGACAGCAATCTTCAAGTCTGACCACAGATTCTCAATTGAATTGAGGTCTGGGCTTTGACTAGGCCATTCAAAAACATTTAAATGTTTCCCCTTAAACCACTCAACTGTTGCTTTAGCAGTATGTTTAGGGTCATTGTCCTGCTGGAAGGTGAACCTCCATCCCAGTCTCAAATCACTGGCAGACTGAAAGAGGTTTTGCTCAAGAAAATCCCTGTATTTAGCACCATCCATCTTTCCCTCAATTCTGACCAGTTTCCCAGTCCCTGGTGCTGAAAAACATCCTCACGGCATGATGCTACCACCACCATGTTTCACTGTGGGAATGGTGTTCTTGGGGTAATGGGTTTGCATCAGACATAGCCTTATCCTTGCTGGCCAAAAAGTTCAATTTTAGTCTCATCTGACCAGATCACCTTCCTCCATATATTTGGAGAGTCTCCCACATGCCTTTTGGCAAACTCAAAATGTTCTTTCTTATTTTTATCTTTAAGTAATGGCTTTTTTTCTGGCCACTCTTCCATAATGCCCAGCTCTGTGGAGTATATGGCTTATTGTGGTCCTATGGACAGATACTCCAGTCTCTGTTGTGGAACTCTGCAGCTCCTTCAGGGTTACTTTTGTGCTGCCTCTCTGATTAATGCCCTCCTTGCTTTTCCATGAGTTGTGGTGGGCAGCCCTTTCTTGGCAGGTTTGTTGTGGTACCATGTTCTTTCTATTTGATGATTATGGATTTGATAGAGTTCTGGGGGATCATCAAAGATTTGGATTTTTTTTTTTTAAATAACCCAACCCTGAATTGTATGTCTCAACAACTTTGTCCCTGACTTGTTTGGAGAGCTCCTTCGTCTTCATGGTGTTGTTTGGTTAGTGGTGCCTCTTGTGTAGTGGTGTTGCAGCCTCTGGGGCCTTTCAAAAAAAGGTGTATATATACTGATAGATCATGTGGCACTTGGATTGCACACAGGTGGACTTTATTTCACTAATTATGTGACTTCTGAAGGTAATTGGTTGCACCAGAATTTTTAGGGGTTTCATAGCAATATACCTGTATATGCACACAACTTTTAGGGGTTTCATACAAATACATATGCATGCCAATTTTCAGTTTTTTATTTAAATTTTTTAAAAAATATTTCTCATTTAACTTCACCAACTTAGACTATCTTGTGCAGATTCATTACATAAAATTAAAATTAGAAAAAAAAATTAAATTACAGGTTGTAATGTAACAAAATGTGTAAAAAGCCAAGGGGGTGAATACTTTTGCAAGGCACAGTAGCTAGTAAGTTTATACAGAGAGCCTGAGCAACTATGTAATAGCATTTGTTTAGTGCAGTTTGAATGAATGGGGCAAGTCAGGCTGGATGGCGCTGCCTCCAGGCACAGTTAGCGAAATTCTGAAATTCAAAGCAGGACAAGAATCGGCCATGGTTGTCCAAGCCTGGAATATGGGCTATTCAAACGATGAAATTATATAGTGCAGAGGACGACGTGAGGCATGTTGCAAATCTATTAATAACAGAACTGAGGGGCCCTTGTTAATGATGTTATAGCTGCCTTATTGTCACAAAAACAGGATTTGCTTCTTGACTAGTGTTTACCCCACAGATGATGAGCTACACGATTGAGTAGATTCCATTAGAGCAGTGGAAAAACTGTCAGCTGACAAGGATGACAATTCATTTGACCATGCATCAGCAAACCACTGATTATTGAATGCTCTCCCCCCAACCAATAGAAGGGGTTGCGTCTGTGAACAACTTAATTTCTAATGGAGATTCCAGGTTTTCATTATAGAAGAATGAGATACTGTTCCATTTACCCAACAGAAGGAGACCAGAACCAGGGTTTAGACCTGCAGCTTGTATCCAAGCTCACCCTATCATGGAGTTCTCTACAGATTTCAAGAGGTCAGAAGTCTGGATATAAAGAAGCGTCCCTGGGGAATAATGTGCATGTGTAATTAAAATGCCCAAACATAGAAATGATTCCCTTTTGAAATTACTATTGCCTCCTCCACTTCTCATAACCTCTCTGAAACACTTTTTTTTTTTTTTTTGAGAGGCAGTGAAGCTTGCATCCGGTTGCTGTCTGAAGTGATGCCTAGAAATTCTATAATCATCAGTTTATTTGTATAGTGTCTTTAACAACAGACATTGTTGCAAAGCAACTTTTCAGAAAATTAAAGACTTGAAACATGAGCTAATTTAATCCATAATTTATTTCTGATGAGCAAGCCTATGGCAATGGTGGCATGTAAAAATTCCCTCAGATGACATGAGGAAGAAACCTCAAGAGGAGCCAGACTCGCCCCTCTTCATTTGGGTGATAACTAACATGATAAATAATTTGCTTCTATATAGGTGTCTTATATAGTCACAAGTATAACTGTATAACCAGGAAAATCGTTATAGTTTTAACATGAGGTCTATTTTGTTTAAGTTATCAACTATTCATTGATGCTTTGAGATTCGTGGTTATGAAGAGCAGATAAATCGATTTATTAGGCTTTTTTCTTTTTCTTCCTCTCTCCTGCCCCCAAAATATTTATGGGGAGCTACTGTATCTTACATGGTTAACGGAAGTTGTCAAAGTGAGTAGCTGGGTGGTAACGTTCTCGACACGGGAGCTGCCCCATGGCGAATTGGGGGCATGGAGGATATAAACAAACCAGTAGAGCTCAATGAAATGAACCTGCTGTTACCGGGAAATGTGAACTTGTAGAGGGAACCAACCAGATTCCAGGGCTTGGATTCTGGAGTTCATGGTGGCAAGTGATGCTGCATGCTGGACAAGGCTGACAAGGAGATATTCATATTTGCAAGTGTACTGCTGGGGCTGAGACTTGCGTGCTCTCGGCCAACAGAGCACTGGAGCTGGGACTGTGTGGAGGTGCGGCAGTGTTTTGTTTTCGGCAGTTTCCCTAGGCAGAGGAGCTGAAAAGATCTGCAGCTGGGGGCTCGATGCAGATGCCCAACCCCCCCGCAACAATGCAAAGAGTTCCTCAAGGGAAGCTCTGACTGGAGCCGCAATGCTATTTATTATCATGATTTCCAGGAGCCTGAACGCAGGCCATTAATTAATCTTGGGAGCAGAAGACTGCTACATGCCAAGTGAGAGCTCCAGTGAATGGAAATGGTGCTCACTTGCAAAGTGGCTTACAGAGGAAGCAGCAAAGATAGGCAGGTTGAAGCAGTTTAAATAAGGCGCCCTGTGAGAGATTTGCCAATAGAATGCATAGAAGAGCATTCATTTTTAAGGGTTGACCAAAAAAAAAAAAAAAGACAGCTGGTATTTTTTGGCAGGTGATGCAACAATTGTGGGCAAATGTTGCTATCGTCATTTCCTGTAAGTGCACAAAGTTACCGTGCTCAGTTTGAGACGACTCTACCCTGTCGAACTTCTCACAATACACAAGTTCATAATGAACAGTTTACTTCATGGAAGTGTACTAACAGAAGTGCACAAGTTGAGACACAGCATCAGTCATCTTGGGCGTAAATTGACTTGGGAGCACGAGTAGGATACGAACGCTTTTTCTGAATTTAAGGGATTTTTAAATTACCAGATTTCTTGAGTAAACACCCATCCAACTTAATCAGCTCAATAAACGAGGCCCAAATGCCAGGTGCACAGGATTTCCCTCTAAACGCCCTGCCCAGCTTTTAACATCCAGAGTGTAACTGAATTATTTTTACTTTTGCAAAAGATTTATTCAGCATCCAGCCTGCTTTGTGATTTGGTTTAGAAATTTAAACCCGAATTTCCCACTAACCCCCAGGCCCACATGTGTAGACTCTTTTCATCTTTACCTGGTCACTATTTGTGCTAAATGAAGCAATACGCCACTTATTATCAGGCAAAGCATAAACAGCACCCACCCAAACTCAAGCAGGCACACATCACTTGAAAACTTCATGTGGAAAATAAGACGGGGAGGGGGCACTCATCTTGATTAATAAGCCTCCTTCCATCCTGATTACATCAGAACACGTTCTTTTCACTTAACGTTGCTCTCTTGTTCTCTACACGAACTGTCGTGCGCATACTAGCCCTTTATCCACAGACAGATGACATGATGTCATCTTAAGTGGCCATGAAGGGTTGCAGTTATTTTCATCATTGCTGCTTTATTCATATTCAGTAAGTGCTTCATCCTGGTCAGGGTCACAGTGGAGCCGGCGCCGTTGAGGTGCAAGCGCATCCTGGATGTGACGCCAGTTCATCACAGACCACCAAACACGCACTCATTCACATGTAGAGGAAAATGAGCATGACCCTAGCATGTTTTTTGGGTGGAAACTAGAGACTCTGGAGCACTGAGGTGGAAACGCAGCCCTTTTTTGCCACTCCAGTATTACTCATCTTGCCGTGACACGTTAGTTGGAGGGGAACAAACCTAGCAGGCTAATTCCTGCAGCTGAATCAGTCAGCGCTTCATTAATGAATCTGAATCCTAGTGAGTCTGAATATAGAGAGGATCTAACTGGAATGTGCTCCATTAATAAAGTGATGTGAATGCGAGTCTTGGATATCTCAACATTTAACAGGCTGTTATAGGGCGTAATGACATCAGGTATCACAGAGATTCTTGAACTGTAAATAAGACTGGATTGCCATAGTGATCCCATAATGCCCATTTAAGACTGCTCACTCACAGGTCAGAGACACTCAGAAATGTAGAGGAACAAAAGTTGAGTTAATAAAAAAAAAAAGTCATACTTACACCCACCACATGCTAGAAATTAGCCAGTGTTTTTTGCTTTTATTTTGTATTCGAGACTAATATAGCGAACAAATCAAGTCAAAAGGGATCTAATGTATTCATGGTGTGTATGGATCATTTTCAGGTATCAGTATAAACATGCAGTGCTCACATTACCAATATAGAGATGCTTTGTTATAGAAGGGTGTATTTTATGTTAGGTAATTAGAGTTGGATAAGATTATTCCATTATAATGGATTGCATGTTACAATGGAAAACAACATTTCTGGTCAATTTAGGTTAATTACATCCTGCATGTAAGGTTAGAGTCCCGATTCAGCCTGAATGAGTTTCCTCTTGTCAGTCATTATAGTGTAGCTATAGCACACTGTTCTGCAGTGACTAAACACAAAGGCTTTTCTATGAGCAATGAGTCACTCTGGAATTTACTGAGAAGCAGCATCAACACGCTTAGGCTTTACTGATCATTTGCCAGTACACTCCATAAACATTGTTTTGTCAGATTTCAATTCATTTCTCATGATCACTCACAAGGCACTCCAAACCAATAGGGGGGGGACTACGCACAAAATAGTGGTGGAACCCAAACCCTCAGCAAGTGTTTTAGAGGGACCATATACTTGCGCACCCACTGGGAAAGTGTGGTAGGAAATGTTTGGACAAAGCCCAGTTAACCTTTCACCTACTCCTGGAAATATGGAATGACAACTCCAGATCAACCTCAAAATGCAACTGGTAGGGAAAAAAAAAAAAACTTAAAATGTGGAAGATGCGATGAGGTCACACTTCATCATGACTGTTTGTTAATTATTAAGTAAATGCGGTTTAAATTGGATAATTTTGGTTATGATAATTTAAACTTATTGTTGAAAATTTACTTTGTTGAAAATGTATCTGAATTGTTAAATTTATCTTAATTTAATAGTAGTATGATGATACTTTAAGTTTGTCTATTGTTACTTTAACCATTAATTGACTTGAGGCCCTAATTTGAATGACTTTGTTTGTTTGAGGGATAATGTTTATTATTTCATTAATTTTGAGACGCATGCTTGCTTTTTTTTTTTGTTTATCTTGAAGGTTATCAACCTATTCAATATTATCCAATTTCATCATTTGATTATGTCCACTGAAACCAAAACCCTCTTCAAGAAAATAAAAATCAAGGAATAAGAAGAAATGAGTTGTCCATTGCATCCTTCAACAGTTGATCAGGCAGTTTTCAAGTTTGGGCAGAGTTGTGGTCACAAAAAGCACAGAACTTGACATATCAATGAGCCTGGCTCTTTGGTGTTGTGGTCAGGGTGCAGGTTTGGCACCCTGTAGACCTGGGTTCAAGATAGGATAAGGTGACTGCTCTCTCGCTTTGCTACAGAATCCATGAGCCTTCGACACCCTGTCGATGGTTCACCGGTTGTCCTTCCTTGGACCATTTTGGTAGGTACTAACCACTGCATACCAGGAACACCCCACAAGATGTGCCATTTTGGAGACACTCCGACCCAGTCATCTAGCAGTCACAATTTGGCCCTTGTCAAAGTCACTCAGATCCTTATGCTTTCCCATTTTTCCTGCTTCCAACACATCAACTTCAAAAATCGACTGTTCTCTTGCTGCCTAATATATCCCACCCCTTGACAGGCACCACTGTAATGAGATAATCAAATGTTATTTAGTTCACCTGTCAGTGGTTTTACTGTAATGGCTGATCAGTGCATCAAGCTACAGCCCTAAGGTTTATTTTTCTGGAATAATTATGACTTGTTTTTAAGCTGTTTGAAATGTTTTTTCTTGTTACACTGCAATATCGAAATCTAATCTGGTCAGTTAGACCAATAGACTAGATAATTCCAAGCTAAACACAATTTGAAAAATAAATAAGTACATTTTTTCAGTGCTGTACATTTGTTTCATATCTGTGAGGGATTTGATCAAGTCGAATCAATTCATATGCAAATATGAAGAGCAAAAATCTGAGGAAGTTCAGATGAAGTGGCTCCCCGACAGCAGGTCCTGTAGTTGTGTAGCTCATAAATCTCTTCAGCATAAGGATTTTATAGAAAGCTGCCAACGAGTTCCAGTGTCCGCGCATTTCCACTGAGAGGAGCACATGCTCAGTGGGCGGACGATGCTGACGTGTGTCCAACAGGTTGTGCAGCTCTAGTGATAGCATCCCATAGGTTATTATCAGCCCACATTCAGAGTTCCAGACGGCCAGGCTACACACAGCGCTAAGGCAAACGCTTTGACGCTAATCCTCACTGACAGCCTCTGCTGTTCGGAAACCTCAGTGGCAGATTGGTCTGCTGTGTCATGCCCAGGAATAATCAGAGCAACTCCACACAGAGAGAGAGAGAAAGGGGGGGCACAGGAGATGGGCTGAGATCCACGACAGCATCAAGATTTTGAGAACAATATTAATACTGTAATATTCAGAGGGAAAGAAAAAGTCGCAATATTTCAAGTGCATGTCCACATTAGGATAAAAAGTCCATATGCTACGCATCATGGCACAGAATATTTTTTTACTCAGAAATATGAGCAGACCTGCTGTACTGTCCAGCCCTGATGGATGTAGAAGGAACAGTAAAGCTGCTTTAATAACAACTCTCTTCCTTACACAACTGCATGAATTGTTTGATCCAAGTCGACATTTATACTTGTTCTGTATTTATGTGACCTTTATACGACAACTGTACTCAATAACCTGATGATAACCAACGACACTGCTGTAAGGCCATTAAAAACTGACCCCGGTGGTGATTTACCCCCACAGCCTTCTCAGGAGGAAAGAGCACTACACACTACAGCAATGACGTGGAATACAATCCACCACAAGTATTACTTTCTTTTTACTTGCTCACGTTAAACTTGATTAGTTTGAACAAAACTTAGTGAAGCGCATCGGTAGAAAGAGTTGAAACTTGGAAAAGTGGCTGTGTCTCAAATCACTTCGAGAGGCAGAAAAAAGATGAGAAGACACAAACAGTACAGTAGAACAGGGGATTAGAGATAAAACCCAACATTTAAAAGCTCTATACGCTGAAATCATTTATCTGATGTTTAACTGCACAGTTCTGAGTTTCCCAAAAGCATCGTTGCACAAAGATCATCGTTAAACGGTCGAGCAAGCAGCACAATGAACACTCTCTCTCCTAGTTAAGATGCTCTTAGCGTTAAAGGGCATATTCTGGACCAATTTTGTTTTTGTTTTTTTTATATGAAAGTATGTCCCTTTACACACTCATCCAGAAGGGTAATTTTGCACAAGGCCGTCTGTCTACAGCAGAAAAAAAT
>JANZLB010000007.1:55562123-55588986 GCA_026167865.1 Notarius quadriscutis
CAGGCCTCTCTCATCTTTTTAAGTGGGAGAACTTGCACAATTGGTGGCTGACTAAATACTTTTTTGCCCCACTGTATATACAGTATGCAGTGTATATATGATCGTCCCTGGGCTATGCATGATGTCATGACTGAACCTTTTTTTGGGGGGGGGTTTAATAAATGAATGAAAAAATTAATAAGAGAACAAGACGGCACAAAATGTCTGAAATCTGTATTGTTTTATTCTGTTACAGGCAAGGTACTTTTGTGTGTGTGTGTGTGTGTGTGTGTGTGTGTGTGTGTAGGCAGGTTTTTATAATACATTCTCATTCATGGTGAAAAGTAAGGACCGGCAAGTTATCTGGCAACAATAGAAAGAAATATGTTTCTTCTGAAGATCAATGGCTACTATTACCGATTCTTTTAATAAATCAGTATATACACACAGATAAATTCCCCCCTCACTATTTATAATATATACTCCATATAGCTATAGATTTCAGATAAAGTCATCACTATGGTACAGGATACAGCCATTTTTCTTTATAATGTCCAAGTGGAATATTTATTCAGTTATTTATTTCGTTCGACTGAAGAATGAGATGGGATTTACTTGCATAAAATAATCATGTGGAAAAAGACAGCTATTCACAATCACTCGGGGAAAAGGTACAGCAGTGGACCCTAAGGGCACGAACCAGTGGGACAGAGGTGAGAAGTTGTTCAGTATCAGTAAACCGAAGGTCATCATCATTGTGGAATGTGGATCTGACCTTCATGGTACAGGTCGTAACTGGAGTAACTGCTGCCCAGTGCTTATTCAATAAGAAATGACATTCAGAGTGTACAATCAGGGTAACTGCAGAAAGTGTGGAAGAAGCTGCACAGGTAGGCAGGATTTTTCTGCAGCATCTCTGAGCTCTGGAGATAAAGCTGAATCACACGACCTCCTTGAAATAAGAAATCTCACAATTCTGGACAAAAAAACCAGTCTCGGCAAATATACAAGTAAATGCAGTCCTGGTGTAATAGCTGTGATTAAAGGCTATCAGGATATGAACACGTACGGTGATATGGGTCATGCAGTGTTTTAACAGGGTAAAAATGTTAGTTTCACACACAGATATGCAGATCAGAGAATCAGTTGATGACATTATAGTGCACAGAATAACTTTAAGCCACTTTCTGCGCTCTCTCTGCAACGGAGCATAAACGGGCGTCACATAAACATCCTGTAGTGTCGTGGAAGTGTTTTAACCAGGCCTGGAGAGTAACTGCGCACATATCGTCGACATGTAAGTGACTCAAATGATCACTGTCTAAGTTAACTAGTCAATATTTGCTTACCATATTCGATTATTTATTTGACGAAGTTTAGAGAAGCAAGTCACTGTTGCGGCGGAGATTTAGTATATACAATAGGTATATAAGAAACGGCAGGTCAGTGTGTATTACTGGGTTTTTATTTAGATTTACAAATGTGCAATGAAACAGTGCAAGATGTTTTCTGATGACAAAATACAGTATGTTATGGAGCTTAAAGAAAATCAGTACAAGGCTGGGGGAGGGAGCACTTACTTTTGCAAAGGAGCAGGAGGTTCAGTAGTAGTGTGCACTCTGTCTAGGGCCTGTGTGTGTGTGTGTGTGTGTGTGTTTGAGCACCCAGTGCGTCCCACTGCTGTACTTTTCCTCCAGACACAAGATGAACTCCTGCTATAAAAAAAAAATGTCCAACTGAAAAACACTTCATTCAGAAAAAATAGAAAAAGGCAAGTCACACGGTAACAGTTAATAAAATATTCATCATAAAGTTAAACCACCGAGTAATATAATGTAATATAGTCATAGCAACAGCAGTAGAAATGATAAAAATGGAGAGGGAGAGACAGACTCCCTAAAAAGACCAGTTCCTGCTACGTGTTCATGAATTTTGACTCCTAAAATAGAAAAAAGCATGTTCTGTTATTTGGTGATTGGTGTGCATGCCCCAAGTCAATGGATTTATACGGCAAAACGTGGAAAAAAAAACAATAAATAAAATATCAATAAATCCATGTAGTTTTTTTTTTGTTGTTGTTGTTCATAGGTCATTTTCTACACATATTTGGCAGGGTACTATTGACAAAAGAGTTATAAATAAGCATTCATTACTTTCTCATGCACACAAAAACAGAATTGTAAATTTAAAAAAATGGCCCCTAAACTCCAAAGTGCTCGATCTCAAGTGTTGCACGTGCTCAATAAAACACGTCACACAATCTTCAGTCCAAAATCTGACAAGTGTAACATAGAAATCAGAATCTTTCTTTCATCTGTGTTCTTAAAAGACCTGAGGAAATGTCACTCCATCTGCAAACCTTTCACCGTCCAAACGCGTTCCCTGCAAATCTTTGTACGTGTTGTTCAGTGGCATTAATGTAAACGTAAACATAAGATTGGACTTGATGAGAATTTTCGGTCATTTGTGTGAAGCTTCTTTCCTACGATGTTGTGTCCCCGGCCGCTGACAAGAAACCCGTTGTAACAGTGCACATCGACTGCATTCAGTGTGTAAAGTCCAATGATGGTACAAAATGAGGTTTTCAAAATGCTTCCAGTGAGTCCACGATCTCAGCCTGGATGTCTTGAACAGGTTGCTACGCATGCATCTTTTTAAAGTGAAGATAGAATTCCCCCATGCCACCACTTATGGTTAGGAAGGCGTTAAAGAGGGAAACACAGGGAAGTGAAATATACAGACACCAAAAAAGAGCTGATTTCCTAAGGTCTACGCTCCACTACACTATGGATGATAACGTGTTTTCTTCAGCGTAAGGGGAAGCAGTGGAAGTCCGTAGCATGGTGTGATTGACAGGTGAGAGGTCATTCATCTCTCCGGACGAGGATAAAGGGAACGATGGAGAGAGAGAGATGCCGGACGAGGGTTCAGCAGAGCCAGCGAAGGTTCGAGGAGGCTTTGGGACGAGGTTGGGCTCGAGTGTGGCTCTGGCCAGTAGCTGCTGCTCGCTGTCCAAATCCTCTATGCGCTGTTCTTCCGTCTGAACTGAAGAGCCGCGTCCCGATTCGGATTCGGCATCAGAATTGTCCGGAGGCAGAGAGTCACTTCCATCTAGCTTGAAGAGGGAATCCAGATACTGAGCAAACTCCAGCACTGCCTGACTGGTGTTTCCATTGGACAGTGGAGACACCTTCACCTCTTTTGTACTCTTCTCATCTTTGTTCACACCTTCATTTTTTTGGTTCTTTCCACCTTGCTCCTTTATAATACCAGTCCAAGGTGCCACAGGACTTGATTCCTTGCTGTTAGACCTCTGAAACCTTTCAAAAGTCTCTGATTTGGCACGTATGAGAGCCTTCTGCTGGCCTTGCTGACCCTCACTGATCTGCTTGGGTGCAAACCGAGGAAAATAGCTACCACGGTTGGTTTGAGAGGGGGAACGGCCTTGATTAAAAGGTACCATAAGTTCTGGAGAGAGGCCGTGGCGGTCATTGGGAGGCAAAGAGAGTTCTGGTGGGGTGGGGCAGCAGGGTCCAGTTTGGCCCATAAGTTCTCGCTCAGGTGAGGCCTGAATCAGCTCGGTACGTGAGCTCAGGGATGGATTCTCCTCAGGAATCGGGGCATCAAGGGGGAAAGGGAGTGTCCCAAGACACGGTGAGCCTCTGAAAGCAGCTGAGGAGCGGCGAGAGTCCATGCTGTAGACAGAGTCAACATCCGAAAGGCTCTCCATCATAGCCAAAGGAGCCTTTCGCTCCCGCAGCTCCAGAGACAAACGCTCACGAGCACTCATCAGCACCACAGGTACAGCTGGAGGAGGACATTCTGAAAAACCATCCAGAGAGATCTCGGAGCGAGCACAGGAGCTACAGGAGAGGAGGAAGGTGGAAGAGGTGGGAGTGAAAGCGATAGATATACAGAAGGATACAGAAAAGGTCAGAAATCAAAAGAGAGTGAACAGTAAAGTTAAAGAAAAAAGTAACAAAAAAGGACAATGGTATAATGTGAGCAGAAAAGAGACAGAGAAGGAATAAGAGGGATAAAGAAAGCACACGGATGTATGTAAAAAATGTTGGATCAAAAGATATATTGAGGAAGAAGATATAAACAAATTAGGGCACATGGAAAAGCACATGGCCATGAAGATAGAGAGAGAAAAGGGAGAAAAAAGGAAATGCAGGTTAAGTTAATGCAACAGGACTTTATCTACGCTGTGCTTCTCTACTGAACCAAAGGGGCCGAGGGGGAAACTGGATACTACCATATGTGGTTCCTCTGTCGTGAGCATGAGTGAGAGAGGACAGGGCGCATGGTTAAGATGAGACAGATTGTGCGATCACATTAGATCTAATTTTTTTAAATCCACATAAATCATCATCATAAGCTATTCTAACTTTATGCACCTTTCTTAATATACATCCATTTCTGAGTTTCAGGAATTTGGCCTCTGTGTCACCTCATTTACAAGAAGTCATGGATGACTGTTTAAGAATTGCTGAACACTAAGATGAGGAAAATAGATGCTACAGGTACATTTTGGTATTACGAATTTTTAAAAGTGCCAACGGTTGTGACCTGTGGTTTTGTTTTTGGAGGTTTGAAACTCAACATCATGCACGTCACCCTGAGAATACCATCCATACAGTGAAGCATGGTGGTAGTAGCATCATCAGGTTTTCTGATTAATACCCTTTTTACTCAGTCATCTTTTGATCCAGGGTCTCGTCTAAGCAAGGTCATATTTTATTTTTTTTTAAATTCTAACTTTCAAAGCTTGGGATATTATTATTTTTTAAGGCCAAACCATAATCGATACTTTTCCAGAACTTTGTTTTGTTGCTCCTTGGTCTTTATGAGGCTGTTAGTGATATTATCTTGTGAACTTTGGGCTTCTCCAGGAACAAGTGTATTTTTCCTGAAGCCATGTGAAACTTTAATTGTTCACAGGCAGATTACATTCAACTGATGTAATGGAAAACGCAGTAGTGGGTTGGGTGGATATCATACCATGAATTAATCACACCATTTAAGACATAATGACAATGAAGCTGATTTGTGGAGACGTTCAAGTCTAAAAGCCTGTAGGTGTATTCGCAGAGCTCACCGGACGCTGCTGTTTCTGCGGTGTTGGGTTTGTGGAGTGGGCTCATGGGAGTTGGAGACTCCATGGAAGTAGGTCTCAGCGTTCAGATCCACTTCAGTTGGGCTAACCATGATTTTAGCTGCTGAAAGAAGGGCAGTCTTGCCCTTATTGTAGTTTTCCAAAACCTAAAAAGTAAGACAGAGAAAGTGGAAGGGAAAAGGAATAAGGAATAAACATAAAATGGGCTTTTTTTTTGGAAAGACGAGTACGGATATGAGTAAGGTCATCAAGAAACATTACTTATATATGAATATTTTATATACTCACTTTGTACTGTATATATGGTTAGTGTGTGTGTCTGTCACTGGTACAAGTGTATTTCAATGTTGAATCTTTATTAATGTTGAATCACCGTCATTAATCCTTTGAAATAAATCTACACACACAAAGTGTCATGCTGAAAGGTGTGTCTTGCACTGTAAGTACACTTAACACACTATGGAATACCATTTGAGGCCAATTTTAAATATGGCACAATTAATTAACTTAATCGTCCTTTTAAGTCCATGAAAAGTCCCCCCCGCACAGATGACACTGGTGAAGATGTGCAATCTTAATCAGAGAGATGACGTGTGAGGAAAGCAGAATTATTTCTGGATACAAGTACACACACCACTTCTCTGTAAGTGTAGCTACCGAATGCTCGGTCAGCTTATCCTTCACATTATAGCCATGTTTTTCTTTCCAGGAGAGTGCATCATATGAACACACACACTGAGATTAAGCTGATGATTTAAAATACCAAAATAAAACATGTAATGAAATAGATAACACATGATTGTTTATTATAACCTCTGTTTAATACCTCAAGGCTTCATTAAGTTGTGTATTGAGTAACTTATTAACAAGTCTGTGCTGGATTGAGTGCCATTCTGTGCTCTGCTGAATGAAGAGTGTGGCAGCAGGGACGTGGTCAAGTGTCGGTTTGTGAATTGAGGGTGGAGCCAGGGAAGGTGAGTGCCAAAGTGATCACACTTGGTGTCAATTGGTGTGTATGTGTCTGTCTGTTGCAGTGATGATGGAGCAGAGAAAAAGAGGGAGACAGCAAAGAGGTGTTTCAGAAGCCTTCCTTACACTATTTAAGCAAGCTGCAGAGATGTGGGGGTGACCGGTTGAGCAACGCGTGGATCGTATTCTGCTGCTGCTGACTGGGGAAGCTCAGCTCACTGCCCAACAGCTCCCTGTTGACAGTTGGCTCCACTACACCAACTTGAAGCAAGCCATCCTGCAGCATGTGTGCTGCAACCTTGAACAACACCATCAGCACTTCCACACGTTGACACTGGAGGAAGTTGGCTGGCTGTTAGCTTTCAGCCAACAGCTCTGGGATGCCTGCCGACAGTGGCTGAAGGCTAAAGATTGCAATGCCAAAGGGATCATCAATGTGGTGGCACCAGAGCAGTTCATTGCGTGACTGCAAGAAGGGATAACAAAGTGAGTCCAGTGCCACTGCCCGGCATCGCTGGATCGTGTGATTGAGTTGGCAGAGGTTCCAGCAACAGGTGAACATCCTGCCTCTTTTCTTTTTCTTTCTCTCTCTCCCCCTCTCTACTCCCTCTTCCTATCCCTGCCCCTGCACCACATAAATGGGGGCTGACCCTCCTGCAGCCAGCTCAGTGAGCCCGTGGTGTCTCCATCCCTCCCTCCCCTACCATGTCTGTCTCTCCTCCCCCTCAGGTGAGTGATCCTCAAAACGCTGGTGCAGAAGTGAAGCCTGGGCTGGTATGCTGGCACTGTGGGGAACCTGGGAATTTCCAGGGCCAGTGCCCAGCAATGGAGGTAGGGGCTATGGTCCGGATCCCCGATGTGCCAAAGACCTCCCTTGATCAGGCTAGACAGTATCGCATACCGGTATATATTCAAAGGGATACATAACACACATTGGTGGATTCTGGCTATAATCAGACCTCAATCCACCAAAGCCTGGTTCAAGGTGAGGCTTTGGGGGAGCACGGGTGGTGAAGGTTGTGTATGTGCATAGGGATGTTCATGAATACCCGCTAGTGTCCGTCCACATTCAATTTCAGGGAGAAAAACATAGTGTAGAGGTGGTGGTTAACCCGTGCCTCACCCACCCACTAATTCTGGGGACAGATTGGCCAGGGTTTAAAGGTTTAATGGAGCGTGTAGTAGTGGGCAGGTCCTGTGATAACATATCACGGAGGGGATTCCAGTGTGGCTTTGTCTGGGGAAGCCGTCTCAGAGCTGTCCATGTCAGCATTGCATCATAGCAATAAAAGGAGAGGGGAGAGGCCCGCCCCTCCTCTCTCTTTCGGGGATTCCCTCGAGGATTTCCCTTTAGAACAAACGTGAGATGAGACTCTGCATCATGCTTTTGGCCAAGTGAGAGTAGTCAATGGTCAGATTCTTCAGCCAAATGCAACACTCTCCTTCCCACACTTTGCAATTATTAAAGATAGGTTGTACTGAGTGACACAGGACACTCAGACCTAGGAGTAAATAACCCAGGTGTTAACCTCAAAGAACCGTAGAGAACTCATATTCCATGCAGCTCACTTTAAATCCTATGGCCAGACACTTAGGTCAGGATAAGACACTAGCCTGAATAATGGCCCAGTTCTATAGGCCAGGGATTTGCAGGGATGTCTGTAGGTGGCATGTGGCATGCTGCGAATGCCAGCTAGTGAACCCAGTGGCCATGCCAAAAGGGCCTTTATGCCCTCATCCCCTGATCGAGACCCCCATTGAAAGAATTGGTATGGATCTCATCGGGCCGTTAGATCAGTTGGTACGAGGATATCATTTTATTTTAATCCTAGTGGACTATGCAATGCAATACCTGGAAGCAGTCTTGCTGCATAACATTTCCACACGTAATGTGGCAGAGGCACTGTTTTATATTATCTCTTGAGTCAGGATTCTCAAAGAAAGCTTGACTAACCAAGGCACTACATTCATGTCATGCACACTTCACAAACTATGAATTACTAGGGGTTAAATCCATTCGCATCAGCGTTTATCACCCACGGACAGATGACTTGGTCAAGTGATTTAAATAAACTCTTAAAAACTTAATTCGGAAGTTTGTGAGCAAAGATGCAGGTAATTGGGACAAATGGCTCAAGCCACTGTTATGCACAGTATGAGAGGTCTCGCAAGCCTCCATGGGGTTATCCCCATTCAAATTATTATATGGGCGTAAGCTTCACGGCATTTTGGATGTGCTGCAGGAAAACTGAGAGGAAGGACCTTCAAACAGTAAAAACAAAATTCAGTACGTTCTTGATCTGCATGCAAAGCTCCACACACTCAGTCACTTTATCCAGGAAAATTTGTGGCAGGTGCAAGAATGTCAAGCCCGACTGTGCAACAGGGGTGTGTGCCTGAGAGAATTCACACCAGGAGATAAAGTGCTCATATTATTGCCCACTTTGAGCTCAAAATTACTCACTAAGTGGCAAGGGCCCTTTGACATCACGCAATGAATTGGGGACATCGACTAATGGGTGAGGCAAACAGATAGGGGTGGGGCGCTACAGATATACCACCTCAACCTACTAAAATCATGGAACGAGGGGGTTCCCGTGGTGTTGGCGTCAGTAGTTCCAGAGAGGGTGGAGCTGGGACTGGAGGTAAAAACAAAAGTAACCACTAGAGCCACTCTAGTCTCCTGTGGAGACCACCTCTCGCCAGCCCAACTCATGGAGGTGGCCAAGTTGCAAGCAGAGTTTTCAAATGTGTTCTTGCCCCTTCCCAGCCACACTCACCTTATAGAACATCACACTGAGACACCCCCAGGGGTGGTGGTGCGTAGCCGCCCATACCACTGATTCGAACACAAGAAAGTGGTGGTTTGGTACAAACTCAAGGCCATGCTTGAAATGGGAATAATCAAGGAGTCCGACAGTGATTGGAGCAGCCCGGTGGTCTTGGTCTCCAAGATTGATGGGTCGGTCCAGTTCTGTGTGGGCTATAGAAAAGTCAATGCGGTGTCTAAATATGACATGTACCCAATGCCTTGCATTGATGAGTTGCTCTATCAATTAGGTGCAGCTTGCTTTTATGTGACACTGGATTTGACAGAGGGATATTGGCAGATCCCCTTACTCCTCTATCCTGAGAAAAAATGGCCTTTTCCACACCGTTTGACTTACACCAATTCATCACTCTTCCTTTTGGGTTATTCGATGCACCCGCAACATTCCAATGGCTCATGGACAAATTCCTCTGTCCACATGCCACTGCCTACCTAGGCGACATCATTATATATAGCAATGATTGGCCACAGCACCTAGAACACCTTAGGGCTGTCCTGGAGCTGCTGAGGCATGCAGGCCTCACAGCTAACCCCAAAAAGTGCGTGATTGGGCAGGTGGAAGTACGGTATCTGGGTTTCCACTTGGGTCATGGGTAGGTGTGCTCCCAAATTGACAAGACCACAGTGATTGTGGCCTGCCCAAGGCCCAGGACCAAAAAGGGAGTGAGACAGTTCCTAGGGCTATCTGGCTACTATCGCAGGTTCATATCTAATTATTCAGACATCACCAGCCTGCTGACTGATCTCACTAAAAAGGGAGCACCAGATCCAGTCCAGTGGATGGAGTACAAGTTGCACTGTGTGGAAGGCCACTTTTACACTCCCCTGACTTCTCTCTCCCTTTTACAGATGCGTCAGACAGAGGGCTGGGGGCTGTTCTGTCCCAGGAGGAGGAGGGGAAGGAACGTCTGGTGCTGTACATCAGCCGCAAGCTCTCCATGTGAGAAAATAAGTACAACACCAATGAGAAGGAGTGCCTGGCCATCAAGTGAGTAGTCCTGACCCTCTGGTACTACCTGCTGGGGCACCCTTTCACCCTCTGTTCAGATCACGTCCAGGCCCAGTGGCTCCACCGCTGCCAATGCGTGGATCACCCATTGGTATCGAGCCCCCCAGCCTTTCAAACTCGAAGTGGTCCACAGGCCAGGGGCGCAGATGGTGGTGGTGGCGGACTTCCTGTCCCATCGGGGGGTGTCTGCAGCAGGAGTGTGGTCAAGCATTGGTTTGTGAATTGAGGGCAGGGCCAGGGAAGGTGAGTGGCAAAGTGATCAAACGTGTTGTCAACTAGTGTGTATGTGTGTGTGTGTGTGTGTGTGTGTGTCGCAGTGATGACAGAGCAGAGAAAAAGAGGGAGAGAGTGAAGAGGTGGCTGTGTCCCGACCAGATCGTGTGTGCATGTGTGAGATAAACTTAACGTGATGCTGAAACGCAAGAATATTAATAAAAGACTGTGTTGCACATAATTTCCTGCCTGTCTGCACTTCAGTGTTCCACCCACCCTCAGGGACATACGACAATGAGCGTGGAAAGTATTTGTTCAATTAAACCAGTGATTAATGTGAGAATTACAACTACGACTAGGAGTCATACAGCAATATACAGTGTTGATGTAGGAGACTTCTATTAGATTTATTACAAGGCTCACCATCTTCTCTTTCGTTTGTCATTCGTATTCATCTTTTTATTTTTCATTTTTAAATTGTGTCTTGCTTTTATGTTGCATCATAGTACATTTTACAGGAAAGCAAAAAAAAAATTGTTTCTTGGGTCTGCATTTTCTATCCCCGATTTTTTTTCCCCCATTTCTGTTTGAAGGCAATAGTCTCGATGCTGTTTAGATATGTTTTACAAACACCTTGTCTCAGACATTTCTACTCAAGAAAAAAAGATTTTAATACGCAGAAGGAAGATCACATAACATTTGGACTTACGCATCACAAATATTTGCTTTCCTGTGCATTTATTTTTACAGAGTTGTATATATTTCCATTTGCTCTTATCATTAATTCGTCATTTTGTGCATGAATCTTCATCTCATATTATGCATAAAAATAAAAATGTACTGTAGTGTTAATGAGGTACTGAATGAATTGTAAGTAATAAATACTGAATAATGTACATACTGTAAGATGTTCCTGAGAAATATTATGAAGTGCGTAAGGTATCCATGAGATGATGAGACAAACCAGCATGCAGACACACACATCTCCACAATTACTGCAAATGAAAACACATCCAATGTAGCCACACAGCCAGTAAGGATGAAATAGCGTTGGTTTGTTTATTAGTGAGATTAAAACATGCTAATGAGGTTAAAACAATTCACAGACACAAAAAGGAAAAAAAAAAAATGTAACATGGCCAGGTTATACAGTGCAAAAATAAAATAACACTAAAGTCTCTGTGTTTGCATTATAGGTTGAAGTAAACAGAGGAGTTTAGAAGGCTGAAGTTTTTACCCTTTAGTGAAGTAATACAGGATGTTGTATCAGATCGACTGAAGTTATTCATGCTTATATTATTATTTTAGAAAACAGTGCCTGAAACCATGTATGTGCTTTTTATCAGATATAAGCAAGCTGAGCATATTGAAATAAATCAATCCAGTTGATCATCAAGATTTCTTTATATAAAACACTGGGGTTTGTTTAATCTTCTGTAAACATATAATCTATAGAGACGCATGACACAGTGCTGATTGGCTGGCAAATACCATCTTGGTTGCACCCTGACAAATATGTAACCATGGCAACAACCATAAATAGCTTTAGGCTTATACTGAAATGAAAAACAAGAAAAAGGCAAGTTGAATTGATATGAAGTGAAGAATAAAACACAGTATATGGTTTTAATACTGTTAGGACTTCATGGGGTGAGTGCGACAGATGCCCCTGATGTTTTCTTACTTTATTGGGATTACAAACTGATTCTGATCTGAACAGGATGTAAATCGCGCTCTGGATAACACGCCAGTCACGTGACACGAAAATCGATGTGATAAAAACATCCTGGGCTTCTGTAGACCACACAGCATCTCGGTTTATGAAAACAGAAACGCATAAGGTATCAGGATCTGCCGGATGGTTGGTGTGTGTGTGTGTGTGTGTGTGATGGAATACTAATGTGACATACTGTGCAATATATGATTCAGCTTTTCACTGCAGGTGTTTAACTGGAGCATAGCAGCATAATCAGTAACACACACACACACACACACAATCACCAGTGTAAACTCTCCCTCTCTCTTTGTGTGTGTGTTTGAACTGAAAGTTGAACTATAAAACAAATGAAACACTTGAACGAGGACAGAGTAAAAAGAGCGTGAGAAGGGAAAGGGATGGCGTGACTCCACACCGGCACGCGAAACCCCACATGAGACGTATTAAAGAACAGAATGAGCTCTATGGAGCGAGACTGAAGCTGGTTCTGAGACTCTCACCACATCTGAACCACATTCATTACAAACTGGACAGGTTTAACACAACCACCTAAAGCAACAAAACACTGTCCAGAGACATAAACAGTGACGCAGAGCAGCTACC
This sequence comes from Notarius quadriscutis, assembly GCA_026167865.1. Lineage (NCBI taxonomy): Eukaryota > Metazoa > Chordata > Actinopteri > Siluriformes > Ariidae > Notarius > Notarius quadriscutis. The sequence continues at coordinate 55,574,563 of JANZLB010000007.1, forward strand.
GCTGAGCAAAGCCGGTGAAGGGTTTTGGATCTTGTGCTACTTCCTGTTTGAGCTACAGCAAAAAGCATTCCTCAATCTGGACGGCTAAAACTGGGCCTGCATTCTCAGCAGGTGTCTGGAAAAGCTCAGTGTGCTGAGAGTTGGATGCTGAGATCCCAGGTGTCCTGATGAACGTCCAGCTGTGGGGTCGTTGTACCTGATAAACAGGATAATTATAGCGTCTAATGGAAGGATAATGGAGTAAACAGTTTCTCTGGAAGAGTTTAAACACGTAACAAGATTTCATGCTGCTTCTTTTGGCTAATGGACTTCGAGTAGAAGATCAGAATTCTTTCGGACCCTTTGGTACTCAGTGGCTAAAGGAGGCCTAGTTCATAGCGAAGAGAGAGAAATGTGAGCACTACAACAGGAAGCTGACTAATCGTGCAACAATACATCATTGTTGTAGTTCCTCCGTTGATACAGCCCGATCGGCACGCTGCTGTTTACACACACCACAGGATTTAGGAAATGATGCTATCCCACCAAGTGCTTGACTGCTGTTATGGAGTCTTTCTGGTTACTATGGCAACCCTCTACGTCGTATGGCTATGTCCCAAATCACAACCTTCTCATTAGCATGCATTTAGTGTACAGTATACCTATGACACTATTACACATACAGCACATACTGATTGACTTGTTGCCATGGGAAACTTTCTTGCGACAGATAATTATCTAACTCGAATTTAGAAATATTATTCGTTCCATATGATTTTTTTTTTTGCAAATTAGTTGAAGTATTCACTGAGAGAGCAGAGTGTTAAGGGAACAGTTCAGCAAACCCTGAACCTCCTCCTAAAGGTCACTGATGAGCCGAGCTTTGTTTAGTGTCCAACGTTTCCTTCTTTACTCTGTCACCAGAGACACAAGGTTTAATTCACACTAAATCTGTGTAACACACTGCTTAATTATTACCGCCGTCAACTGCGTTGTTGGAGGAGGTTGTGTGTTCACCTCCATTTGTTTGTTTGACTGTTCTGAACGTAACTCAAAAAGTTCTGAACAGATTGTGATGAAATTTAGAAGAAAGGTGGGTTATGGGCCAACGAACAACTGACTAGATTTTGATCTAAGTCCAGATATGTATGTGGATCGAGAATTTTTTTTTTTACTTTTTCCCAATGTAACTCAAAAAGTAGTGAATGGATTTGGATGAAATTTGGTGTACAGCTTCAGTATTATCCCAGGTTCGAGTGGTTTGATTCTGACACTGGCAGTACAGTACAGTACAGTACAGTACAGTATGTGGCTTGGCAGAGGTATGGACTCTACCAAGCGCCCTTCTCATTTCCCATGCAGTTAAAGTAAGCCATAATATATTTGACATCATGTAACAGTTTCCCGCTTGACATATTTTAGCTAAACATCTCACAAATCAAGTTTAATCTTTTCATGATACGTGCATTTTTAACCTGTCTAAATATTACTCATATATTAAAAAGTAAACGGATCGTCCATGAGTTAATAGTTTAGACGTTCAGGTCTAAAATGAGACAAAAAGTAGAAAATCTCACTACGGGACTTAATGTACATGGTTTAAGACTGTTCCCAAAAACAACACTCGTTTAAAAAAATCAAATGTAAAATAATTCAAGATTGAGATTGACAAAAAAGCCGAGAGAGATACAGAATTTACAATAATACTCTCAAGTGATTTGGAGGTGATTTACATATAAATAAACATTTAAAATATGTTTTTAAAAATAGCCTTAAATTGACTGAGTGTGGAGACAGTGAGTGAGAGTTAAAGTTAACTGTAAACTGTATGACGTGACTGAAGAACTGAACTACATGCGCTCCGATTCGGGTGTTTACAGAAGGGTTTTTGGTGGTGTAGACTTCAGCAAATTTCAGAGACCAAACATCAGCTGGTGTAAAGGATTTTGGTCAAACTTCTTCACCATCCTGAAATCAGATTAATTCAAAGTGCTGATTAATTCAACTGAATCGGAAGGAGAGACTGATGAGGTTGGAGATGCTAGACATGTTGACGTTGGTTCTGATGGATTAGCGCTGAGCACCAAAGAACTTTCATCCTCCTGCTGCTGCTGCTGCAGCAAAGGGGCCGAAGGGACAGAGGAGAGATCAAAACCTAACAAGTTATGGGAGAGCAGAGGAGTGAGGGAGGAATCTGGAGGAGTTTGATCAACAAAAACCGATGCTGGAGCACAAGTCTCCTCGTCCTCAGCAGAAACCAGCTCTGAAAGGTAAAATGGGTTTTCCAGCACCTGCAAAAACATACCAAGATGCATTACTGTCGACCTGACACAAGGACACACACACACACACACACACACACACACACGCACACACACGAGTGCGGAGACCCACAATAAAAGCTCAGGAAGAGAAGGTAAAGAAGAAGCTGTAGAAACCAAGGAGAATTCCACACCACCAAGAGAGAGAGAGAGAGATCTGAAACCTCCATTAAACAAGAAAACTGAAGACAAATGATGTTTTCCTTCAGCCTGGTTTAAAGCAATTTTTGAATTTGCAAAGAGCCTGAAATGAAACAGAAGGAATTTATAAAAACATACAAACGATTGAATTAAAAGCATAACAGTGTGCATCTCTTCTTCTGAAGCAACACGATACTCACATTAATACACAATCAGCTCCGTGTGACAGGAACATCTGAAGCAGCCAGCAGTTCAGTACAATCCGCTGGACTGTAGCTGTTTGATGTGAAACCAATCCCGTGTTTCAGATTTAACCAGGAACCTAATAAACACCTCTTCAGCGTGAAACTGAGCACGACGACTTCATTATGAGCAGCACACAGCAGCGCAGGCAGAATAACGTCTACAGGCAACGCAAGACGTGAAAATATCAGCTCCAGAGGTTCTGGATGATCAGCGACGATCGGTTCATAACGATTCCGACACGATGAAAACAAAAACATGCTTTAATTACAGCTGAGCAGAAACGCATTTCTTATAAAATTAAACAAAACCTCAGATAACTCATGTGGCTTGTGAAAGCACTTTATTTAAAATCAACTCATTGACGTTATAAAGGACAAGTCGATGCTTTTAATGGCCACTAATTAAATCCAGAGAAACAAAATCCAGGGAAATTAGGGTGGTACGGTGGTGAAGTGGTTAACACTGTCACCTCACAGCAAGAAGGTTCTGGGTTCGAACCTCACAGCTGGCGAGGGCCTTTCTGTGTGGAGTTTGCATGTTCTCCCTGTGTCTGTGTGGGTTTCCTCCGGGTGCTCCGGTTTCCCCCACAGTCCGGGACCGCTATGTTCTGGAGTAACAGTTCGACCCAAATCACAAAACCTCTTTAAAAAAACAAACACTTTTTAACTACATAAGATGTAGGGATTGCCACGCCTTCTTTATACTGAGACACAAACACACAGAGGCCACGCCTCCTTTACGCTGACACACACATAGGCCACGCCTCCTTTCCTTAGACTGACTCACAGAGAAGCCACACCCTCATTCCTTAGACTGGCTGACAGAGAGACCACGCCTCCTTTATGTACACAGACTCACAGAAAGTCCACGCCTCAGAGACCACGCCTCCTTTCTTTGGATGGACACACAGAGGCCACATTACGTGTCCTATCATTGAGACTGACAGGAACAGGGGAGCGAGGAAGCGGAGAGAGAGAACACCACACACTGCAACAGAAACTAACTTTTATAAATATCTGTATGCTGCTCACACAGAACTGCATGAAACAGTGCAGACGTCCCACTCAGACCTGTGAACTGATCACACTGGTGCTCATATACGACGACAACTACAGTGCCACCTTCTAATACTATATATGGCAGTATTTGGTTTGGGACACAGCCCAGGACTCATGGCTTCACACATCTGGATGGAAACATACAGAAAGTTTTAAGTGTGCGCACACACACACACACCTCACCAGAGCTCTGCGATACCTGTAAGCTCCTATTCCCCCTTTGCAGAAAGTCAAAGTCGCTCCACACGCAGTGAGCTCGGTCGCGTGTGCTCAGTAAAGCACAGGGGAGTAAAGACTTTCAGAAATATTCAGTTTGAGGCTGGACTGATAATTCTACCACAGCGTGGATGGATCCTCCAACCTGATTGGTCAGAAGGTGAGCAGTATTTCACATAGCAGTTTCAGCTGTGACCTGAGCGACAGGTCTGTATTAATGCACTCATTCTAATATGGTATAGTTTCTATATGAAGCGCTCAGACACAGGGACCGGGACGGCGAACGCGCCACACCATCTCACAGGTTAAACACGTGCTTAATAAAGTTAACCTTCGAACTGTTAAACAGCTGTTACATGACAAACACTTCATGGGTTATTTGTGCAATATTTTTTCATAACTGTATTCAAATAATTTTATTTGAATAACAGATCTGCTGACAGTGTGTGTGTGTGTGTGTGTGTGTGGCAGCTTTGAGCACTTCAGTTTATTCAGAAACACCGAAAGAGAACCACAGCAGTAACCAGCAGCAGCGTGACAGACAAAAAAGTGCAAGAACACACACACACACACACACACACACACACACACACACACACACACTCGCACCGGATTGAGTCCGTCCAACACCACGTGCGGCATGTGTTCATTCAGCATGGCTGGTGAGATGATAACCTCATCAAAGGCTTTGTTATCACCCCAAAGAGCTGAGTAGGTGGGATCCTCCTGACCACAGCTACAGAGAGAGAGAGAGAGAGAGAATTGATTCCCTCCATCCATTACAATCAGCGTGTGCCATCAGGAGCTTGTTTCATTTGCTCAGGTCTATAAATAATTTGACTCCTTTGATATTTAGGACTAAGGAACTCATAATTTAACACCATGGCATCCAGGTGAACCCGAGTAAGAAATATGTACAGAGGACAAAAGAAAAAATGTCAGGAAGAAATAAAAGCAAGAGAGTGAGAAAGAGAGAAGAGAGGAAGGAAGCACATGAATAAAATATGTATTTTCCTGAATAATTAAGAAGGCAAACGGCAGGTACCAGGTTTCAGGTGGGTGGTTGTGCACGACGTGGATGATGCGTCCGGGCAGATAGAGAGGCGTGGACGCAGAGAGGGCGATGCTCAGGTCACTGGGGTGGAGACACAGCCGGGAGGTGGATGGAGTTACGCCCTGAGAGGGAGGGTCATCTTCTAACGGCAGCTCTGTCTTCGGGATGCACTTAGTGCCTCCTATAATGATCCTCCACTGTGGGGGAGAGGGGATGAGATGAGATGAGATGAGATGAGGGGAGTTTATTAAAGCCTAAGTGCACAGAGAAACAACTGCAGTGTATATCATGTAGTTCTGGCACAGAAAAGACTGAGACTGCTGATTTATTCAGGTGTCAGTACTTTATAGTGCCTCTAATCTGTTTGCCCAATGCTACTAAAACCATGGCTTGAAGGTTAGAGAAGCAGCTTTGGGACCAAAAGGTTGCCACTTCAATTCCCTGGATCAGCAGAAATGGCTGAAGTGCCCTTGATCAAGGCATCTAACCCCCAACTGATCCCTGGGTATGTTGTATTCTGGGTATGTTGTACGTCACTCTAGACAAGAGCGTCTGCCAAATGCCTGTAATGTAATGTACTGAAATTTCAGTGCAAAATCAATTTAAAGTTTGAAATTTAAACACTGGTTCATCTTCATAAACATAGCATCTGCAAGAATACAGTAAGTGCTTTTACTTCTTATAATTGAAAGGCTTACTGTGTGTGTGTGTGTGTGTGTGTAAGAACCTTTGGCTTATCGCTTTTCTGCAGGACTTCAAGCAGGTGACGACGAAAACCCTCGAGCTGAGAGAGGCCGAGCCTGAGTACAACCAAAGCACAAACACTCAGTGGAGCACGCCACACGCACACACACACACACACACACGCACACACTGCATTACCCACCTGGGGACGAGGTCTTTCCCCAACACCACTGAGGTGACAAACTCTTTGGAGTACTCCATCGCATCCTCACTGCACAACACAAGCATCACACACACAGAGCTGCAGTTACAAGAACTGGAACTTATTTATCTCAGATATTTTACTGATCATCTCACACTGATCTCCTCAGAGTCACAACGTTTATCCTGCAGTGCTATTTCACAAGGTTCAGTGCGTTTTTCTTACATCCAGTACTGCTGTGTTTGGCTCCACAACAAAGTCTAAAATAATCTGCTTTAAATCCTGGAGAATAATCTGATGCGGACGCAAAAACTGAACCATTTTATTAATGGAGTTTTTTCTGCATTGACAAACAGAAGGTAGAATTCAGTTTGCAAAAAAAAATTGAAGGTATTTTGTTTATAGCTTTATTTTAAGTCTTTGAATTATTTTATGTATTTGTGGCAGTGAGGGTGTGGTCAAGCATCGTCTGTGAATGGTGAGGAGTCAGGTTGAACCAGCAAGTAATGTGATGAGGTACACCTGTATCTAATTACTGGCTGTCTATTAATGTGCATCTCTGTGTGTCTTTCAGATAGCCGGTAACGAGAGAGAGAACGAGAGCGAGAGCGCACGCGCACGAGTGCGAGCGAGCTAGCTAGCTGCATCCTGCAATCTGTGCATGCGTGTGTGTATATAAATAGTGACAGTGAAAAGTGAACGTTTAAAATAAAAGTACACCTAGGATTGTAGCACCTGTCTCCAGTTCCTGATTTATCCCAGCAAACCTTGTCACACTGGTGCCAAAACCCGGGAGTGAGGAATGAACGCCGCCATGGAGTCCAAACCAGTCAGAGAGCTCCTCCAGGTACTTGCCAACAACCTCCAGTGCCAGCACCAGGCACTCATTGAACTGTCTGTGGATCAGGGGCAGCACTTTTTCAGGCTTTGCTTGAGGCCCAGGTGGAGGGCTGGCAGGTGATCTGGAGCTTGATCCAGTCAGCGGGTACTCCAGTGGTCATTCCTGTGACTAGAATGCCCATCCAGCTGGTCAAGATGGGTCCACAGGATGACCCCAAAGCCTTTGTTGAGCTGTTTGAGCATGACATGGAGGCAAGCTTGTGGTCAAACTCACAGTGGGCGGCTCATCTATTGCCAGTCCGGTTGGGGGAAGCCCAGCTCCTGGCTCAGCAGCTCCAGCATGCTGGTGGCCGGGAATACCCCAATCTGAAGTGGGCCATACTGCAGCAGGTCAACTGTGGCCCAGAAAAGCAGCACCAGGGCTTCCGTTTGCTAGCATACAGTGAAGTCGGCTGGCCATCTGCATTCACACAACAGCTCTGGGACGCCTGCCGACAGTGGCTGCTGGCAGGCAAGTGTGACATCGAGACCATCATCGATCAAATGACACTGGAGCAGTTTGTTGCCCAACTGCCAAGAGAGACATCAAGGTGGATCCAGTGTCACCAAGTGGCATTTCTGGAGGACGCTGTCCAGCTGGCAGAGGGCCACCTGACAGCGTTTCCAGGAGCAGGCACTCCTGCAGCTTCTGTTCCTCTCCCTCTACCACTTTCACTTTCTCCCCCTCCCTCTCCTTGCCCCTCCCCTTCCTCAACCCCACAGAAACAGGGGCCAATTCCCCCGAAACCCACTCCTCACACTTGTGTTTTTCCTCATGTTTCATCTCTTTCCTTCTCCTTCTGTGTCTGTGCTGCCATTAAGCCCCCCAACAGGTGTACTCATCCATGCCTGGGCAAGTCTGTTGGTGCAGAGGGAAGGCTGGGACTTCCCAGAATCAGCGCTTCCGCAAGGAGGGATACTGATTTGCATTCCTGATGCAACACAGGCTTCCCTTGATCAAGCAGGAATGTACAGTCTCTGAGTATTCAAGGGGGTACACATCAGGCTTTGGTGGATTCTGGTTGTAATCAGACCTCCATGCATCAGAGCCCGATTCATTGTGGGGCACTCGGAAATGCACGATTGGTGAAGGTCAGATGTGTGCACAGTGACATCCACAAATATCTGCTTATGCCTGTCACTATTCAATTCCAGGGAAAAAAGCATAACGTGGAGGCGGTGGTTAGTCTGAGCTTCACCCACCTACTGATCCTGTGAACAGATTGGCCAGGGTTTAAAATGCTAATAAAACAGTTAGTAGTGGGTGGGTCCTGCAGTAGTACTTTATAGGGGAATCCTGCCGCAATATTCTCTGGAGAGGCGGTCCCAGGCCCATCAGCACCAGCTCCACATCATGAGGACACACAGAGTAGGGAGGGCCCTCCTCTTTCTTTGGGGAATCCCTTAGACGATTTCCCAATGGAACAGATGCGTGACAAGTCTCTGCGGCCTGCTTTTGACCAAGTGATAGTAATTGATGGCCAACCCCTCCAACCTAATGTTGCACTCTCCTTTCTGTATTTCTGCATTATTAAGGATAGGCTATATGGAGTGACGTAGGACACTCAAACTAAGGAAGAGACAACACAGTTGTTGGTCCCGAAGAGCCGTAGGAAACAGTTATTCCATGCGGCTCATCATAATCTGATGGCTGGGCACTTGGGTCAGGATAAAACACTAAATCGTCTCATAGCTCGTTTCTATTGGCCAAGAATTCACATCAATGTCCGCAGATGGTGTGCGGCTTGCTGTGAATGCCAACTATAAATCCAGTGGCCACACCAAAAGCACCATTGAGCCTATTACCATTACTTGACATCCCCTTCAAAAGAACTGGCATGGATCTCGTTGGGCCATTAGATCAATCTGCACGCAGGTATCGTTTTGTATTAGTCATAGTGGATATGCAACGCGATACAAAAAGCAATGCCTTTTTGCCATATCTCAGCACACAGTGTTGCGGAAGCACTCTTCCGGGTTATCTCCTGAATCAGGTTTCCGAAAGAAATCCTGACTGATCAAGGCACTACTTTTATGTCACGCACACTCCAGGAATTGTACAAATTATTGGGGATTAAATCAATTCGTACTAGTGTTTATCATCCACAAACAGATGGGCTGGTCAAATGATTTAACCAAACCCTTAAAACCATAATTCATAAGTTTGTTCACGGGGATGCTAAAAACTGGGATAGGTGGTTATTGTTTGCAGTGCGCGAGGTCCCAGCAAGCCTCCACTGGTTTTTCCCCATTTGAATTGCTGTATGGGCACAAGCCCCATGGTGTCTTATACCTCATTAGACAAAGTTGGGGGTAGGAGCCTTCTCAAAGCAAAAATGAAATTCAATACATTCTTGACCTGCAAGCAAAACTCCATGCACTGAGTCACATAACCCAGAAGAATTTGCTCCAGGCCCAAGAACATTAATCTCACCTGTGCAACAGAGGGGTACGACTAAGGGAATTTGCACTGGGAGATAATTCCTCATTTTTTGCCCACCTCAAGCTTAAAATTACTCGCCAAGTAGCAAGGGCCCTTTGAGGTCACATGGCGAATTGGGGAGGTCGACTATGAGGCCAAATGTCCAAATAGAGGCAACACATGTAAAATTTACCACCTCAACCTCCTGAAACCCTGGAGAGAGGAGGTTCCTGTGACTCTGGCAACAGTAGTTCCAGAGAGGGCAGAGCTGGGACTGGAGGCAAGTCTAAAAAGTGTGGCCCAATTCACCCCGGGTCCCTGTGGAGACCACCTCTCACCGTTCCAGAGAACAAAAGGTGATTAGATTGCAGGAGGAATTCTGAAATGTGTTCTCACCCTTCCCTGGTCACACTGACCTCATAGAATACCACATTGAGACTCACTCTGGGTGGTGGTGCACAGCTGCCCGTATTGGCTCCCTGAACACAAGAAAAAGGTGGTTTGGAATGAACTCCAGGCTATGCGTAAGATGGGAGTAATTGAGGAGTTACACAGTGACTGGAGCAGCCCAGTGGTCTTGGTTCCCAAGACTGATGGGTCGGTCCAGTTCTGTGTGGACTATAGAAAAAAGTAAATGCAGTGTCTAAATTTGATGCATATCCAATGCCTCATAAAGATGAACTGCTTGATCTGTTAGGCATGGCTCACTTTTCCTCAACACTGGATTTAACAAAAGGATATTGGCAGATCCCCTTGACTCCATTATCCTGTGAGAAAACGGCCTTTTCCACTCTGTTTGGTTTACACCAATTTGTCACCCTTCCTTTTGGGTTGTTTGGGGCCCCAGCGATGTTTCAGCATGTCATGGACCAAAGTCTCCGTCCCAACAATGCATAAGCAGCGGCCTATCTAGATGACAATCATTTATAGTCATGACTGGGAGCTGCATTTACAACATCTCAGGGTGGTCCTGAGGTCGCTGAAGTGTGCGGGGCTCACAGCAAACCTAGGCAGTTTGTGCCTAACTTTTCAGACAAGACCAGCCCACTGACGGACTTCACTAAAATGGGAGCACCAGCTCCGGTCCAGTGGATGAAGCCATGCAAACAAGCTTTGCTCAGGTAAAAATGGTTTTGTATGGGGGTCTGCTGTTGCATTCTTCTGACTTTTCTCTTCCCTGTTGTTTTGCAGACCGACATGTCAGACAGAGGGCTGGGGGCCATTTTGTCCCAGATGGCGGAGTGAGAGGAGCGCCCAGTGCTGTACATCAGCCGCAAGCTCTCTATGCAAGAATCAAAATACAGCACCATAGAAAAGGAGTATCTGGCCATCAAGTGGGTGGTCCCCACTCTCCAGTACAACCTGCCAGGATGCCTGTTCACCCTCTGTTCTGACCATGGTCTGTTCCAATGGCTCCACTGCATGAAGGATGTCAACATGCAGATCACTTGTTGGTATCTGGCTCTTCAGCCCTTTAAATTTGAGATGGTCCACATGCCGGGGGCACAGATGGTGGTGGCGGTTTACCTCTCCTGCTGGGGGGATCCAGCTGCAGGCCGGATGGCTCCCCAGCCTGAGTTGGGAGGTGGTGGTTTGTGGCAGTGAGGTGTCAGGTTGAACCAGTAAGTAATATGTGATGAGGTACACCTGTGTCTAATTACTGGCTGTTTATTAATGTGCTTCTCTGCATGTCTTTCAGATCGCTGGTAATGAGAGAGAGAGCTGAGTCCTGCAATATATATTATAAATAATGTGTGTGTGTGTGTGTGTGTGTGTGTGTGTGTGTGAGCGTGAGAGTGATAGCAACGCTGAAAAGTGAACGTTGAAAATAAAAGTGCACCTTGTTTTGTAGTGTCTTGGATTCCTCCAGCATTATTTTTCTTTGTTTTATTTTTTAAATATTTCACTTTATTCTAGGCACATAATGATGCATCCTATTCACAATTCAATTCACAATATTTTTGAAAGAAAAATTAAATGAAGAAAATTTTATTCACAAATAAGAAGCAACATTTATGTTTTTATTGTCAGCTGAAATATTCCTTTTGTTAAATTAAAAAAAAAACTTTTCATTTTCTGAATAACCAACAATAATTATTTACCCACATTTGTAAAATTTAGTAGCCTATTTACTAAAATATTCCTTTTATTAAAAATGATTAATACTGTAAATATTCCTTTTCTAATTAAACTTTTATGAACATTTGTTCTGCCTCCATTTGCTTCTCTTTTATCTTTCAGCAGTCTGTAAAAAGAAAGCTCCGGTTTCTTGTTAAATCTATTTGTACAAATCACACAACAGCTCTTTCACATTTTAGATTGGTGTTTGTGTGTTTTCGTGGCATTAGAGCTGTGATATTTCCGCCTACACTGAAATCACGTGTATTCCCACTACTGTATGTTATTCCTGTTTAAACAATGCAATTACCATGAGGAAAAATGACGGTTATGTATGTAACCATGGTTCTCTGAATTTCGGATGACCATCTGAGGCAGTGCTTTAAGCACCTGGAGGTCCATCACATGTACGTGCAGGTCAAGTGTTTGTATCAACAAATTCACCTGTGACCTGGGTGACGTATGCCCCTTGCCCGAACACTAAAGGCATGTTCACCCAGGAAGTGACCTCTTGGCAATCTTTTTGCAAGTATTCCAAGTGACTCCCAAGCTGTGACAGTCATCCGAAATTCATAGAACTACGGTTACATACACAACGATCATTCTATTTAATTTCTACTGAATGCCAGAGACGGTGCTTTAAGTACCTGGATGACTAATACCAACAAAGTCACGAGGAAGACCTACTCGCCCCTTTGAGAGAGCTGTGAAGGAGTAGGAAGAATGGCTATTGCCACTGGATTGAGAGAGACCTCATTTACCCTATAGAATCTTGAAAATTTGCAGGTTGATATCCATGATGCAGCTGCACAGATATCTGAAAGAGAAACCCCTCATAGGGCCATCCATGACACAGACACACTCCTCGTTGAGTGATCCCTCACATGAGAGATTGGGAGACCACTGCCCCATAGGCATAGACAATAGCATCTACAATCCATTTTGACAGTCGCTGTTTGGACAAGACATGACCTTGCCTATACCCTGTACAACAGACAAACAGTGAATCTGACTGCCGGAAGTCAGCAGTGGTTTGAATACAAGTCTTTAATGCTCACACTGGGCACACTAAATATGCGCTCTGCCCCTGCTCATCCTCTTGAGTTGGGGGCTAAAAAGCTGCCAGACTGAGGGGCTGGTTTGTGTAGGATGAAAAGGTTTTTGGTAGAAAGGAAGGGTTAGGCCATAAGGTTACCCCTGTGCCACCAGGATTTCAATGTAGGCACTCTTGGCTCACTGATCAGGCGTGCAACTCACCTACTCATCTGGCCGAAGCCATGGCTAAAGAGAAAGGCTGTCTTCACAAACAAATACTTCAATTAACCTCGAGAGAGGTTGGAAATTGGGGTTGGCACAGTGCCTTTAATACAAAGGGCAAGTCCTAAGAGGGTACTGGGTTTCTCTGAAGTGGTCTGAGCCTTTGTACACCCTTAAGAAAGTGGGTCACAAGAGTTTGGGACCCAACAGTCATTCCATCTACCCTGTTGGAAGGCCTTCATCAAGGCAGGACTGGAGAAAACTGAGAATTACTGGTATAGAACAGCATGTTGGTTCCTGATCTTGTGCGTGGCACCATTCGGAAAAAAGCTTCTATCTGTTTAGTGGACAGCGCATTGGTGGACAGTGTCCAGGAGCTGTTGATTGTCTGCACAGTTGCTGGATTACAGGATCCTAACAATGGCTCTGGCCCTTCACAGGTCAGACCCAGAGTTGCAGCCGAGCTGGGTTCAGATTACAGATTTGACCCTCCAGCTGTGAGAGGAAGTCCCATCATACAGGGAGGCACCAGGGCTCCCTGTCCAGTAATCTGTGTAATATTGAGAACTACACTCTCCTGGACCATCTGGGGGTTATTAGTAGCACCTCGTGATTCCTATGGAGGATCCTGTCAAGAGTGGGTAGTATTAACGGTAGTGGAGGGAAAGTGTACAGTAGCCAATCTGGCCACACATGAACCAGCACATCTTAGCCCAAGGGGCTTGTTGATTCCCCCAGACAATACCAGAGGGGACAGTGTGTTGTTGACTGCGAGGCGGAAAGCTCCACCTCCGCCTTGCCAGATCTGTGCCAAATCTCTTGTACCACTTCAGGATGCAGCCTCCATTCCCCAGGATGGGGGCATTGCCAGGATAGGAGATCTGCTTCCCTGTTCTGAGTGCCTGGTAAGTGTATTACTTTCAGGCTCAATAGGAGAGTATGGGCCCACACTAATAATATCTGTTGCACTATCCTTAAGGACTGTTTGGACCTGGTGCTTCCCTGGTGGTTTATATGGTAGACCACAGCTGGATTGCCTGTCCTTATAAGGACATGTTCCCCTACCAGCACTGGGAGGAAATGTTTGAGGGCAAGCAGAACAGCCTGTAGCACCAATGCATTTGTGTTATTCCTGCTGCCGAGGACTCCATTGGCCTCTGACCATTCTGCATTGCCACACTGCTCCCCACCCTGCTAGGGAGGCGTCCATGGCCACAACCTCTCTGTGCGAAGGTATGGACCCTAAAGGAACACCCTGGGTGAGATGTTTTTATCATCCATAGGTGTAGGCATCTTAAGCAGCTGGCAGTGACTTTGACCAGCTTGCGTCTGTGTTGAGCAGGATGCAGACAAAGATCATTCAGCCCAGTCTGGAGAGACCTCAATGACAGAAGGCCTAAAGGGATTACAGATGAGGCTGCTGTGAGCATGCCTAGCAGTCTGAGAAATTATCTAAAGGCCAGGGCTCTGCCTCTCTTGAAGTGACTGATGAGTTGGAGGATGTTGTAAATCTGCCGGGCAGTCATCAGCTGCAAGTCCAACTGGATGCCCAGAAACACTATGTGCTGACTGGGTATAAGGGAGCTCTTTTCATGACTTATTGTCAGTCCTAGCTTGATGACATGGGAAATCAGTGAACCTGATTCCCTCAAAAGCATCTACCCTTGACTGGAAACAAAATCAGCCAGTCATCCAGGTAGGGGATGTGAGGGAAATTTAGTGAATGAACATTCCTATTCTCTGTGTTTCTGTGTGTTGAGCTCAAGTGGTCTAGTGTACTGAGAAAAGTTGTTTTTCCAATGCTGTAACCACCTTTCTGTGGCCTTGGTGGTGATAAGCAGGGTGCC
>JANZLB010000008.1:77294-87647 GCA_026167865.1 Notarius quadriscutis
TCGCCGGCCACGGGGCTCGAACCCGGACCTTCTTGCTGTGAGGCGACAGCGCTAACCACTACACCACCGTGCCGCCTTGTCTTGACAGATGCTATACAAATCTGTTAAGAAGAGCAGAGAACATCAGCTGGAGGGACCATGCCACTCTTGGCCAAATCTACAGAGGATTACCCCAAGTATCCCAGAAGCTTAAAGGAGATACACAGAGCCTTTATTTTTAAATAAATTTCTGAGTGGATAGTATCTCCAAAAATGGGTTGACTCTCATTAAAACAGGATAGGTGTTATAATTTATGTAGCATACATGTACATGCATGCATTTTCACTGATAAAATGTAAAAGGCAAATTAAATAATCAGATGAACTGAGGCAATCTTATTCTGAAGCAAATTAAATAATCTTATAACACTTAAACACACAATACAAGTTACATGTATTAATCTAAATGCAGGTAAACCACTCATTCACTTTTCTTCATACTGTGTAGTCCGCCATTACTGTTGGGCTCAGGCAATTCCTAAAACCCGGGACGGAACAGGATGTCACCGGTTTTAGCAACAACTGCAGGGAGGTCACTGCCCGAGCGATATGTCCCATCGTGTTCCATCCCAGGTTTTAGCAACAACCCTCGTCTCACTCCGGGAGGACTGGTGCAACTGAACTCACTTTCCTTTAAAAATAAATAAATAAATACTTTCCTTTTCTTGTAGTTTTCTTTTTCTTTAATTGTTGGTACTGTACCCTCTTTCAATATGGGCTTATAGACAACGCTCCTCAACAGATCAAAGGTCTCATACTAGTCTTCAGTAAAATGTGCAGAACAGAGGAGAGACCACTTCGTTGGCAACAAATCCGTGAACTTCTCGCAAAATGCGTCCAAATCTTTGCAGTTTGAGCATTCTTGGGCCATACATGCAATGTAAATCCACCTTCTGTCATGTTGCTGCACTGGCCAGCAACACATCTATGTGGTATGGTAATAATTTAGCTCAAAATGGAGGATCGGAGTTGCAGTCAGCTCTGTGTTTTAGTATAGCGGAAAAGGCGATGAGACCGATAGACTTCCTGCTGTGACGTTACGGACGTCAAGATCATTCACTCAGACCACTACATATATAAATCACTTTAATAGTAAAGATTACTATATTAGATTTATTATTAATGCTTAAAACTATTCCTCTGCCATTCTTGAGGTCTCAAGACATTTATAAATGAAAGTGAGGCCATAGCTCTGTGTATATGCTTTAAGTCTGTGCTTGAGTGTACATGTGATAAATATAGGCTTCTTCTTCGTTGGCAGGTTGAACTTCAACTGCCACAGCAAGTACATCCTCTGCTGTGCTTTCTTGGTGAAAGAGTTGTTGTTCATCTCCCACTTGAAGTCTTGTGTGATGGTGGTGCCCAGAAAGCTGAAATATTCCACAGAGGTTACTGGTGAGTCAAACAGGGTGATGGGGGAGGGTGCGGTAGAGCTCTTCCTGAAGTCTACAATAACCTGCACTGTCTTGAGAGCATTGAGCTCCAAGTTGTTCTTCCTGCACCAGGACACCAGGTGGTCAATCTACCACCTGCAGGCAGACTCATCCTCATACTTCAGGAACTTGACAGACTGATGAATGGAGGTGCAGCTGTTGGTGTACAGGGAGAAGAGGAGAGAAGAGAGGATGCAGCCTTGGGGAGACCCAGTGCTGATGGTCCAGTAGTCAGAGACATGTTTCCCCAGTTTTACATACTGCTTCCTGTCAGAGAGGAAGTCAGTGATCCATCTGTAGGTGGAGTCAGGCATGCTCAGCTGGGAGAGCTGAAATGAAGAGCCATGTTGACAGCATCATCTGCAGATCTGTTGACTCTGTAGGTGAACTGCAAGGCGTCTAGGAGCGGGTCAGTGATGTATTTGAGATGAGAAAGCACAAGATGCTCAAATGACTCCATAACCACAGAAATCAGGGCAATGGAGCTGTTGTTGTCTTATATACATTTTATTAACATTGCTGGGTTTTGCTGCAAAAAGAAGCAAATATTACTGTCAAAGTCTCCAAAAGAACTGTGACTGATTCTGCAAGATGCTCAGTAAAACTTATTTCCCTATAAAATTGCACAAATTGATGACTTTTCTTTTTTTTTTTTCAAATCAAAGGGTCACCAAACCAAACATTGACTTTGTTTCATTTATTATTGCTTTCTGCTCTTTATAGTGTTGTTTAATTAAGAAACATTTAATTTTATTATTTTTGAAGTCATCTTTCCTATACAGCATTTCTTTGCACACTGCCTTAGACTTCTGTACAGAACTGTATCCACTCACTTCTGTCCAAGTCTGTTTCCTTGACATATGACAATATTCAAGACTTTTCAACATGTCAAAGTAAATTTAATGAAGATGTGGAATTTAGAAGAAAATTAATCCCACTCTCTCGCTGCTCCTTTCCTCGTTAGAGTGACTGGAGAATTGACAGTTATTTGTGCTTCACAGAACCAGGAGAGGACTGATGCCAGTTCAGCTAGACTTGGTTAAGAACATATAAATACTCATCAGACTGTTTTCTTCACCACGGTCTGGGTGTCCAACCCACAGCATCTTCACTTGATATGTATTATTAATAATGTGTACCTGAAAAAAGCTATTGTTTTATTGTGATTATCAACACAGACTGGTTCATGGATCATTCTAATGCTACGTATTTAACTCTGGGGGGGCCATGTGGAGTTGGAAAAGTACAGATATGTTTATTTTGTAATAGTACTCACAATTTACATGTTGATTATGGGTTGTAATGGTCTTGTTATTTTTGTCATATTCACAAACAAATGTCTCCATGAACCCATGTACATTTTTATCGCTGCTTTACTTTGTAATGCTGTCTGTGGAACGACTGCTCTTTATCCGAAACTGCTCACAGATTTTTTGTCTGAAAGTCAAACCATCTCCTATGAAGCATGTACATTTCAGTCATTTTTTATTTATACATATGCCATGTCAGAGTTCACACTGTTATCAGTGATGGCCTATGACAGATATGTGTCCATCTGTAAACCATTACAATATGCTGCAATTATAAAAATTTCCACTGTGAAAAAGCTTTTATTTTGCTGTTGGTGTGTGCCTTGCTGTGAAAACAGTATATCACTGGCATTAGCATACCAGGTTAAGCTTTGTAGGTACAAGTTAAATAGAATATACTGTAATAATTCATCAGTTGTTAGATTAAGTTGTGGAGACATAAATGTAAGAAACTCATATACATCCTTCATTTTTGTCGTTGCTGTATTCCCACCAATGTTCTTTGTGACCTACTCGTATATGAGAATACTTGACATTTGTCTTAAGAGTTCAAAAGATTTCAGAAGAAAAGCTCTACAAACCTGCTTTCCACATCTTTTTATATTCATCAATTTTACAGTTACATCATGCTTTGAAGTTATTAATAACAAACTAGAATCAAATCAAATTCCTCACATTATTGCCATGATCATGTCAGTGGGAAATTTGGTTATTTCTCCTCTAATCAATCCCATAATATATGGACTGAAAATGCAGAAGATTTTTAATAGTATCAAAAAAATGATTTGGAAAATGAGACAAATGTAATTTGTTAGTTTAGGATAAGTTTCCATATCCTGTTCTATCTGCTCTGACCTACAGTTTAAAGAAAATTATTGGAATATGTTGTAGTGCAGGTGTAGTTCCTTATGTTCAGTGGAATGAAGAGCTATACACTGTTAGACAGGTTGGTTGAATTTGTTTGAATAATATTATTATATGCTTATCAGAAAGAAATAATTAGAATATCTATCTCTGTAAGATCTGGTTAATAGTTTGGCAACAGTGATTAACAATTCATAGTCACTTTATAATTTCATTTCTGTAATGTTTTGATTCATAGCATGGGTATTAATAATTATTGGCAATTAAAAAATATCTATCTATCTATCTATCTATCTATCTATCTATCTATCTATCTATCTATCTATCTATCTATTTAATTCACTCACTTTGGAGGAAAGGGAGATAACTGTTAACTCACTGTATGTCTCTGAAATATCTGAGATCATCTTTGACACCTGTATGTTTTCAGGATGTAATGTAATGTCTCAAAGTAATGTTTCCTAGATTCTTCAGTCAGACATTACGATCTTTTTTCTGCACAACACTTTTCTTCTTTCTTGTCTTCAAATTGGATTTTGTGATATCTGGCAACAGGATGCAAAGCATTCGGGAAACATTTGGTGATTTCCAGTGAAAGTAAGGAGTGTTAATACACCTTTTTTCCTGCTGTGAAAGATTTTACATATTTTTTTGTGTGTTTGTTTGCTTTGGTTCCAGATATTTGGTCCTACTCACAGCTCTCTGCAGGTAAAATGAAAACCTAAGTGAATTCACTAGAAGCTATAAAACTAAATACAAATGTAATTTCTTCATTAGGAACCTGAAGGAATGTCCTGTTGCACTGTTCAGCTGATTGTGTTCACTCGCTTTCACACAGACGATGCAGGGTTCAAAACCAACATTATGGCCTGAGTAAGGAAAAGGAGATCAGTCATTAAAATACAATTATTTTAATTAACTCTGTTTAATCAGTGAGTAGAATAACAATAAGAATCACATGACTGTGTGTAATGTGGAAGTGTAATTTTTTTACTGTAATGAATTACATTAAACAAAGATCTGAGATGATGGATTTTATTTTCAAAATTTCAAATTTTATAATTACTGAAGGCATATATATATTTTGTGAGTTGGATCCTTTTGTTGTTTGTAATTCTGCATTAAAAAATTATATTAAAAATATATCCCCAAATTATAAAAAGTTGGCATGGTGTGGAAAATGCAAATAAGAAAAGAAAGCAGCAATTTCTAAATGTACTTTGACTTGTATTTCATTACAGACAGAATGAACCCAAGATATTTCAAGTTTTGTTGGTCAACTTCATTTCATTTGTTAATATATATCCATTCCTGCGTTTCAGTCCTGGAACACATTCCAAAAACCTTTAAGACCAGTTAAACCTTTACTGTGCACAAAGGAAGCCTTATGTTAACTCTGTCCAGAAGCACCGTTGACTTCTCTGGGCTTGGAGGCATCTGGGATGGACCATCACACTGTGGAAACGTGTATTGTGGTCAGATGAATCAGTATTCCAGGTCTTTTTTGGGAGAAGTGGATGCCATGTGTTCTGGACCAAAAAGTAGAAGGACCATCCAGACTGTTAGCAGGAACAAGTCCCAAAGCCAGGGTGTGTCATGGTATGGGGTTGAGTCAGTGCCCTTGGTAAAGGTAACTTACACTTCTGTGATGGAGCATTAATGCAGAAAAGTGCACTGAGATTTTGGAGCAACATCTGCTGCCTTCAAGACGACGTCTTTTCCAGGGAGATTTCAACAAGACCATGCAAAACCACATTTTGGAAACATTACAAAGGCTTGGCTGTGGAAGAAGAGGATGTGTGCCTTCTATCCCCAGTAGAGAATGTGTGGCAACAGGAATGGCAACATTACAAAGTGGTAAATGTTTTACTGTCCCAACAGTTTTGAAATGTGTTGTAAGAATTAAATTTGAAATAAGTGTATATTTTGGGGGGGAAAAAACAATAAAATTAATGTGTTAAAACATCAAGTAATGTGCTGGTGTATTGTTTTGAGTGCATTACAGGTCAAATATTATTTACAAATCATTGTTTTCAGTTTTAATTTCTATTTCAATATATTGTCCCAACTTTTTCTGATTTAGGGCTTGTACAACCTTCTTGATTCCCTTCATACTAACAAACTGATCCAAGCCACAGACGGCAGGACAGTTTTGTTCAGTTGGACTCCTGGTGACAGATGACTGTGGCATCATCTGAATTTGAACTTGTAATTTCCCAACAGTAGTGATTTTTTTTTTCCTTTTTTTCTTGTTTCATCATGACATCCTTTCGTATTTGCACGTAATCCTTGAATTTAAAAAAAAAAAAAGTAAGGGGTTACTTGCCTCTTGCTTGAACTTAGCTGAGATTGGCTCCAGCTTCCCCTGTGACCCTGATGGATAAGTGAAAGAGATAATGGATGGATGGATGGATGGATGGATGGATGGATGGTAAAGGGGTACTTTGATCGAGTGCATGTACTCGTTATACGGTAAATGAACAATGTCTTCTCTCTCAAGGCAAGCCATTAGGGTAAAAGTTTTTTCCTTATATAATTGTCCTGTGTTTGTGCGAACCAAACTGTCATTCAATACCATAATACCATCTCTTCATCCTCAGACACATCTCAGTGCATTAAAGTTTCACTATTATGATTTATATTACAGTATGAATCTTGGTTTGTTGTTTGAGATACTTGCATGCCTTTGAAACAGATCCATCTGATACAACAGTCATAATTGAAACATTCCACTCAAAAGCGTCACTATCTTCACTATTGAGAGTCACTCATAACATATGAGTGGGTTATTAGTGGCTTTTGGAAACCTGTTTACCATGTTCATCCACACTCCTCTTTATTTAACTCCATTCTCTCCATCCCACCCCCTTTTTTTAGTCCCAGAGCAGGAGACTAAAGATCCAATCAGAGCCATCCTCATGTAAGTGTCCTGAAAAATACGGAGACGCCCATACACATTGCACGTAAACCTCTCTTCTGTCTCTTTCTTTCTCTTGCTTGCTCTCTCTCCATCTCTGTCCCATGAACCCATTACCTTCTGGTCAGCACTTGCCTGGCTAACTTGCAACTTCCTTCATTTTCAAAGCTGGTTATGCGCTTGGACCCCAAGTGTTATGGCCGGTCTATTAAAGTGTCATTTCTTCTGCTGCCTTTGGGCGCACACTGCTCTGTCTATATGTATGTTTTACAAAGAAAAATTACAATCATGGTGAACTCTGAGAGCATATGAGCTGCTTATGTCCTGGGAGTTATAAAGGTAAGTGTTAGATAAGTGCAGTAATTATCCTTTTAGCATTTAGCCAAAATGTAATCAATCATTAGAGACATGTTTGTTGTGCAATATTTGAATTTTTTTTTAGCTTAGCCTTGGAGTTATGAAGCTATGGTAGCTAATGGAAAATAAAATTTCAATGCATTCTCAAATATTTGTATCTACATACGCTTAAAATGTTACAAGAATTGAAGAATAATTATGGAATATGCATCTACAGCCACATCACTAGTTTATAGTTTTGTGATTTGTGATAGATCTTTATATTAAGATGTAACAGAAAAAGAAAACCCTGGACCAAATAGGACTCTCACTGCTGTGAGATCCTGACTCTGTCTTTCTTGGCTACAGCAGCAGATTCAGAAGGTTGGTCCAGTGCTTTGGTGAAGAACCTCTTCCAGATGTTCTTTCAGTCTGGACCTTCCAATCAGTGAGTGCACATCTTGTACTTCATCTAGTAGCCAAGGTTAGAACATTTCAATACAACCATTTCATACATGTTCTGCAAATCTGCACATAGTACCAGTGAGACTCAAGCAATAGAGGAAGTAGATGAGGAACCATTGGACATCCCAGAGGAACACTATGAGGAGACATGCATGTCAAGAGCAGAGGACACAGGTGATCACAACGTTTGGAGGAATCAATTGAGTTCTCTTTGGAAAATCGGGAAAGGAACATTGGATAAGATGTTTTGGCAGGTTGTCAGTGTTGATGTATGATGTCCATATATATGTTTCCAAGTTTGTAGTGTTTCTTCCATCACTGCTTGTCGTAGCCTTTTCCAAGCTGAAGATGCAAACAGATGACGCTCCTTGTTGTTTTATCCAAGTGTTTAAACTTCAAAACTCCAGAGTGACAGCTCTAAGATCTGTATTTAATGTAAGTCAATAATATGCATTTTTGCAGATCCTCCAGTGGTGCAGGTGGACATGGAGGATCTGTGTGTACGGCCTGGACAACCTGCAATGTTTTCTGTGGTTATTACTGGGCAGCCAATCCCAGAGATCAGGTGGTTCAAGGTATGGAGTGATCACATACGCTTTACACATGAGACAGATACTGGTCCATAAATGTCACTCGCTTCATTTTAAGTAGTTTGTTCCAAAATCTGGGATTTATACGTTGATGTAAAGAGAAGAGTCTTAGAGGAAAAAAAATAGAGGACAAGAGCCAACCAGGTCTATGGTGAAATTCACCTTACTGCAAGCAGATAGTATGCAACGTTGGTATTAGGTTTAATTAAAATTAAGGAAAAGGAAATATCTTTTATTTATTTATTTTACACAGTCTTCCATTTGAAATGGTTTTCCATTTTATATTCTTCCAAAATTATTTATTTATTACAAATGTCATGTCCAAGCAGCTGAGTATAAAAGGAAACAGTAGGGACTTGAAACAGAACCTTGTGGTACACCATCTTGCACTTTTTAAGGCCCGAAAGCTAGGTTCACACTGTCAGTCCAAATTAAATTTTTTGCATATCCAAACTGAATCTGATCTTCCTGATTGACTGACTGTCCACATTATATATTCCAAGTGACCAGAGCCGATCTGTGTGTCCACATGGCAATCCTCATTTTTAGTCTTTATAGTAATGGCATTGCCCCAGGAAGTAGCAGAAGTAGTAATGACATTGCGCCCTAAAGTAGAAGTAGTTGATATAAGCAAACCAAAATGGATGGTAATGAAGTGGGCTTGCTTATTTACCACACGGTATTGTGGTGCCATGATGCAAGTTTTTTTAAAACTAACAAGACAGTGTCTGAGATGGTGGAAGCTTGCCTGCTCTGCCTTATTTTGTGCAGCCGTCACCAAACTAGCATGTTTCCTGTCCATGTGCCGTAAACATGAACTTTACATGGTGTCAAAAGTCACAGATGTAAAAAAAACAAAAAAAACCCCACCTCAAATCAATCAGAGCAGTCAGCCCTAAATGGGTTCACAAAAATGCGATTTGAATCGTGAATTACGAATGTGGTTTGAAACAGAGTTGTAAAAATCTACCCTTGTGTGATTTTTGGCTGTTCAGACTTGCTATGATTAGATTCCAATTGGATCAGATTTTGACTGACAATCTGAACATAGCCTTAGCAAATTGGTATGTCATTTACCACTTTAACCAGCGCTGAATCTGTACTATGATGTTTCTGCCAGCCAGACTGAAATACCTCATGTTTGTTTTTCCTATTTAGAAAAAAACAAAAATCTTTTTGATGATAATGTTCTCCAAAATCTTAGACAGAAAAGGCACATTGCAGATCGGACTGCATCTTTAAAAACTTGAGCAGTAGCCAATTTATTATGTTTTGTATAGACTCCCAATCACTAATAATAATTCCCACAGTACTTTAGAATTTGCAACATGAGTACTTGGTTTAGAGGGCAGCATCAAGGTATAGAGCTAATTATATCCAGTAAAACTCATCTAGACATTCATGGATTATGATGGCTAATTAGAGGATGGAGAAGACTTTGTAACCATTTAAGGTCTATTTTCTTATTGAACAAGCCTGAGAAATTATTGCTACTCAGGAATGTGAGAATCTTTAATTGGTTCGTGAGTTCGAAGTCTCATCATCTTCTTTGTCATTACTATAGGATGATGTTGAGCTTGTCTCTGGTGAACACATGGAAGTGAAGCAGAGTGGTGTTCGCTTTTCTCTTACTTTACGCAACGTCCACATTTCTGATTGCGGCACTTACACTTGTACAGCCATGAACAGCTCAGGCCACACTTCCTGCCATGCCCACCTCACCATGGATACAGGTACTGTACCATACAGAGGCAAGACATAATTGGATGTCTGTGTCCAGCCCAACTACATCCCAGA
Source organism: Notarius quadriscutis (assembly GCA_026167865.1). Taxonomy (NCBI): domain Eukaryota; kingdom Metazoa; phylum Chordata; class Actinopteri; order Siluriformes; family Ariidae; genus Notarius; species Notarius quadriscutis. The sequence continues at coordinate 87,046 of JANZLB010000008.1, forward strand.
AACTACACAAAAAGACCTGGAACTGGCCCAAATGTTCAGCATTGGAAAATGGAGACAATTTTTTTTATGTCTCCGCTTTTGTGTGGAAAAATAGGTCACTGTGATGTGCACGTATTTCTGAATTTTCTGTGGTATTAACAGAAAGCATCTTTACCAGTGCCTTATATGGACATTATCCACTCTATAATCATTCTGACGGTTGATCTCACATAGAATGATCACTAGCCTTGGAACTCTGTTCGAACCCTCTATCTGTGTGTGTGAAAATGTAGCTAGCCTACATTGTCCTAACTTTCTGACCAATACCTTTCTCAGGTCCAGAGGAATTTGAAGAGGAGGAGGAAGAAGAAGAAGAAGAAGAAGAAGAGGAGGAAGAGGAGGACAGAGGATTGGATATGCACAGAAGGAGGAAACTCCATACTGTTTATGACATCCATGAGGAGATTGGCAGGTAACATCAACTCAGGAAACCTTCACAGACTTTTAGTTAGTTAGTTAGTTAGTTAGTTAGTTAACTAATTAATTAATATGTTTAACCCTGTGATGACCTGGCGACTTGTCCAGGGTGTACCCCGCCTTTCACCCGTAGTCAGCTGGGATAG
>JANZLB010000008.1:465540-486912 GCA_026167865.1 Notarius quadriscutis
GTTGGTCTGATGGCTCTCACTCTGGGTCTATATGCAGGTCTCAGCATGATGGTAATGTGATCAGAGAGACCCAGGTGTGGGAGGGGGGAGGCCTTGTAAACTCCTTTGTGAGTTGTGTACACCAAGTCCAGTAAGTTGTTGCCTCTTGTTGGAAAGTCCACATGTTGATGTAATTTGGGAAGTAAAACCTTTAAATATGCATGATTGAAGTCACCTACTGTGATGAGGAATCCTTCTGGGTGTGCTGTCTGTTGTTCACTGTTGGCCTGATAGAGTTCATTGAGTGCCTCACTCCTAATGTTGGTGTTAGTGGTGGGAAGGATGCAAACAGCAACAAGCAGAATCAATGTAAACTCCCTTGGTAGGTAGAAGGGTCAGTGCATGATACTGATAAACTCTGCCATCGGAGAACAGTGTTTGTGCACAACAGTAGCGCTCTGGCACCAAGCATTGCTGATGTAAACACACACTCCTCTGCTGGGGGTCTTGCCTCCTTCCATAAAGGCTCTGTCAGCGCAGTAGCATGTTAGCCCAGCTAGCTGGATGCAGAGTCCGGGATGTTGTTATTCAGCCAGAATTCCATAAAGATGAAAACACAGCAGTCCCTCACATCACGTAGCACAGATATCATGAGTTCTATGTGATCTATTTTGTTGTCTAGTGAGCGTACATTGGCTAGAATGAGGGATAGTATCACAGGTCTGTGAGGGCTAGCCTAGCCCGGATACCTCTGCACTTGCCATGCTTCTGTTTCCTCTCACACCGCTTCCAGCGCCTCCTCTCTGGGTGAGACACAGCAGGCGAGTCTGGTGATGTAGTAGTCCAGCAGAGAAGACCCAGGCCTTGAAGTTCCTCGATGACTTTCTGGTCCAAGACAAGATGTTTGGTTATATTTACTATAGTTAGAAGGCAGTGGCGACAATATCTTGTGACCAACATTGTCAGTGCACTACTTGCACATGTACGTAGACATAAAACACACAGACAGACATTAGAACATGCACTTTTAGACACTAAACACAGAGAGAGAGGGGCTGTTGCGTCTGTATGCGCTGCCATCTTGTGTTAACTCTGACAAGACTGAAGTACTTGTACTAGGACCACATGCAGCCAGAAGTAAGTTTTCTGATTACACAGTAACTCTGGATGGCCTTTCTGTTTCTTCACGTGCAGCAGTAAAAGACCTCGGGGTGATTATTGACCCCAGTCTTTCATTTGAAACTCATATCGATAACATTTTCCAGATAGCTTTCTTTTATCTCAGCAATATTGCTAAGGTAAGAAATGTAATGTCACTACATGATGCAGAAAAACTAGTTCATGCTTTTGTTATTTCTAGGTTGGATTATTGTAATGCCTTACTGTCTGGATGTTCCAATAGGAGTGACTTGATTTTGCCTTGATTATTATTTACCGATATTCACTTCACCTTCAGCAAATAATTATTAAATATTGCATAACTGATTATCGCCATGTCCCTACATGCTTGTTGATTGCCAAAAAACAGTAAAAAAGGGAACTTTTTATAACATTTTCATTAGTTTCTTTAATAACTCGTTCCAGTACATGATTTAAAGAATTACATGGTTTCTTGATAAACGTGTACACGGTGAGTATGAAAAGAAATCATCACTAAAACAGATATAAACAGATAAAACGGATACGAAACATTTCTACCAGACCCCCCTCCCCAGCCATAATAAAGAAAGACACTTGCATAATAGCAAATCGGTCACAAACAGGTATGAAAACGTATATAATTATATATAATGTAGAACTTTTTCTTTTTAAAAAAAAGGATAATACTTTGAGAGGTGTGAATAATGGAGCATAGGAGACAAAATCAATGTATTAATGTTCATCTGTAAAAGTCTTTTGTAAATGAGATTATTTATTTCTGATTAATGTTTTCATGAACGTCATCTCTCTATCATTCTCACGGGGTGGAGTCAGTGATTATAACTGCTTTGTTGACGAGTAGTGATTGGAGTGTATCTCTGAACCTGATGTTCTCCTGCACCCCAGAGTCTCTTGTTCATACGAACAACATCAGTTGATTCACAGTAACATTGGCGAAATAAGATTTGCTAATATAGCTATACTAACGTCAGCTCGTGTTACTGAATTAGGCTCAAAGCAAAGACAGTCTGGTTCCGAGTTCCACCTCACCTACTATCAGGAAGGTTCGTGAACAACAAGGTTCCCTCATGACAGGATTCCCTTTGGTTCTGAAACCTTGATGGCAAACATCATGTGCTGAGACAGAATATTTTGGTCCTGGAAATGTGCACTGTTGTCATTTCAACAGCCTGAGAAGTCAACAGAGGAACTGATCAACTACTGTCACATTTGTGCCCAAAGAACTGAATCCACCCATAATACCAAAGGAACCAAACAGAGATCAGTTCCTGGACAAATCCCATGCTGGAGTTTAACTGATCTAAAATGTATTTGATTAAACGGACAAACCATTAATCTGTTCGTTAACCCACTGGCAGAGTGACAGCTCCAATGTGCCTGTGGTTCCACAGGAACCTAATTAACTTGGCACTAATACTGATGAAGGATGCGCGTTGGGATGTACCATTACCCCACAGAGGTAATGAGAAAGTTCTTGATTTCTTGGGCAATTTATGTCTCTGTGTGTTTGTGTCTTTGACAAAATGACAGTGAATCTGTCGCTAACATTTTGGCCCATTATGGACCATGATGCTCTCTATTCACACATGGCAATGTCTTCAGTTCTGCTCAACACTTTGTGTTGAAACATGAGGTATCGAAATAACTGGTAGCAGTACCTTCAAAGGACCAGAATATATCCACAGCCCCCAGGATTTGGGAATGAGTAACAAGCTACAGTTACAGCACTGAGGTGGTTCGCAGCACCAAGAACCGAAAGAACTGTTTAAACAAAACAAATAAAAAATGCTTAAAAGAGTTTTCTTTTCTCATCTTGCTGGATTGTACGAGCCAGTGACCTCCACCAGTCCAGTCCACTGGGCAACTACAAATAAAACATGGCTCCTCCCTCATACTGAGACTATCGGACTGTGCTCATACTGCCTCTACTGCTGATCCCACCTCTGACAGGTAAACATATGATGAATAAAACCATTTGTATCCATTAGCCATTTGTAAATAAGTAAATTAAATAATTATGTGTATATATGTATATATCATATTATTATTATTACAAACATTAACATTTTGTTTTATCTTCTGTGCTCCATTAGGTTTTAGCTGCACTTGTTCTTTGTTATTGCGCTTTCTCTCGTTTGTGGATCTGTTCATGTGCTTTGAGGTGACCCGATTGGCTGAAGCACTTGCCGCACTGTGAGCATGCGTACGGCTTCTCACCCGTGTGGATCTGCTGGTGCGCCTTTAAGTGTCCGAGGCGGCCGAAGCTCTTGCCGCACTGCGTGCACTGAAACGGCTTCTCCCCGGTGTGGATCTTCTCATGAGTCTTGAGTACACCCGAGTTCCCAAAGCTCTTTCCGCACTGTATACACTGGTACGGCTTCTCGCCTGTGTGGCTCTGCTGGTGGTTGCGAAAGCTCATCTCCTTCGTGAACGCTTTGCCACAGTGCTGGCAGGAGAATGGCCGCTCACCCGTGTGGACCAGGCGGTGTGTCTTGAGTTCCTTGGAGTGGAAAAAGGCCTTTCCACACTCATCACAGGTGAACGGCTTCTCGCCCGTGTGGATGCGCTGGTGTGAGCGCAGGTCATCTGCCTTGGTGAAGCCTTTGGGGCAGAAGCTGCAGTTGTAAGGCTTCTGGCCCGTGTGTATCAGTTGGTGCCGCTTCAGGTTGCCCGCTTGGCCGAAGCTCTTGCCACATTGTGAGCAGGAGTACGGGCGCTCACCTGTGTGGATTCGCTGGTGTGTCTTCAGATTTCCCAGAGTGCTGAAGTTCTTTCCGCATTGCGTGCAGGAGAATGGCTTTTCGCCTGTCAAGTTGCGAGGTTTGCGTGGTTGTGTTTTTGCTTTCGCAGTGTCTGGGTTTGTGGCGTTTGTGTTTGCATTTGCTGACTGCATGTCGTACATGTGAGCGGACGAAAATTCAATAACAGCGTCAGGGCGGAGCTTATTGAGCTCAGTGCGGAGCTCCGCCATTCGGATGGACTCAAGAATGTTTGACTCCATCGTGTCCGATGTTTCAGACTTCTCGGACGCGAGTGTTGAGTCATATTCGTACCGGCTAGCCTCAAGTTCCATTGCATAGTAACACTGCAGGTCAGAACTCTGATCCGATTTGATGTAGTCCAGGTTGTCATGTGACACGTAGTCAAAGGCATCATAATTCGGCTTATACGAGTCCAACTCGGAGCCATGGAATGAGTGCAGATCCGACTTGATGTATTCCAGGCCACTGATCTCCATCCTGACGTGTTCTGATCCCAGTTCTGCAGTGCTCAGTGGCTGGATTTGGGACACGTCCACAGTGCGGATCGGTACCAGCTCCAGGTCCGGGTCGCTCTTTACACATGGCAGCATGGCCGTTGGCTCAGCGATCTCTGAGCTAAGCGTGTTCAGCATAGCTAGTGTCGGCGTCACACACTCGGCACGCAGCGGCTCCAGAGCAGGCGACATACACTCCGAAGCCAGAGCGTTCAGGCCCAATGCGATACACTCTGTCTCCAACTCAGCCATCATCAGCCAGATTCGTCCCTTAGCAGTCTACCTAATGCCAGCACTGCTGATCTCTTCCCTGATTCTGGACCCTGTACAAGTCAAACACACACACACACACACTCAAGTTAGAGTAATATTAGCTTGAGTTTGGTATAAACATGAAATTGATAATAATGAGGTAGAGGAGGGGAAACATTAACATCGTATTCAGATCAAGCAACATGGAACCAACTTTACCAAAACCAATCACTGTAACACAAACACAGACTGGTGTAAAACAACAAACACACTGGTGAAACACAACAAATACACCCAGACCCGAGTCTAAGACACCAAACACACAATGATGTAACAGAACAAACACATTGTACAACAAACACACACTGCCATAACACAACAAACACACATTGTGAAACAAACACACACTGCCATAACACAACAAACACACATTGTACAACAAACACACACTGGTGTGACAGAAAAAATACATTGTACAACAAACACACACTGTTGTAACACAAAAAACACAGATAGTAGGATAAACACACACTGGTGTAACAATAAATACAAACTGTACAACAAAGACACACTAGTGTAACAGAACTAACACACCATACAACAAAAACACACTAAATTAACACAACAAACACACACTGGTATAACAGAACAAACACACATGGTACAACAAACATACTTGTGTAACACAAAAAAGACACATTGTACAACAAACACTTGTGTAACACAAAAAACACAGATTGTACAACAAACACACACTGGTGTAACAGAACTAACACAACATACAACAAAAACACACTAAATTAACACAACAAACACACACTGGTATAACAGAACAAACAATGTACAACAAACATACTTGTGTAACATAAAAAACACACATTGTACGGCAAACACACACTGATGTAACACAACAAACACACTGGTGTAACACAGCAAACACACACTGGTGTAACACAACAAACACACATTGTACAACAAATACACACTGGTGTAACAGAATTAACACACCATACAACAAAAACACACTAGATTAACACAACAAACACACGTGTGTAACACAACAAACACACATTGTACAACAAACACACACTGGTGTAACACAACACACATTGTACAACAAACACACACTGGTGTAACACAACCCATGTTGTACAACAAACACACACTGGTGTAACACAACACATTGTACAACAATCACACTTGTGTAACACAACAAACACACATTGTACAACAAACATACACTGGTGTAACAGAAGAAAACACACTACAACAAACACACAATGGTGTAACAGAACAAAAACACTGGTGAAACAGAACAAACACACATTGTACAACAAACACACGCTGGTGGAACAGAACTAGCACACCATACAAAAAAAGACACACTAGATTAACACAACAAACACACATTCGAAAAAAAGACACTTGTGTAACACAACAAACACACACTGGTGTAACAGAACAAACACACAGTGTACAACAAACACACACTGGTGTAACACAACAAACACAAACTGGTGAAACACAACAAACACACATTGTATAACAAACACACGCTGGTGTAACACAACACACATTGTACAACAAGCACACACTGGTGTAACAGAACTAACACACAATGTACAACAAACACATACTGGTGTAACAGGACTAGCACACATTGTCCAAGAAACACTTGTGTAACACAACAAACTCACTGGTATAACACAACAAACTCACACTGGTGTAACAGAACTAACACACATTGTACAACAAACACACACTGGTGTAACACAACCCACATTGTACAACAAACACACACTGGTGTAACACAACAACCACATTGTACAACAAACACACACTGGTGTAACACAATAAATACACACTGTATGACAAATGCACACTAATGTAACATAAACACATTGTACAACAAACACACACTAGTATAACAGAACAAACACACATTGCACAACAAAAACTTGTGTAACACAAAAAACACACACTGGTGTAACAGAACAAACACACTGGTGTAACACAACAAACACATTGTACAAAAAACACACACTGATGTAACAGAACAAACACATTGTACAACAAGCACACGCTGGTGTAACACAACACACATTGTACAACAAACAAACACTGGTGTAACAGAACTAACACACAATGTACAACAAACACACACTGGTGTAACAGGACTAGAACACATTGTCCAACAAACACTTGTGTAACACAACAAACACACTGGTATAACACAACAAACTCACACTGGTGTAACAGAACAAACACACATTGTACAACAAACACACACTGGTGTAACACAACACACATTGTACAACGAAAACACACTGGTGTAAAAGAACAAACGCATTGTACAACAAGCACACAATGGTGTAATAGAACTAATACACATTGTACAACAAACGCACACTGGTGTAACAGACCAAACACACGTTGTACAACAAACACACACTGGTGTAACACAACAAACACACATTGTACAACAAACACACACTGGAGTAACAGAACAAACACATTATACAACAAACACACACTGGTGAAACAGAACACACATTGTAAACATGCTGATGTAACATGTAACACTGGTGTAACACAACAAACAAACATTGTACAACAAACACACACTCGTGTAAAAGAACAAACGCATTGTACAACAAACACACACTGTACAAAAAAAACACAGTTGTATGACAGAACAAACACACATTGTACAACAAACACACGATGGTGTAACACAACACACATTGTACAAAAAACACATGATGGTGTAACACAACACACATTGTACAAAAAACACACACTGGTGTAACACAACCCACATTGTGCAACAAACACAGACTGTGTAACACAACAAACACACTGCTATAACACAACAAACACACATTGTACAAAAATACACACCGGTGTAACAACAAACAATCATTGTACAACAAACACACACTGGTGTAAAAGAACAAACACAATGTACAACAAACTGGTGTAACACAACAAACATACATTGTACAACAAACACACACTGGTGTAAAAGAACAAACGCATTGTACAACAAACACACAATGGTGTAATAGAACACACATTGTACAACAAACACACACTGGTATAACAACAAACACACGTTGTCCAACAAACACAGTTGTGTAACAGAACAAACACACACTGTACAACAAACATACCCTGGTGTAACAGAGCTAACACACTACAACAAAAACACACTAGATTAACACAACAAAAACACAATGGTATAACACAACTGGTCTATCACAACAAACACACTGCACAACAAACACACACTGGTCTATCACAACAAACGCATTGTACAACAAACACACACTGGTGTAACAGAACTAACACACATTGTCCAACAAACACTTGTGTAACACAACACACTGGTATAACACAACAAACTCACACTGGTGTAACAGAACAAACACACATTGTACAACAAACACACACTGGTGTAACACAACACACATTGTACAACGAAAACACACTGGTGTAAAAGAACAAACGCATTGTACAACAAGCACACAATGGTGTAATAGAACTAATACACATTGTACAACAAACGCACACTGGTGTAACAGACCAAACACACGTTGTACAACAAACACACACTGGTGTAACACAACAAACACACATTGTACAACAAACACACACTGGAGTAACAGAACAAACACATTATACAACAAACACACACTGGTGAAACAGAACACACATTGTAAACATGCTGATGTAACATGTAACACTGGTGTAACACAACAAACAAACATTGTACAACAAACACACACTCGTGTAAAAGAACAAACGCTTTGTACAACAAACACACAATGGTGTAATAGAACTAATACACATTGTACAACAAACACACACTGGTCTATCACAACAAACACACTGTACAACAAACACACACTGGTCTATCACAACAAACGCATTGGACAACAAACACACAATGGTGTAATAGAACTAACACACATTGTACAACAAACACTCACTGGTCTATCACAACAAATGGATTGTACAACAAACACACACTGGTGTAACAGAACTAACACACATTGTACAACAAACACTCACTGGTATAACAACAAACACACGTTGTCCAACAAACACAGTTGTGTAACAGAACAAAGACACATTGTACAACAAACACACGCTGGTGTAACAGATCTAACACACACTACAACAAAAATACACTAGATTAACACAACAAAAACACACTGGTATAACACAACTGGTCTATCACAACAAACACATTGTACAACAACACACATTTGTGTAACACAACAAACACGCATTGTACAACAAACACACACTGATGTAACAGAACTAACACACATTGTACAACAAGCACAAACTGTTGTAACACAACACACATTGTACAACAATCACACTTGTGTAACACAACAATCACACTGGTATAACAAAACAAACACACATTGTACAACAAACACACACTGGTGTAACACAACAAACACACACTGTACGACACACACTGGTGTAAAACAACAAACGCATTATACAACAAACACACACTGGTGTAAGACAACACACATTGTACAACACCCACACTTGTGTAACACAACAAACACACTGGTATAACAAAACAAACACACATTGTACAACTAAATCACACTGTTGTAACAGAACAAACACACATTGTACAACAAACACACACTGGTGTATCACAACAAATATATTGTACAATAAACACACCCTGGTGTAACAGAACGAGCACACATTGTCCAACAAACACTAAATTAACACAACAAACACACACTGGTATAACAACAAACACACATTGTCCAACAAACACACATGCGTAACACAACAAACACACTGGTATAACACAACAAACACACATTGTACAACAAACACAGTTGTGTAACAGAACAACCACACATTGTACAACAAACACATGCTAGTGTAACACAACACACATTGTACAACAAACACACACTGGTGTAACAGAACTAACACACACCAACAAAAACACACTAGATTAATACAACTAAAACACACTGGTATAACACAACAAACACATATTGGACAACAAACACTTGTGTAACACAACAAACAAACATTGTACAACAAACACACACTGATGTACCAGAACTAAGACACATTGTACAGCAAACACACACTGGTGTAATAGAACTAACACACACCAACAAAAACACACTAGATTAACACAACAAAAACACACTGGTATAACACAACAAACACACATTGGACAGCAAACACTTGTGTAACACAACAAACACATATTGTACAACAAACACACACTGATGTAACAGAACTAACACACATTGATCAACAAACACAAACTGGTGTAACACAACACACATTGTACAACAATCACACTTGTGTAACACAACAATCACACTGGTATAACAAAACACACATTGTACAACAAACACACCAGTGTAACACAACAAACACACATTGTACAACATACACACACTGGTGTAAAAGAACAAACGCATTGTACAACAAACACACACTGGTGTAACACAACACACATTGTACAACACTCACACTTGTGTAACACAACAAACACACTGGTGTAACAGAACAAACACACATTGAACAACTAAATCACACTGTTGTAACAGAACAAACACACATTGTACAACAAACACACACTCCTGTATCATAACAAATACATTGTACAACAAACACACACTGGTGTAACAGAACTAACACACATTGTCCAACAAACAAACACTAAATCAACACAACAAACACACACTGGTGTAACAGAACTAACACAATATACAACAAACACATGCTGGTGTAACACAACACACATTGTACAACAAACGCATACTGGTGTAACAGAACTAACACACATTGTACAACAAACACATACTGGTGTAACAGAACACACATTGTACAACAAACACACTGGTGTAACACAACCCATATTGCACAACAAATACACACTGGTGTAACACAACACATTGTACAATAATCACACTTGTGAAACACAACAAACACATTGTTATAACACAACAAACACACACTGGTGTAACAGAACTAACACACACTACAACAAAAACACGCTAGATTAACACAACCAAAACACTGATATAACACAACGAACACACACCGGTGTAACAACAAACAAACATTGTAAAACAAACACACACTGGTGTAACAGAACAAGCACAATGTACAACAAAAACACGCTGGTGTAACACAACACACATTGTACAACAAACACATACTGGTGTAACAGAACTAACACACATTGTACAACAAACACACACTGGTGTAACACAACCCATATTGCACAATAAATACACACTGGTGTAACACAACACCTTGTACAATAATCACACTTGTGAAACACAACAAACACATTGGTATAACACAACAAACACACACTGTTGTAACATAACTAACACACACTACAACAAAAACACGCTAGATTAACACAACAAGAACACTAGTATAATACAACAAACACACACTGGTGTAATAGAACAAACACATTGTACAACAAACACACACTGGTGTAACATAACAAACACACACTGGTGTAACACAACAAACACACATTGTACAACAAACACACAGTTGTTTAACAGAAGAAACATACATTGTACAACAAACACACACTGGTGTAAATGAAGAAACACTGTACAACAAAAACACACTGGTGTAACATAACACACATTGTACAACAATCACACTTGTGTAACACAACAAACACACTGGTATAACACAACAAACACACACCGGTGTAACAACAAACACACATTGTACAACAAACACACACTGGTGTAACACAATGCACACTGTACAACAATCACACCAGTATAACACAACAAACACACATTGAACAACAAACACACACTGGTGTAACAGAACAAACACACACTGGTGTAACAGAACAAACACACATTGTACAGCTAACACACAATCTTGTAACACAACAAACACACATTTTACAACAAACACACACTGGTGTAACAGAACAAACACACATTGTACAGCTAACACACACTCTTGTAACAAAACAAAGACACATTGTACAACAAACACACATTATACAACAAAAACCCTGGTGTAACAAAACAGACACACACTGGTGTAACAGAACTAACACACATTGTCCAACAAACACACACTGGTGTAACAGAACTAACACACATTGTATAACACACTTGTGTAACACAACAAACACACTAGTATAACACAACAATCACACATTGTACAACAAACACACTGGTGTAACAGAACAATCACACATTGTACAAAAAACACACACTGGTGTAACACAATATACATTGTACAACAAACACACACTGGTGTAACACAACAAACACACATTGTACAACAAACACACACTGGTGTAACACAACATACATTGTACAACAAACACACACTGGCGTAACAGAACTAACACACACTACAACAAAAACACACTAGATTAACACAACAAACACACACTGGTATAACACAACAAACATACATTATACAACTAACACACACTTGTGTAACACAACAAACACACATTGTACAACAAACACGCACTTGTGTAACACAATAAACACACACTGTACAACAAACACACACTGGTGTAACACAACACACACTATACAACAAACACACACCGGTGTAACACAACAGACACAAATGGTACAACAGACACACACTGGTGTAACACAACAAACACACGTACTACAAGAAACACACTGGTGTATCACAACACATACACAATGTACAACAAACACACTGCAGATTAACATACACATACACACTCACACACGCACATACACGTGTAACCGAAAAAACACACTAGTTAAATGCAATAAACACAATGGCATAACATAACGTGGAAATTGTGTCAATGTTGTAATATCAGTGTTGTGTTGTTGTACTGCACTGATTTACAGTTTCGCTGATTTAATGTTCTCAGGAAAATCTGAAAATAATCATAATGTAAATCACAGGTGTACAACCAGCTCAGACATCACACACACACACAAAAACAACAACAGCTAAACTGAACACAAAGCTCCAGAGATGGGTAACACAGTGTGTAAAATTAATGGTATAAAAATAGACTTCAGACTCAATTTGGACTCATCCGCAGGAACAAGTGAACACACAAAGTATTTCTGTGATCAACTCCAGTGTTAATGTCTGCTGTGTAAAATTACAGAAAAAGAGTTTTTTATTTGGAGATGGTAGTTGCTTTATTTTGTTTATTTATTTTGGGCTACAGCCTCCCCCACCCTCCCCCAGCCATACACACACACCCCACACCCTCCAGACCCTACACCCCACCCATACACACACACCTCACACCCTCCAAACCTCATACCCCACCCACACACACACACACACACACGCATCACACCCTCCAGACCCCACACTCCACCCACACACACCTCACACCCCACCCACACACACCCCACACCCCACCCATGCACCCTTCAGACCCCACAACCCACACACTCCACCCACACACACCCCAGACCCCACACCCTACCCACCCACCCCCAATCTGATGACATGCCTATTAGCAGCAGTGTGAACAGTGCAGTGCATCATGGTTTCAACAGAAGTGCCATACGTGCTAATAGAAAGATTGGAACATGTGAAGAAAATTAAAGACACTGGATTGAGTACATCGAACTTCATACGACCTTGAAAACTCAGACAGACAGACAGGCAGACAGGTTCATTTAGTTCACATTCGTGTCAGAGTGATGTTAAGGTTGTTAATGAGAGATTAGTAAACACCACTTGTTTGCAAATAATATTTCTTTCATGTTCACTCAGGTGTGTTCAGAAAAGAGAGAGAGAGAGAGAGACAGAGCATGTGAGAGAGAGAGACAGCATGTGTGAGAGAGAGAGAGAGAGAGAGAGACAAAGAGAGAGAGAGAGAGAGAGAGAGAGAGAGAGAGAGAGAGAGAGAGAGCACATGATGCTGACATGCAGTGCAGTGAAAAGCGGAGCAGATCTCAGCAGTATGGTGCGAGAGGGCGTCCTGTTGTACTTGAACATCAGCCCAGCAGTGATTGAGCCGCAGACTTGAGGCTGGAGGTTCAGTTGTGTAACTAATGTTGTGTTACTAATCCCAGCCGTGCTGATCTTCAGTACAGCAGCACGACCTCAGCTGGGACATCACTTTTAAACAACAATTTTATCAAAAGGAAATTAATAGTGACATTTTAGACACAACATGGCCAAATGTTATGTTTATTTTTTCTCCAAAAGAAGCCACATGCTCTTTATAGCCGTTGGTTAGCTGGTGAGCTCACGCTGGTTTGTACATTCCTGTTATAGATGTTTCCGGTAACACTGAGGTCCCTTCTTCATTTTGATAAACTTTCATATTCATATTCCTGAAAAGTATAATTTGCTGTGTCCACTGATGATGTCATTAACAGTACTGTAGTAACCGGTTAGAACCTGGAAGTGGACGAGAGGAGCGATGCACACAGTGAGACGTCCCGGTGATGCTATGGTGAAATGTCTGTGCTCTTGGAATGCCACTCGACAAATCAGGTTAGAGGATCGGAAATAACTGTTGTATAATTTGTGAATATGTACATAAAAACAATTTGCTAAGCCTTGGCCACAGTATCTGGACTAGTCATTGTGTAACAATGGATATATTTCTATGTATATGATTATGGTTATAGTTGTAGACAGGATTGGCTGCACCTCCCCGGTGACTCTGACAGATCAGCCATATAGAAGATGGAGCATGAACACTAGCCCATATGGTCCAATCCCACAGAAGAGCTACTGTAACACAAATTGCTGAAAAAGTTAATGCTGGCTAAAACAGAAAGGTGTCACCATGAACTTTTTTAGCAGTTTGCACTACAGGAACTATTCTGTGGGATTGGACCATATGGGTGAGCCTTCATGCCCCATGTGAATCGATGAGCCTTCAACACTCATGACCCTGTCGCCAGTTCACCGGTTGTCCTTCCTTGGACCACTTTTGTTCGTTACTAACCACTACATGCCAGGAACACCCCACAAGAAGGGCCATCTTGGAGATGTTCAGACCCAGTCATCTAGCCATCACAATTTTGTCAAAGTCACTCAGATCCTTACACTCACCCAGTTTTCCTGCTTCCAACACACTGACTTCAAGAACTGACTGTTCTCTTACTGCCTAATAAACCCTACCCACTGACAGGTTCCACTGTACTGAGATCATCAATTCACCTGTCAGTGGGGTTAATGTCCTGGCTGATCGGTGTATAATACAGTGAAAGAAGAAAAGTTTGAAAGAAAGAGCAGAGTAATGTAATACAATACACTCATCTCATTATCTGTAGCCGCTTTATCCTGTTCTACAGGGTCGCAGGCGAGCTGGATCCTATCCCAGCTGACTACGGGTGAAAGGCGGGGTACACCCTGGACAAGTCGCCAGGTGTAATACAATACACTGTCAGAGATTATTGTAAAAAAATAAAAAGTTTATCTCATGTGTTCGTGAATCTTTGAATCATTTGGGAATACAGAAAATGAGTTTTCAGGTTTTGAATTTGTTTCTGTGGGGGAGGGGGAGGGTCTACCGCCTTTAGCCCTGTATTAGCATATTAATGATGGCTTGAATAACAGGTCACGAGGTGCGTGCTGAGGTATCTATCAATCAATCAATCAGTCAGTCAGTCAGTCAGTCAGTCAAGACTTCAAAGCGAGTCCGCGGGATGAATAATGAGTGATGAGTGCAGTGACCCCTGGAGATTAAACCCCTCCCACTCTGCGCTAATCGGAGCCTTTCACATGGAGCTCCAGGACCTTCAGGAGTCTTTATTCAAACTGTGGGTGCGGGTTACAGACAATAAATCTGTCTGTGTGTGTCTGTCTGTGTCTCTGTGTGTGTGTCTGTCTGTGTCTCTGTGTGTGTATCTGTCTGTGTCCAGCTGTTGAAGCGGAACTCGAATGATTGTCGTGGTTTTTTTGCAGAATATAAAAGTGCACTTGGTTTTCTCGGGGTTTCTATGAATGCGTGCAGAAAGCAGCAGAAAGCAGGAGAGTGAGTGTGTAGAGGAGGCTGAGAGGCCCACACTGCTGCTGCTTCAGAGGCCATCTTGTTTATGGCTAAAGCTAAAGCTAAAGCACCCACAAACTTCAGCACTCTCATTCCCGCCTGCAACTTTCCTTCTTTCTCTTCTCTTCTGTTTTGTTTGGTTTGCACGCGCTCACCCGTCCCCCCCTCCCCTCCTCCCCCCGCTCAGGTGCTGCACAGAAAAAAAAATCAACGGATGCGTGAAAGGCAGAAGCGGAAACGCAGCAGTTTATTGCAGTTACTGTGAATCTTCTGCATGCACTCGGCCGCGCGCGCCCTGATTTGAGGGAAGAAACGCACAGAAATAACGGGATGAAAGGATGAAAGTTAGAGAAATGCACGAGGGAGAAAGAGGTGATCAGTGCACGCGCTGTTATTTTACCTGCAGTTTCCCCGGTGCATTGCTTTCCCTCTCTCCCTCTCTCTCTCTCTCTGTCGCGCGCGCGAGCTCGTCGCTCAGCCCCGGAGCCGCCACGTCCGCGAGCAGCCTCTCTCTCCCTCTCTCTTCTCCTCCTCCTTTCCCCGCTTCGTGATCGCTTCTTCCAGTCAAATCGGTGGCACGGCAGTGCGCGCGCGCAGCAGCAGCTGCAGCCACATCAGGAACAGCAGCAGCAGCGCGCGCGGTGTCATGGTGGCCTACTTCCGACCAAATGTGTGGGTGGGTTTTTTTTTTCTTTCTTTTTTTCTGGTCGAGAGAGCGATGACTTTTACAAACCAGCTCGTGCACACCGACAGATTCACTCCGAAACGATGTGTGCACTGTGTAAAACAGCACGTGCGCTGTGGTTAACGCTCTAAATCACTCGTGCACTGTTTAGAATCCTCTGTGCGCCATCAGAGGCTGGAGTGCACATGGCGTGTGCACTACTTACTGTTGTGCCCAGTGTTTAAATGACCTACATGTGGTACAGTGTGGTTGGTGCAGTGTGTGACATGTTGCATATGACCCTCGCTTCCATTGTCTTGTCATATATTTTCTTTAAAATATTCAGGACATTATTTATGATGAATGCTCGCCAGAATGTTCACTGCATTGCCTTTTTCGTTAGAAATCACTAATGCGTTGCATAAAACAGGTGTGTTTACATGCTATAATATATAGCGACATGAGCTGCACATAGTTGCATTCTTGCACATTTCTCAGAGTGCTCTGAAGTTTCTAAAGTTCGGTGCCTTACTTTAATCTGTGTTTTTGCTCTAAATGCCATTTGTATTGCTCAGGTTCAGGTTTCCATGTAGTTCAAATAATTCAAAGTGTTACGGTCAGGGCAGGCAGGCAGAGTCGATTGCACAATTAGCATTTTATTAACAAACTGGTGAATACCTGTAGTTCCAAAATTGTGAAGCAAGGTCATGGTACAAACAGCTAGGAATAGACAAAGACCAAGAACACATGAATAATGCAAACAAAGAAAGTCAAAAAATTAAATATCACGATGTGAAACAAAATGGCTTGTTACCCCTACACACGGGCGCACGAAATAAATACCTCACACTTGAACTGATGTGGAGAAAGTCCTTAAATACTGAGTGGCTGTGATATGAGACAGGAGGGTGTGGTTAAAAGTCCAGTGACTGTGATCCTCTGTGCTGTAATCCATGGAAGCCATGTTTGTATGTCAGGGTGCATGGAAAGCGTAGTCAGGAAACGCAGCTTGGTACCACTTACAGTGCTGACATCACAGAGCCCCCACCACCACCAAACAGGGGACCTGGACTACTTGCCAAGGCGACCTTCAGGTGATACCAACAGGATTCTCCAGGATTGATAACCCCCAGCATTGCCAGCATGACATCCTCCATGCTGCAGTGGGGGGAGCAATCCCCTCTACGAAGCCTGGAAGTGACACAACCACTAAGGCGGCACATGAGAATGGAGTGACAGCTGCAGCAAAATTTGCAGTGGGAACAAAGCCCAAGGTGGAGCACAAGAGGGGAGTGATGTCCTCCATGAAGCCAGAGGGGGAGCTCTCTGCAGGGCAAGAGAGGGAATGAGGTTGACTGTGTACACATCGAAGCAAGGAGGAAGAGTGACATCCTCAGCTGAGCAGAGTGGCAGAGCAATATCTGAGGCAGAGAAAGGAGGCGGAACAATGACCAAAGTGGAGTCAGGTGGCATAGTGAAATCTGGAGTGGAGCAGGCAGTCGGAGTGATGCCCATGGCAAGGCCGTGCAACATAATGGCATCATCTTTGGGGCAGGAATGGTGGGAGATGGCTCCAGCTGGATTGGGAGCCCTTTCTTCACCCTCTTGGCTTCAACCTCCATGGACTTGTCTTCTTCCTCTGCCTACTCCACCGCCTCCCTTTTCCTCATCTTGAAGGTGGCTTCACTGAATCATGAGTCCTTTCCACAAGATTCCTTATTGAGAGCCAGGTGAGGAATTGCCTCCTCCCAGCCTCAATCCAGTCCCGCTGCCACTGCCTGGCTTCTTCGGCCAAGATCCACAGAAATTCTGCTGCATCCATCAGCTCAATGATGTTTTCTGTCAGGGCAGGTGGGCGGATGCAAATGCAGAATTCGAGTTTTATTAACAAACCAGCAAATAGTTCCAAAATCAGTAAGCAAAGTCATGGTGCAAAAAACTAAGCATTGACAACGGTAAGGAAACATGAGTAATACAAACAAAGTTTTTAAAAAATCATGATGTGAAACAGAATGGCTCAGTACTGTCAGTGATTGCGCGAGTTTGTGGCAGCCTTAAAGCATGGCCACCATGGACTACAACTCCTAGGCACCATAGTGCCCTCCCTCTCCCAAGTACTGATTGGGAGTATGCCTGTTCTCAATTCAACTCCCTATATAAGCATGCTAAACATTCCAGCACATTGCTAAGTATCGTTCTGTGTCTGCGTAATTGATCAAACAGAGCCTTTGTTGTTTTGACCTGACTATTAGTGTTTCCGACCCTGCTATGTTATTCTCTTGACCTTGACTCTGCTATTTACCTCTGACATCCTGTTTGCTGATTAACTGACCTCTAGTATGAACTTGGCTTTGATTCTCATCTCATGATATGGATTTGTTTACCATTTTGCAACGCACCTGCTCTTCCCTGTATTTGGGTCCATAAGTGCCTGCACTCTGTCAGAATACTTCACCAGCATGGACACAGCAGATGAGGCTAAGCAAATTACACTTTTGGCTCAAGGACACCTGTTAGATGAACATCAGCAGATGCTCAGTGACATTGATGTTTGCCTCTCTCAGCTCACTGCTGCTGTTTCGCAGGCCCTCCTAACATGCCCTGCATCAGCCAGAAGTCCCACTACAGCCATTCCTTGACCTGACAAGTATTCCAGGGAAGTGTCTGAGTGTAAGGCGTTTCTTCTACTATGTTCCCTGGATTTCACCACTCTAACAGGAGCATCTGAACAACAAAAGATTGCTTTATTCATCAACCTGCTGACTGGCCATGCATTGCAATGGGCCACAGCTGTCTGGACCCGCAGAGGAGAATCCACCACACCCCATGCTGCTGCATCTACCCACTCTCTCAAACTGAACAGTCTCCAATGGAGGAATATGTACAGGAGGCTCTGCAGCAAGGGTATATCTATCCGTCCACCTCTCCAGCATCAGCAGGGTTCTTCTTCATGGAGAAGAAAAGGGGAGGTCTTCGGCCTTGCATCAACTACAGAGGTCTTAATCAAATCACAGTGAAATATCCGTACCCTCTATCTCTGGTTCCATCAGCCTTCGAGCAACTCAGATCTGTGAGTATCTTCACCAGGTTCCATCTCAGAAGTGCCTACAATCTGGTGTGTATATGGGAGGGGGATAAGTGGAAAACAGCATTCATCACAACCTCATGTCACTACAAATACTCGGTCATGCCATATGGACTTTCTTGCATACCCAGTGTGTTTCAGTGCCTGATTAACGATGTGCTCAGGGACATGCTAGTGTGCTATGTTATGGCTTACATAGACGATATCCTAATCTACTCCCCAAACGAAACCAGTCACATCATGCACGTCAAGACAGTACTGGGCAGACTCTTAGAGAACCAATTATATGTGAAGGCAGAGAAGTGTGAGTTCCATGTGTCCAAGATCTTGTTCTTAGGGTACATCATAAGCTCCAAGGGGATTAGTATGGACTCCCACAAAGTATCCGTCATCACCTCCTGACCCACGCCCACCTCTTTCAAAGAACTCCAAAGATTCCTCAGATTCGTGAAGTTTTACCAACAATTCATCAGGGGTTTCAGTACCATTGCTGCATCTCTCACATCCCTACTTAAAGGGAGTTCCAAGCACCTACAATGGAACCAGGGGGTAGAAGATATTTTCACCCGACTCAAGTCTGCCTTCACCTCAGCTCCCATCTTGAAGAGCCCAGACCCCTCAAAACCTTTCACCCTCGAGGTGGACGCATCTGAGACCAGAGTCAGAGGATTCCTCTCCCAGCACTTTGGAAAGAAACCCAAACTGTATCTAGTAGCATTCTTTTCCAGAAAACTCACACCCGCTGTGCAAAACTACAACATTGGGAACCGACAATTGTTAGTTATAAAGCTAACCTCGGAGGAGTGGAGACATTGGCTGGAGGGGGCCACTCACCCATTCATTATACTCACAGACCATAAAAGCCTGGAGTATCTCAAATCTCTAAAATTCCTGAATCCATGACAAGTACGATGGGCCCTGTTCTTCATCTTTCAATGATGAAAAGGTTCATCATTGCATACCATCAGGGTTCCTGAAACACCAAGGCAGACGCCCTATCATGCCTCCACACCTCCACCATGATGAGTCCTGAATCCACACATATCCTGCCGCCCAAATGTTTTGTGAATGCTCTCTCCTGGGAAATTGATAAGGAACTGTCCAGTAACCACCCTCATCATCTGCCTGGAAACTGTCCCCCAGGACTCACATTCGTCCCACCTTAGTACTGAAGTTGCCTGATCACCTGGCCTCACTCCTTGCCTGCCCTGGGACACCCAAATAGCAGACGCATGTATCAACTCCTCAAAACTGAGTATTGGTAGGAGAACATAAGAACAGATATCAACCAGTTCATATCATCTTTTTTTTTTCAACAATGTTTTTATTTGTTTTCAACACATTACAAAATAAGGTACAAAGACCAGCACACAATGCTAACATTATAATGTAACAAATATCTTCCTCCCACCCCAGATAAGTCACCCTCCCACCAAACTCAAACACCCTTATTCTCTCTTTTGTTTTACAATCATATAATTAAAAATAAGTCATATCACATTAGTACAGGATAAAAATAATAATAATAATAGAGAAGCAAAAATAAAAATAAAACAAAATATCAAATCAAATCAATGGTACCTTAGCAGAAAATAAACTTATAACACTACATCAATATTTCAGCCTCAAACATCTTCCGGGGTCTACCATAATGGTATAGATTAGTCTAGGTTCTCCGACTGTAGGTGCTCTTCTATGTCTTCATTTTTAATAAAGTCACTGAATGGTTTCCATATCCCTTCATACATGTTCAGCTTGTTTTTTTAAAAAGTATGTTATTCTCTCCATTGACATGCATTGTGCCATACATTTAATCTAAGCTCCTATTATGGGTGCGGTTTCTTTCTTCCAATTCAGTGCAATCAGGCACTTTGCCTGTAGTATAGCAAAATTAATAAATGTGTACTCTCTAGCTCTCAGATTAAGATCTGCTGGATACAGGTGTA
>JANZLB010000008.1:547259-562990 GCA_026167865.1 Notarius quadriscutis
ATAATATTTTTGTCTCATTTGTTTAACTGGGTTCTCTTTATCTACTTTTAGGACTTGTGTGAAAATCTGATGTTTTAAGTCATATTTATGCAGAAATATAGAAAATTCTAAAGGGTTCACAAACTTTCAAGTGCCACTGTCTACTGAATGGTACCTCAGTTCTATTGAAGGATGGAGTAAAGGGGTGCCAATACTTTGTGTAATGCACACCTATAAAATGACCTGTATCAATGGTCAAGTTGATAAAATGGCCAGCGACTGAACATCTCCATGCTGCTCTGTCAGGAATCTTTATGCTTCCTCATGGAGCTCCGCCTTCCTCCAGACTTTAATTCATTGCAGTCTGTAAAATAATCAATAAAACGCCCGATGTGGGCCATGACGGAGTGATCAAGGCGAGTGCAGTGCAGTGCAGTGTGTGGGCTGAGCTGCAGCTCTGGGGCTGTGAGCTCCATCATGGAGGCCCTGATGCTCTTCATCTGTGCACGCGCTGCACTCATGTACAATCACACACAAGCTTCAGATATCTACACTCAGACTCGGGGAGATAAACTCAGGCGGTTTCCCGGAGCTCTGCTGGTGTGTTTACAGAGTGACGCGGGAAAGCGATCCGCAGCTCGCCTCCATCCATCCATCCATCCGCCTCGGTTTTTGTTTTTCCACACCCGTACTCTGTAAAAAAAAATCCCGCCTCCTACGCGTGCCACGTCATGAGATTAAAGGCACATTCTGATTGGCGAACTCAGCGCAAGCACGAACCATGAACCAATCCCAGATCGGCATGACGACACGTCAGGGCGCAGAAGGGCGGGATGTTCTCGGAAGCGGGTGCGGAAAAAAAGAAACCCACCAGGGCGCTCGAGAATCCATTGAAGCCTGCAGGAAGTGTGTCGAACAGGGCTGAGGGGAAAAAAAAAGAAAAAGACAGCGTCGTCGCTCGAGCGCTTTCACTGAGGCGGAATAAAAATAAAAAAATAAAAAAAATGGCGAGTTTATAATTCACGCGCGCAAATTAGCAAAGAACAGAGCTCCTGATCGGCTCTCCTGCACTCAGGCAAGTCCGAGTTTTATTTATTATTTTATTTAAAACAATGGTTTCCACTCGGTGAGATAACGGCGCTCTCTCTCTCTCTCTCACCGCCGCGGAGCTTTGTGTTGATTCAGAGCTACAGCTAACTGGCTAGTTCGCGCCGCTTAGCCGAGCAGATTTACCTCACACACACTGAAGGAAAAGTCGGTCTCGTTTTATTTAAAGAGTTTATGTTGTTGTTTTAATGCTTAGCTGGCGATATTTTCTGCCGCGCTGTCCGTTTTTCCTCTCAGCATCGCGGGGGTGTTAGCCTGCTAACGACTAGCTAGCGTTAGCACTATGCTAATTACACCCACAAAGCCAACTGGCTAACTAGTTAGCAGGGCGCGGGTGTGATATATATATATGTGGATATAAGAAACGCACGTTTACCACTTTTCCTGTCCTATTACAATGATTAATTGACATTTTAATCCTGGACGTATTACTTAGAAATATTTATTTATTTATTATTTTTCCACAACTGATCTAGCTAAGCTAATTTAGCCGAGCCAGCTAATGTTTTTTTTTTTTTTTTCTTCCTCGGGCTAAAAGGAATCCGCGGGAAAATAAATAAACCACGTCCAGGTTATTATTCATTATTTGAGTTTAAAACAAGTAATTATTTACAGATTAAATAATTAAAACATTTTTCCACGTTTCTGTTAAGTGTATTTCGGCCTTTTGATGCTGCCCGATTCGTTCAAGGGGAAAAAAAATCGGGGGGGAACTAAATGAGACGGGCTCCATCCCAATCCGCACACTACGGCACTAAATAGGGTGTGAAGACCGTGCAGTCCCAGTCGCGCGGGTCACCATAGAGACGGCAGGTAGTGCACTAGTGTGAGACACAGATGAGTGAGAGTGAGAGTGGTTTGGGACGGAGCTCTGCGTTCTGTTCCAGCAGAAACGATGCTGTTTGAGTGAATATGAAGATGTGACAGACCAAGGTCACACCTGAGCGCGTGCACACCATCACACCTTAAAAACGAGTTCTTTATGATCTGTAGTTATTACTTTTAATTAGATAGCTGACTTGTGTTAATGCAGTCACTACTGTAGACCATGATCTGTGAGTGTGATGATATTAAACCCACAGACTTTATCATCTGATCATCTCCTCTCACTTCACTGACTGGACTGTACACTCTTTCCTGCAGTTTCTGTGTGTTAATTGTTTTTAAGATAAAATCATTTTTGTGGTAAAACCCACTTGTTCTCCGTGCTTTTCCGGCCTTTCAGCGTGCCCAGGAGTATCGACTCATTACTTTTAAGTTTTTGTTGGTGTTCTCGGTTTCTGTTAAATCTGAATCATGTTCAGGAATTAAAGACGTGATCGTTGAGTTGCTGTATGTTGTGTTTAAACTTTACGCTCGTTGGTTCAATACTGGTCCTCATTTACGACTTTATTAAAAACACTGATTAGTCCGTAGATGATAACTTGGTGTATTATTTGTTTTAAAAAGTGCTCTCTGTGAGGTTACAGTAATCCAGAGCAGAGACATCATAATCGGAGCCGTGTCAATGTTTTAATGACCAGATGAGAAAAATAACACTCGCTTTTCCTGCACACATCTTACTTTCCTCTGTAAATCGAGTCTATAAATTCCGCTGTGATCAGTTGCAGTGAAGTTTGTTTATTAAAGTCGTGATATTTGTGAATCAAGGCTGTGATATTGTGGTGCACGGAGCTGCAACATGCAAATTAGTTGTCAATGTTTTATTTGTTCTCCAACGCTCCAGGTGTGAACTTGCTTGTGCTCTCTCTCTCTCTCTCTCTCTCTCTCTCTCTCTCTCTCTCTGAATCTACTTCAGCATTCACAAATAATTTGGCTTAATCATAATGACCGAGCCTACTGGACTCCCAAACATCTCAGGACCCTTATTGTACCGAGTTCTCACCAGTAGAGGTCTGACCGTGTCCCAGAGAGAGCCCGACTGTGGGTGTCTGTTCGCGCCGTTTTCAGAACAGGCCTGCCAGTGTCTCCTCCTGTCACGTTACACGAGCAGCAGTTCATAAGGGGCATAAGAAGGGGAATGCCAGCAACTAAAACTGGGGGAAATTTGGAGTTAAGCAGCAGTCCTGAAAATACACACGGTTACAGCATGTACTGTGCAGGAGTTCTGAAAATGAGCAAGAGTGTTCTTTGGATTCTTGTTAACGTAAACACTTACAGGCTTCATGAAATCTATATTGTATTCTATACAGTGTTCAATGATGTGGAAATGTTGGGTTTCTGATCACACGGTGCCTTGAAGTATGAAACTTAAGTTCCAAAAATAATGATAAACAAATCAACCAAATATAAACGAGGATGAAATAACATGGACACATTTAGATCATTTTTTTTAAATGCATGGTACTACCAGATTTTTAAATTATTCTTTTTGCTCATTTATACAGACACATGCAACACAATAAAACTGTTTTGTGAATGAGAATGATTCAGATTTGTATTGTACAGATTGTAGTTATTAACAGATTATACAAAGTGTGAAATATTTTTCTTTTTTCTGTTTTTTTCTTTCTTTTTTTTGTTACAAAGTTGTAACATGTATTTCTATAATCATGAATGTTTTTGATGTGACCCACTGATGTGTAGCTGATAACTCATTAAACACACTGCAATATTCTCCTCACAGATGTTTCACAATACGGTCACTGCAGCATCAGGACAGACATAAGGACCTTCGTTTCAGGTACAATGACCAATCCACAATCAGACACCAGCCACAGTGTGTGTTTCACCCTGTATGTTAATATAAACATATTGAATTATGAAGTTTATGATGTTGCCCTGATGTGAAAATGAAAATATTGGTGTGTGCCTAGTAGCTGGTAACAGAAAATTCACCACTGAATGAATTTATTAAAAACATCCAATGACCTAGAAATAAAGTGCACACACATTCTGTCTCCCAGTTCCCAGTACAGAGGACGGTGTAATGTAACGTGATCGTTTTGTGACTCTGGACCCATCTGGCGTTTCACTGTGTGTGTGTGTGTGTGTGTGTGTGTGTGTGTGTGTGTGTGTGTGTTAACACACTCAATAGAGCAAAAGAATCCAGATGGACACACAGAATGTGTGGCATTACCATAATACACTGTGTATATGATCACTGTGGAATTGTCTGCGAGATTGCTTTGGTTCTGTACGTTTTCTTAAATACTGTTAAATCTAATGTTCCTGATGTGGAGAGGGCAGCCAGTACACATCACCTGTAAACTAAATTCATGTGCAAGAACCTGAAAGCAAAGAATGATAGAAAAAATGTCTCTTGCAGTGAGTTCGTGTTGTCAGACTTGCGGTGAATACAAAGTGACAGATGATCGTGGCATAACTCATAACCATTTAACAAACCGTATTTTGCCATTAAAGATCTAAAATACTTGCATCAAATACTGTATATTTTGAGAGTTCAGAAAGTCAGTAAGAATGAGTTCAACAAAGAGGCAAAGAAATCAGAAACTCTTTTACCTCAATTCTGATAAGATGTGAATGCATTAGCAGTAGTTGGAATTAAGATTTCCCAAAATTCCATTATTGATCTTTCATGGGAGAAGCTGGAGGCTTAAATGAGCCCAGCTCTACACTGAGATTCTGGCTGACTGCGTTAGGAAATGGACTTCCCATCCTAGCCACAGACGGAAATATTCCAATACGTCCTATAGTCTTTTTTTAAATACACAACTAATAAGGTTTGTGGTTGAATAAATAGTAAAACAGACTGAGCCTCTCATTTTTTGCATAACTCGCCTTGACTTCTATGTCATTGTTGGGGTCCAAGTTGACACCCAGACCTTCAGAAGTTGGAATGTGGAATCTGATCCGGTGTACAACAGGCACTGGCAGACAGCCGACTGAAGTGAGTGTCAAGTGTCACGGTGTACTTTCTAACACCTATCAGACTCCAAATCCACACACTGGAACACACAAAGCCTTCAATTTTAGTCAGGAGATAAAAAAGTGCTCACTTTAAGTGTATCTCTGTATAAGCTAGTGAAGGATTTCCATCCAAAACCTCCAGTACCTTAACGAGAGACTATTGGAAACAATTCAGTAATCAGCTCTGTGGAGCTCAGAAATCACCAAATATGTTCAAGCTATACAGAAGAATAACTGCAAAATAAAATACATTTCTAATCTGAAGATTAAATATCACAGACTAGTAGCTTCATCATTTCATCACGTTCAGCATCATTTCTGCATGGTCATCAGATTTTGCAACATAGTGCATTTACATTTGTCTTTTCCAGAAGAGCTTTTTTCATATTTTGCACCTCTGCTTGTAGGTATGGGTAAATTCCTTAGAATTTTTTTATGTCTCTTTTCTTTTGTGTCTTCGTAGTCTCCCCCATCTGGCGCCCTGCTCTGTCCAGACGCTTTCTGAACTGCCGGGATCCGAGTGGATTTGAAAGGCTGACTGGAGCGAAAAATCTGCCTCCCAGGTAAAATGGCTGATACCACAGAAGCAGAGAGCTGAGCATCACACATTGCCCCCCCTTTCTTCTATGTTCGAGGATCATTTTATGTGGACATTTTCCCCTTCCATTTCAATTTTCTCATCATGGCTATGCATGATATGAATCGTGCCAAGGGTTTTCCTTGCAAAGAATGCGACATGATATGCCAAAGTACACCTAGCCTTCTGGAGCATATGAAAGCCCACTATCACCAAGAAGCGATTGGCAGATTTGAATGTGAACAGTGTGGACGAATTTTCAAGCATGCCAGTAGCTTGGCGTCGCACAAAAAGTCCCATGAGCTGGGTTCATTCCAGTGCCCAGTGTGTACCAGAACACTACCTAATGCAATAGCCCTGAAGAACCACCTCCGCATTCACACTTTGTCTCCTAGTGCACAAGCTGAAGAGGAGAATGAGGATGGTGTTGATGAAGATAGGGATTATGGCTTAGCACAAGATCTTTCTGACACAGGTTACCGGGGCCACCTGAACAGCAGCAGCAGCATGATGGCGGGCCACGACCATGACAAGCAGAAGTCTCCAGGTTCTGAAGATGCTTGGGACAGACCGTTCAAGTGTGACCAGTGTGACAGGACCTACCGGCACCATGGCAGCTTGGTCAACCACAAGAAGTCCCATCAGGAAGGCACTTACAAGTGTACAGTCTGTTACAAGCAGTTCAGCAATCTGGCAGCGCTTGGGGCCCATGAGCGCACCCATTCCAAGTTCAAGCCTCCTGGGATGTCCATGGGAAGCCTTGTGCCCGAAGTGTCGTCCGAACATCGCCCCCCTGCCCCCCAAAACGACGACATGGCAGCCTGCTTTTGCCACCTGTGCCAGATTTCTTTACCCAATAAGAGTGACTTTCAAGAGCACATCCTGTTGCATAACGCTGCATCGTCGTCGTTGGGGCTGACGCGTAGTTTCCCAGGGATAGTGCCTCACAATCTCAGCACTGTCCGTTCCCCAGCAGTAAATCCATACACCCCAGCTCTTGGTGACCCTCTTCCACTTCCCCCTTTACCTGACAAACGTTATGATCAGATGCTAGGTCCTCCTGTCAACAGTCCCATTTATACATGTGCATACTGTGGGTCTGGACATTCCGATGTGGAAAGTCTCAAACTGCACTACTTGACCCATGAATCTCACCCCCCACCCCACCCCCAAGTAGGATCCTCAATCCTAAATTCAGATGGCCTGGGCTCCAACTCCCAACCATCGGTGTCCTCGCCCCGTGGGGAATCCAGATCCCAGCAACAATCCTCATCCATTGAAGATGCAGACCGCAGGTTCAAGTGTCAAGAATGTGGAAAAAGCTATCGGCATGCAGGGAGTCTTGTTAATCACAAGCGTTGTCATCAAACAGGGCAGTACCAATGCACCATTTGCTGTAAGGAATATCCTCACCTTGCAGCGCTTCACAGCCACCTCCGCAGTCACAAATCCCGCCAAAACTCTCAGGGTATGAACTCAGAAAGTGACTGGCTCTCTTCCGAGCCCATGACAGGCCTAGATTCTCACCAAGGCTTTGTGCATTCTCAGGATCAGGAGAATGGCACGACGACCATTGGTAATCTCGGTGATGCTACCCATTTCGTTCCAGACAGTGGCCATAGCGGCAGCCTTGATTCCTTGGGGTTCCATGACCGGTTTGATAGTTCGCTGGCTCAGGGCAACTCTGGCCATCCGCAAAATAGTCGCCAATCAGACCGGAACATGTGTGCTGAACAGGGCAATATGTCCAATGGCTACATGGGAAACATGGGCTTCCACAGTTCAAGTGGTACCTCTTTGCCAGCAAGCAACTCCAGCCTCAAACAAGGCACCCGCCAGCGACGTGGACAAGAGCAATATGGAGGAAGTCAAGGAGGCCAGTTGAAGAGAATTGAAGACAAAGACGATGGTGAAGTCTACCAGTGCACAGTCTGTGGGAACCATTATGCAAGTCTTCGGGCCCTTCGTAGCCACTTGCGCAGCCATGACATGAACCACGGTGCCGGACCTTCCTCCTCCCTTACACCTGTAGGTGAGCAAGAGTGGAGGAGGCGGCAAGAGGGTAGTCAAGCCAGCCTGCTGGTTTGTAGTATATGTGGCCAGACTTTCAGTAAAAAACACGACCTTCTTAATCACCAGTTGGTCCATGGACCTCCTCGACCGGGTGGCTCTGGACAGGGCTTGGGGGGCGGCAGCTCTAGTGCTAATGGCAAAATGGATGGAAGGAACCACATTTGCGTTGACTGTGGCATGTTCTTTGCAGATCGCCATCACCTGATCACTCACCTGTGCCCAGGCAAGGGGAGAGGCGGAGTGCTGAGCAAAGACTTGAACGGAGCTAAAGGGATGAGTGGTGGTGCTGGGACCAGCAGCAGCGCTGTGGGCCACCGGCAAATGTCCAGCTCGGATGATCGGCCACATAGGTGCGACCAGTGCGGGAGAGGTTACAGGCATCCATGCTCACTTCTGAACCACAAGAAATCGCACAAGACTGGGGTCTTCCGCTGCCTTGTCTGCCAAAAACGCTACTACAACCTGCTGGCCCTCAAGAACCACCAGAGGACTCATTTTGACTTAAAGAGGTTAGCCAGCATTGCATGTGCCCTATTATACTCTAACTGTGTAGTTCTCTTTGCATACTTTGACTGTGTATGTATTGAGTTCCCCACTCGTGATTATCCAGGCCATCACTGAAACAAAAATACAATTTCAATCCAATTGTGAATGTTTAAAGAAATGTGTACAACCCATTCCATTAAAAAAGATGAGGGCATCACTCACTCGCTCTTTCCCACATACATGCACGCACACACCAATATGTGCTGCACAACATCTGTTCCATTTGACTTTTTGTGTAGTCATCTCCTGTATTTGTAAGATATTCATGCTGTGTGTTGCGTTGTATTCATTATTGTGTATATTTAATTTATTTAATTTATTTTGTTTTTAGTCTTTTTTTCGGGGGGGGGTTGGCTACTCATTCATTCATTCATTCATTCATTTATTTATTTAATGCTGTATGTTTAAACATGGCTCTCCTCTCACCATTTCTGGTTTTGTGTGTTTTTTCTCTGTGTTGCAGGCACAAGTGTGAGGAGTGTGGAAAAGCCTTCAAAATCCAAAAGCAATTGATCAACCATCTTCGTCTGCACGAAGAGCACCGAGCCAAAACCGGAGGTCGAGTTCAGCGCATCCAAAGCATGAACCAACATAATGGATCACGTTACGAGGGAGGACCTTCTCAGATGCAGCCGATGAGAATGGGGGACCCCAAAATGCAGAACCCTTCCCAAATGATGCCCACTTATGGCCAACCACAAGGTTTTAAGAAGCCGTATGCCGGTGCGAGGGCCCAGCAAGTGGACGATGGTAGTGGACGACGCCCTTTTGCCTGTGATCAGTGTGGCCGCACCTACCGTCACGCTGGCAGTCTGGCCAATCACAAGAATCTGCACAAGATCGGCGAGTACCATTGCAATGTTTGCAACTCCACCTACCCCAACCGTTTGGCTATGAAGAACCACTTGCGTATGCATTTTGCTCTGAAGAAGTACACTTGCCAAGACTGTGGACGAGGGTTTAGGAACCAGAGGCAGCTCGAAACTCACACTACCAACCAACTTTGCAAAGACATTCCTGGTCCAAGTATGCAGCAGCCAATGCCGCCTCCCCCAAGCTATGAGTGCAACGGATGCTCTGAATGTTTTCGATCCTCATCCGACCTTGCTTCGCATAACTGCAGTGCCCAGCTTCCTTCATCTTCAGCCTCCCTCAACATGGAACCTGGGGACCTGGGCTCTCCAGAACGAGAGGAGCGGCCTTTCTCCTGCGACCTCTGTGGCTGCTCATACAAGCATGCCAGCAGCCTTCTGAACCACAAAAACACGCACAAGACGGGAAACTTCAGCTGCTCCTACTGTGACAAGCCCTACACCAACTACATGGCGCTACGCAACCACATGCGCATCCACACGCAGAAGAAGAGGCACATCTGCTCCACCTGTGGGAAAGCCTTCCGACTGGCCCGATTCCTGCGCAACCATCAGAGGGTCCACGAGGAAGGACACGCCCGATTCACATGCCCCACCTGCGGGAAGAGCTTCCAGGGGCGCTCTGGGCTCGCCAGGCACCGCTGCGGGGACAACCAGGTAGGCAACGAGTACGGAAGGAAGGACACTTCAAGCACTTCGAGAGAAGGGGCAGAAGAGTGCCGGTTCACGTGAGTTTTTACGTCTAGTTGTTCGTTGATTTCTGAAGTGAACTTAGTAAAGATCACACGGGTCTCTACGTGTCTATTACAGGTATATGATCTCCAATCCGGCTTCCTCGGGACCATTCGTGTGCCGGAATTCGGATTTTTCTGAAGTTTGGACAGTATGATTAGTGGAGACCAGATAAGTTACCCCACCACCCCTTTACTTTCAGTTAGCAATATGCTCTAGAATATTAGGCTGCCATTATTTTAACATGTATACTGAATAGTTAGATGTTTTTTGGTTTTGTCTTAAAGTAACTATTTTCTGACTGCTGTTCTTTACTGGTATAATTTGAAAACAATGTTTGCACTGTTCTTTCTTAAGTGACTAGCTCGTTAACTGTGTGAGCTAAAACAATTTCAACAGATTCTGTCTCCTGAGACATGAATAAATAAAGTGAAATGTGGTGGTTCCAATCAGCCTCTCAGTGACTAGCAGACCCAGTCACAAGACTGAGATTTTTATACATGTGGTGTTTCATGAACAACCAGAACAAACATATTTCTTTCTGGAAGTCTCTGTCATCAATACACCTACTAACGCATGTTTTACTAACACAAAAATGCTTAAAGTAATTCTTTTAGCAGATCATCATGATGAGGTTTGTGTCCTAATGGCTACATGAAGAATTTGTATTGATTCACTGTTTAAGTAAAACTCTGTAAGGACTGCCTTGTAAACAGAACACAAATATAATGTGTATTGTAAATGAGCTTAGCAATTAAATCTACCAAATTTTGCTTTTGTCCAAGTTGGGACATTTGTACTGTTTTTGGCAGCTGGATTAAAGATCATATACCTGTACATACATAAGTCAGATTTGCACTCGTAGGTTATTTGACATACAGATAAACGTAGGTCACTAATAATATGAACTTGTTCAGTCAGGGTGTGAGATTTACGGTTCTCTCTTCTCTCCACAGATGTGAGCAGTGCGGCCGTTCATACCGTCATGCTAGTTCTCTGCTGAACCACAAAAACACACACACCATTGGCATCTATACCTGCGCCGTGTGCCTCAAGACCTACCCCAACCTGCTCGCTCTGAAAAATCATCGGCGGACCCATTCGGAGATGCGGCGGCACTGCTGTGCGGAATGTGGCAAGGTGTTCCGCACCTTCTCTCAGCTTCAGAACCATCGCCGGCTCCACCAGAAGGAGCATGAATTCACCTGCACGCAGTGCCTGCGCACGTTCCCGAGTCAAACCAGCTTCCGAATGCACCTACAGACACATCATGGACGAGCCCAGAAATCCTCACACTACTCCCACCAGCAGAATCCCCAAGGTTCCTCTGGCGGTGGTTCAGATCTCGGGTGGAGTTCTGGGCTTGACCTGACCCTGATGCAGGCCTGTCACCAGAATCCCGCACAGCGCAGCCGCAGTGACACAAGCCGCAAGCCGCACGTTTGCGATCAGTGTGGGCGTGGCTACCGTCATGCCAGCTCCCTGCTCAACCATAAAAACAGCCACAAGTCAGGCACCTACTACTGCAGCCCCTGTCAGAAAGAGTTCTCCAACCTGATGGCGTACAAAAACCACCGCCGCATACATACTGAGCCGAAGCGATATCAGTGCTCCGACTGTGGGAAAGCATTCCGGGTTTCAACGCAGCTCGTGTGCCACCGTCGCATCCACACCAAGGAAAAACCTTTCTCATGCCAGCAGTGTGACAAACGATTCTCCAGCAGGTCAAACCTGCGACATCATCAAAAAGTCCACTGGTCCCATAACAGCAATGCCTCCATGGGCACGTCGAATTTCCTGGCCATGCCAACTGGACCTTTTATATAAGACAAGATGCACCTGGGGAGCCAGAACTTCTTAGTGGGGAACGGAGACGAGGTTTCTGGAGGTGCCAAAAAGTCATTTCTAGATATTGTAGCTGTGAGGGGGGGTATTGTTTTTCAGATGAGCAGGTTGTTTAGGTTTTAGAGGACTAGCCAACCCACCCATCCATTTCCATGCAGAAATGAAAGAGCTAGGTTGTTTTACGTCACCTCTGTCCATCTTAAAGGCTTCAACTCCCCTGATTTACATTCAGGAACCTAAAGCGATCGCTCCAGATCTTTGCAGCAGAAGTAGGCATGTGCCGATTGACATTAATCACCATTTTCAACATTTGTTTATTTTCAGGGTGTTACAGCAGTAGTACTGACAGAAATGAAACGTACACAATCTCCTCCTTACACCCAGTACTCACGTACTTGGGCACCAGTCTTGGATTTGGTGTAAGAGACATTGTGTACTTTTTATTTATTTATTATTATTATTATTATTATTATTTTTTTTTTTTTTCTAAATTGGATCCATTATTTTACAAATTGATTTGAGCACAGAAAAATGGAACATGGGAAGATTTTGTTTCATGCACAAGTGTCATTAATAACAGGGCATCGGCATATGGCTAACAATGAGCGTAAAGAGTTTGCTGTGACGCTATTCCAGTTAAACACGCATGATAATCCAGAACAGCTTCATAGATCATGTTATAGATCAGATCTGTTTTTGATCACATCACACTGATTAGATTATTCATGTCCTGATTTAAGGATTCTTAAAGAAACTAAGTTTAGAGAGTCACCTCTTCATCTTCTGACAGATCACCAATGATTTCTGTATCACGTAAAAAAAATTAACTTACAGTCCACTTCCTGGTGAAACACATGCGTGTAAAATACACATTGTAAGATTGATGTATGTGTAGGTTTTAGATCTGACCGCATTATAGGTCATATTTGAAAACTGACTGCAGTCGCCATGTTGTGTAGAACTCTCAAGGGTGTTTGTTTTCAGTTCTCCCTTCTGATGTTCTAATTTTTTTTCTAACTTGTGTGTGACGATGACAAGCTTCAAACCTTATTATTAATTATTACTCTTATTAAATATTATCATCATTCTACCGATGACGGAATTGCGGTTTGCTTTCTGTTGCGCGTTGTAATTTTAAAGAGCCCTTGTTTAAAAAAAGAAAAGAAAAAGCAGCGCCTTATTAGCTAGTGTATAGAAAATGATAGGTCGTGCTTTTTGGAAAGAATTAAAAAAAAACAAAGAACTTTTTTTTTTTAAAAACGCAAAAAGTGTATATTGATAGGCTTGTACTGGCATTTTGGTTTTACCTTGTATTGTATCGTACTTCTGACTGTATTATTTACAGGAACACTTTTATAAAAACATCACTGTAGTATGCGTTTTTATTTATATTAACCCCATAATGCTAGTTTTTAGGAAATCTCCCTCCTCTACACTTTTTTTTTAATTCTTATTTTCATTATGTGACTGACTTGGAGTCGCAGATGCCAGGATTCCTAAGGAACACTTGTTCTTGTGACTAATCACAGTTCTCTCCTGGGTTTTATGCTTTTAACGCGATTGGGCTGTGTCTCAAATCACTTCTTTCCCTTGTACAGTAGACAGGGAGCTGTAATGATGTGTGTTTCTCCCGACTGAGTGTCACTGTATCGTTACTCCGTACTCGTGACAGTCCTTCCCTCTGGAAAAAAAAAAAAAAACATGGATGTGCCTCTGTTTGACGCTTTTAAGGGATCATTTTTGTGAACATTAAAATCACTTGGGCAATCTTTTCCCCCTTTTTGGGTATCCCTTGTATTTAAGGGTTTTTTTTTTTTTGTGTGTATTTAATTGCATTTTGCATTTCATCCTTTTATTACCAGTAAGCACTGGTATTACCAAGTCCATTATATAAAAAGAGCACAGTTAAAATTGTGTGCGCGCGTGTGTGTGTGTGTGTGTGTGTGTGTGTGTGTGTGTGTGTATATATATATAAATATGTTCCTATAACCTGAGATTAGGTGAGGAAGAAAAAAGCTGAACTATATAACAAACTTGGGTGATTTTATTTGGGAAGGATTGGCAGATATTAGATTTCCCTTTTGTGTTTAACCTTTCTTTTTGTTTTCCCTCTTTTCATGCGTTATATATATATATATGTACTGCTGACTATACACTTTTTTTAAAACTACATTTTGATAATTCATTTCCTAACAGAAAACTCGTTTGGATTATAACTTTAACGCTCTCAAATAATGAAAATAAATAGCTGAAAACAATGATTTGCTGCATTTGTGTGTGATCGTAGCAAAAAAGGCATTTCGCTCCTTTTTCTCGAACACGGATCCTATATTAAAGGTGCTTTATCGTAGCCCTTTGAGACGTTTGGGTTTTTGAATGTCTTTGTAACACAACTCTATTCTTAATAAATGTTGGTGGAGTGTGCACCTCCTACTGCTATCATCCTCCCTGTAGTACCAGAAGCCCAGGAGGTGGAGTCTGGACCATAATCCAACTTCTGTAGCACTCATCTACAAGACATTATACAACATGGAACAAAAAAAAACAAAAATGAGCCATTCATTTTGAAACACGTTCAATTCACTGGACATTTGATTCAACTCCTCCCAGGTATGAGGAGCTTGATCAGGGCCGGCTCCACCCTTTGAACTTCTGGTTATGCAGTAAAAGAGGTGTTTCTATCAGCTTCCCTATGGTTTCTTTGTCTCTTCATAATTACGGTTTCCTGTTGTTTACATTGACTAAAACATGGCGTCTGTCCAACAGCCTTATCCGTGTGAATGTGGAGTGAAACCTTCACCTGACACCATGGAGTGTGTATGTATGAGTCCTTATATGGAAATATGGGTGTAGTGCCTAATTTGTACCAGCTGTTAACACACAGCAGATTTACAGAAATCTGGATGTACGTTTAGATTCTTCATGAAGCTCGCTTCCTGCTGCCTCTATTATAAACTCTTAAGGAAGAGGAAGTTATTCAGCATTCGTTATCTTTGTTAAGCCGGTGTCTGTCATCTGACTTTGTTGGAACTTATAGCTGTGTGTGCTGTAGCAGTGAAAGCTAATACCGTGTTTATAAACATGTACTCAAGTGTGAAGAGAAGTCTTGTGGATCGCTTTAGTATGAATAGAGAAGTCACCATTTACAGCTTCAATCTGGTAACAAGGAGTTAAATAAGGTCGATGACCGAAAAGAGCTTAACGGCAATAACATTTTCTTGTCTGTCTAGACTATTATAGTACGGAGACAAACCAATCAGCCTCCAGAATCTCATCATTTACTATTTTACCCAGCGCTGTCTCAGTACCGTGATGAGGCATTAAGGTCTTCACACGTACACCGCAGTTTATCATTGTGGTTTTTCATCCAACAAGATAGTTGTTTGACTGCATGACTATTTCATACATGGACGCTTTCACATCAAAGACGAATGTTCTTGTTTGAAGCAAAGGGGGGGGGGGAGCTATTTAATTTTTTTTTATCTTTTTTTTTTTATCTTTTTGGCAAATACATTCAACCCGTCAGGGCAGAGGTTGTGGAAACATCATCATGCTGCTGAAGATGTGACAGAGTCTCTCATTTGTTTTGTGTCTGCTTGACAAGGGCAACAAAAATTTATAATGACCCTCATTTATCAATCTAACATTGAAACCCTATGACTGTTCACATGTGATTCATAAAGCATTTGTACCTCAACCAATCAGTGTAAGAATGATCAGGCATTGATAAATGCAGCAGCTGAAAACCACCATCATTTAAATACAACGTCCCAAGTCTTTACAACACAGAGAGGTGTGACACGGCCGAGAAGAGAAACCTCTCTGCCCTCAAAATAGAAGCTCTAACATCACAAGTCAAATTAAACAAATTATTTCTATTCAACAGCCTGAGTAGTAGCATCATAAAAAGTTGATGACAATGCAGCAGTGATAACTCCAGCTGATTGAATGTTAATTTATACACCCATAATGTGGAGGCTATATACTATTATCTTAAATCACAAATCTTTACAGTGCCTTGAAAAAGTATTTATACCCCTTGAACTTTTTCACATTTTTCCACCTTACAACCACGAACTTAAAAGTTTTTTATTGAGATTTTATGTGATAGACCAACACAGAGTAGCACA
>JANZLB010000008.1:1086372-1097181 GCA_026167865.1 Notarius quadriscutis
CCCGGGCGCTCTGGGCTGCCCACTGCTCTGGGTGTGTGTGCGTGTGTTCACTGCTTCAGATGGGTTAAATGCAGAGGTTGAATTTCACTGTGCTTGAAGTGTGCATGTGACGAATAAAAGGTTTTCTTCTTCTTATGAAGCTGGGTAAGATAATGCCAGTAGTGTGCAAAGCGTCATCAAGAGAAACACTGGATACTTTGAAGGACCTAAAATATCAAACACTGTTTTGTTTAACACTTTTTTTGTTTCCCAGATAAGTTCCAGATGTTATTCCATAGTTCTGATGTCTTCAGTATTGTACAGAAACATCTATGAATGAGTAGGTGCCTAAACTTTTGACTGGTACCGAAGATACCACCATGTCAATGATGGAGAAATTTGGTTGTGAGAAGAAGGAAGATGAGAGGCTCAAACATTGCTGGGGCAGGTATGCCAGATCGAGGGTAAAGATCAGCTCAGAGGTCAAGCCCTCCCTGATTACTAATACACCAAACACCAAGGCCAAGCATGCTCCTTCTTGGTGATTCCTGCTCCAAAGTCGATGGAGTGATGCACCTCACCCAATCCTACCTGCTCAGAGACCACTTGGGAACTCGCAACACTCTTAAAAAGCTGAGGGACCACTTTCACCAGCCTGGTATGGAAGATGAAGTGCATAACTTCTGCCAGAGATTTCCTCAGCACCAGCACATCACCCTCAGGAAGCCAGCCCTGGCTCCACTCTTGCCTTTTCCCATCATTGGTGTTCCCTTGAAGAAAGTAGGCATGGATCTAGTGGATCCATTCCCAAAGTCTGCCCAAGGGCACAAGCACGTCCTCAACTACACCACCCAGTACCCCAAAGCAGTCCCCCTTCTGCTCGGTGATCGAGTTTGTCCAGAACACGCAAGAGGATTGGCTGGAAAGTACTGATCATGCACCAATACATGCAGGAGGCCCAAACTGAACGTACAACCAGCCAGCGCAACCTCACAAGGTCCAGCCAGGTGACCATGTGCTCCTGCTGCTACCAAAGCAGAGTTCCTTGCCCACTGGCAGGACCCCTACACAGTCCTCGAGTGGGTGGGCCCAGTGAACTACCGTCTGCAACAACCAGGTAAGCACAAAGATTCTCAGATGTACCATATCAACTTGCATAAAAAGTGGACAGATCGTGTGCCTGCTCCGTCAGCCTTTGCCACTGTCCCCACAGACCCACTGGGGTGTACCCTGGTTCAGTGAGGAGATGACCTCACTCACTTCCAATAACAGGAGCTTAGGGAGCTGGTAAACCAATTTGGTAATGAGTTCTCGGCAGAGCCATGTCAGACCCAGCATGAGAAAGATCCCTGGGGTCATAATACAGCAAACAACCCTACCAAGTCCCAGAGACCCATCACCAGGCCATCAAAGATGAGGTGGACAAATGTTACATGATGGTGTTATCAAGGAGTCTGCCAGCCCCTGGTCCAGCCCCATCGTTGCAGACCTGAAGCCAGACAGTAGTCTCCAGATCTGCAATGACTTCTGGATATTCGACCACGTTTCGGAGTTTAACTACTCGTCCCTTGGGTAGACAACCCGGTAAGACCATGTTAGTTGGGCCCCAGTTAATTTCCACACCCCCAAGGGTTACTGGCAGGTGCCCCGGACCCAGGAGACGAGACAAAAAATAGCATTCAGCACATTGTCTGGCCAGTAGGAGTACCAGTTCCTCCCTTTCAGCCTCCACGGGGTGCCAGCAACATTCCAAATGCTCATGGATGTCGTCCACCGCCCTTGCTGCTGCCTATCTGGGTGACGTCATGCATTCATCCACGTGAGCAGACTACCGGTACCACGTGAGGGAGGTCCTGGGGCTGACAAAAGGTACAGAACCTGGGTTCAGCTGTGGGGGTTACTGAATACTGTAAAAGGCTGGATAAATACACTGAACCCGTCTCACCCTCACGCCGTATAAACGCGCCGAACCCGTCTCATCCTCACACCGTATAAACACACCAAACCTGTCTCACAGTCACACCATATAAACACACTGAACCCGTCTCACTCTCATGCCGTATCAAAACGCTGAACCCGTCTTACACTCATGCTGTATAAGCATGCTGAACCTGTCTCACTCTTAGAGCATATAAACACGCTGAACCCGTCTCACTCACGCCGTATAAGCACGCTGAACCTGTCTCACTCTCACAGCATATAAACACGCTGAACCCGTCTCACTCTCACGCCGTATAAACACACTGCTCTTTCACACAGCTTCATTTAATAAACAGAAGAAACAAATTATTTACAAAAACATTTGTTTATCTCGTCACTGTAACTGAAAGCGAAGAACTCATGTGGGGCGTGGTGGTGGTGGTGGTGGTGGTGCTCCTGTTGTAGCTGGGTTCAGTTTTAGGTCATGATCTCAGTCATTTTGAAGATTTTATATAAAGTAAAGCTGATGCGTGTGTGTGCGCGCAGAATGAACCACCTCAGGACAGAAGTGTGTGAGATGTAGAATTAGTGTCGAGTCCAGTCCAGATGTCCATTAAAGAGAAACCGTGGTGAAGCTTCAGGACTCGCTCTCCTGTCTGTCCTCCCCACAGGACCCCAGGGTGAAACGGAGGTCCTGGTCACGGGGGTACTGAGCTCCTGCGTTAGCATTAGCATTGTTAGCATCGTGTTCAGGCTGGTTGAAGATGAGCGCTGCCGGAGAGGAATACGAAGACGACGGCTGCGTCTCCTTCACACACCGAGAGTCTAAGGAAGTGGACTTGCGCTCTGAGGCATGCTGGGAAATGAGCTGTAGGAGCGCAGACGCCATGTCACCATGGAGATCGTCTGGCTGCACAGACGGAGCAGCCGGGGTCGCTGGGTCACAGGTCAGCACCGGAGTCAGGGCGAGAGGCTTCTCACTGAAGAGGGTCGAGTCTGAAACAACAAACAACAACAGTGAGCTAACACTCGGAGTGTGTGTGTGTGTGTGTGTGAGAGCTCCACAGTGCTGAGTGTGTGATTAGAGGAGACAGTGAGGTGAGTGCAGCTCCTCACCAGCAGATGGAGACAGAGAGGTTTAGTTTAAGCCAATAAACAGCAGTTTACCTACAGTACAATAATAACTCATACTGGCTTCAAGTCAAACTGTGGATCGCAGTAATTACTGCCTAATACCATTTCTGATCAATTATCACTCATAAGATTCTATTCAAACCTGTGCACGCGCGCATGTGCGTACAGTCAGTGCTTCGAAAAATGACAAATTTTAAAACGATTTATTTTTCATAATCAAATTAATCAAAAGTTAAATCCATCTCAGTGGGAATAAACGAAAGTGAGCAACTGGATGGAACGGGGAAAGATGGAAGGAAGCAATGCAGGATGGAGAAAGAAAGCAAGCAGCAGGGAAGAAATAAAAGGGAGCAAAAATAAATGAACGTACAAACAAATTATTCCATTTTTATATTTCACACACACGTGGGCGGAAGGTATAAATGACGCGGATGTACAGATGGAACGCAGGTATAAAAGAGATGGAGAAGGAAAAACTGTTATAAATTAAAACACGTGCGCACATGAACAGTATTTGCATTGAAGCTGCTGATTGGCCGGCTGCTGTAACACCCATTGTGACATCAGCAGCTGTCTGTTTGAATTTAAAGGTGCAACACGTGATCCTTTTTATTTCTTACGTACAAATCAGAAGAAGATAAATCTGTAAATTATTGTAAAGAAGGTTTACAGCCTCAGTGTGCGTGTACTGACCGGCTGAGAAAAAACTGCGTTACAGTACGTTTGTTTACACATGGGCCTTCTGTCAGTCATTTTATAGACACGCCCCCATCTCTGAAACTGGTAACTTCATACCACACACACACACAACTTATTCTCCTGCGAGGGGAAGGAAGGAAAAAAAGATACAACCTCTGCGCTGGAGATGAAGCAGGACGCAGAATTAACGACACTGCTGTTGGACAGGTTTAGAAACACAGTCTGTGTAAAGCTTTGAACTCCGCCCAAGTGGACCGTTTCAGACAGCCAATCAAAACCAGGGCCCAGAGCTCACTCGAGAACATCCTCATAAATCACCACCATTAAAAACTGTGTGTTTACAGAGCTCCAGCACCCTGACTCTCCTCGCTAATGCTAACTTGAGTCAAATCACGGTATGTACTGGGGGCGGAGCTTTGTGTCCATGGCGCAAGGAGTTTAAAAACAAAAAATCATTCAAGTCTGAGTTAGCTCCACCTATTTAACCTTTAACGTCCTAATCCTGAAGCGTGTGGACAAACCTCGCTCAGTTTTACACTTTAAATCACTTCAAACCCACAGAACCCTGAGAGAGAACCTCGGAGAACCTGCTTTCGGAGCCTCACTTCAAATATCAAATATAAAACTCTGATCTGAATCACACGCGTGAGAAACCCACAGCGAGAGTGTGGAGGTGATTTATACACTGCTGCTGAGGGGCGGAGCAACAACGCGTCAATCACTAAAATAAATCCAAAACAAAAAAATTTTATTAATAAAAATTCATATTTAAATCTGTAAATATAGTGGTCAATAGTCTGAACCATCTTAAACAATATTTTAACATTATAAATTACTTTATAAAATATATTTTTAAATGATAAAGCCTTTTCAGAGAAAACCAAAATAAACTTTTTGAATTGAGTTGAAACTCCATTTTCCTGAAATTCACCAAATTTAATAAAATGACATCATTCCAGTATCATTTACTGATTAATAAAATAAAACCTCTTCCTGATTTCGAATGAAATAAAATATTTCCTTTTCTCGCGCTCTCGCGATTTAATCCGCTGATTCTGTGCGTTTCTG
Source organism: Notarius quadriscutis (assembly GCA_026167865.1). Classification (NCBI taxonomy): domain Eukaryota; kingdom Metazoa; phylum Chordata; class Actinopteri; order Siluriformes; family Ariidae; genus Notarius; species Notarius quadriscutis. Next base: position 1,091,173 of record JANZLB010000008.1, read on the forward strand.
TAATATGAGAAAGTAATAAAGTTCGCTGTGATAAAAGTGAACGCCACTGACCCTCTCAGTTCTCTCACTCAAACATCTATTTTATATTTTCTTCTCACACTCAAGCGCTCTTCTGTTACTTTACACTAAACGTCGTCTCACATTAAAGCACGGAGATCAGGAGGAGTTCGGAGTCTGAAAGCTCAAGTGTCCTGAGTCAAGATGTTTTTACAAGTTAAGAAAAAAAAAGTAAATACATTATTAATAAATATAATTAGTGATTACAATTTTTTACAAATGTATAATGCAAATTTATAAATGCCATTATGAAATAAATTAATTGGTTTCTAACTTAAAAGTGAATTACAAAAAAAAAAATAGAGTTACTACTTAAAATATATTTTAAATTAGATAAATTAAGCCAATAAAATGCTTATTTTACCATTTATAAATCAAATTGTTGTACTTAATTGATTTATTAAAAAACACTTAGTAAGCAATAAAAAAATGTCAAAATAAAATACTCAGAATAAAATATATACCTTATTAGGAAATAATATTAATGAACATTTATGGTAAACTCAAATTATTGCAGGTTATAAATAAAATAAATGAAAATTACTTATGAATTTCACAGTTTTCATTAATCTACATGAATATTTACGTTTCGGACATTATTTTAATAATGGAAATTTTTTTATCTCCAGCTGAACAGCAGTGAAATTACAGAATTCACTGATTATTAATTCAATACTAACCAATCAATTTTATTTATAAGCAACTCATATTCATCATCATAAAGTTAAATGCTTTTGTGATTTGTTAAGATATTCATTTTATTTCCAATCGGTAATGATTTAAGTGATTGTAAAACCTCGTTAGTGGTGCAGAGACAGCGCCCCCGGAGGCGACTCCCCGTCACTGCACCGTGACTCTGAGAACACACTCATCAGCTTCATTTGATCATGTTTTAGATTTTAATAAAACTCTTCATGTGCAGTGAAAATAATGACGAGGTGAAAACAATGAACTGAAAAAAGAAGGAAAGGAAAAAGAAAGACATGCTGTTCGTGTTCAGCTCATAATTTATTCAACGTTGGCCGAGAGGACACACTGCGACACCGTGTCCCCCCCACACACACCCCAAAAAGAACAAGTGATATAAAAACACAAAAACACAGATGATCAGGAGGCGAACTGCGACTGAGGAAATGTAACGTAAATATAAAATCATCCATACGCCTGACTCTGACCCCAGTCCAGATGTGTGATTCCCACCCTTTAATAACACGTTTATAAACACTAGACCCCGCTCGCTCGCTCCAGTGAAGAATGTCACGTTAGTGCTCCGTTACTCCTTTATTCTACGATGCACTGTCAGGATCAATAACAGTCCGATCTCACACTGATGCGAGATCAGATCGGGCAGCATTCACCACGCTAACAGCTCCACTCATGCAGTGTGCGTGTGCATGTGTGCGCTCCGGTATTCTTGGTTTACTCTCCACTCACAGGAGCACACACCAAAGTATATTTAATTTATGCAAATTGACCTGCTCTAAATTTTTTACACAGTTATAAGAGAAACCTCGAGCAGCTCTGAGGAGTCACACATCTGAATCTGAACAGAAAGTTTTATTATTTTGTACCAAAAATGTAAAACGGGACTGAATCACTCTGTTCACACTCATGAGTGATTTATTTAGATTAGATTTATTCTCTTCACACGCCCGACCCAGAGCTGTGACTTCAGCGACCTCTGAACTGATATTTTCTCACTTTTATGCAAATGAGGCGTGACGCTGTAAAGAAGCGACAAACCCAAACCGCTGTGCGCGCACGCTGACGTTTCTTCAGTTCCACACTCACTACCTTCAGCAAGTTCCTGCAAAAACAGAAGAAAACTAATAAACATGGTTTTGTTTGTGTACATAGCTAGTACAGTTAGCTCGTTTTGCTAATCCAATCTGAGAACGAAGCTAAGCGCGCAAACACAAATCACACAATAGATCAGATTTTCGCACTGATTAGTACAGGTTTATTTTAGTTTCACTCATTAGCTGTTATATAGAACTAGTGCAATATATTACTTCTAATCTGAACTTTTTAAAAAGTTCTGGACAGGCCACGCCCACAAGCAACAAACTACAAGTGCAAAAAGACAGCCATCAGCTGCTAGCGTGAACGTAGTGCCTCTCTGGTTTGCGTTTGTTGATGAGGAAAGGTTGAGGTCAGTTTCAGTGTGATTGAGCTCGTTAACAAGGCTTTAACGAGGATAACAAGGCACGATGAGAAACAATGAGATGACATGAAAGATGACATGGAAAGATGGAGCACATGACCGGTCTTCATGTCCTGTTGCGATGTGCGCGCGTGTGTGTTTTCCCATTTAAAAAAACAACACTGACTCCTTTATAAATTGAGATGTACGGCATTAAAATGAAAAATAAGGATCTGAAACAGACAAACTGGATTTATTTTATATTTCTTCAGCGCGTGATTTCTACTGTTGGAACAAAAATAATAATGAGAAACATTTCAAAAAAAAAAAATACACAATTGCTCTGATAAGAGGAGATTTAACACTACGAGGAGCCACATGAGGAGGCTTCCCAATCTGCTTTGGCCAATCACAGCCCTCGGTTCACTTTGAGCCACACCCCCTAGAGAGTAAACTCAGACTTGCCCTTGCAGTCGGCGCCTGAAAGGGAGGCGGAGCCGCTTCTTGTCACCGCCCCGTCCGACTGGACGCCGTTGCTCTCTTCACCTTGACCCACCCCCTGGGGCGGAGCTTTAATCAGCTGGCTCAGGAGAAGTGCAAGGAGGCCGGTGGTGTCGTCTGAGGGCGGGGCTTCTGGGGGAGGAGCCTCAGGTTGAGGAGGAGGAGGAGCAGCAGCAGCCGCCGCCGCCGGGACGCTATTGGATGCCTGAATGAGAGATGAGAGGGTGTGGCTGAGCAGCTCTAGCTGTTGAGAGGAGTCTGCATCTGGGGCGGAGTCAGGGACAGGAAGTGAGGAGGAGGAGGAAGAGAGGAGCTGCTCAGCCATCTGAGGGAGAGTGAGACGCTCGGTCTGACCCTGCAGCAGGTTCAGCAGCACAGCCATCTCCGTCTGATTCAACTGATCAGTGACCGCACCCAGACCTACACACGCACGATACAGTGGTAAAGATCCATCTATATGATAGGAGTGTGTGTCTGTGAGAGAGAGAGAGAGAGAGAGAGAGAGAGAGACACACCTGTGAGGTCGGTGTGTGTGGTGGGGGGAGGGGCGGGGGAGGAGCTGGGTGCTGATTGACTGTTCTCTCGGCTGGCTGTGCTCCCCGAGTCCTTCTGCTGCGCTGCTTTCTGAACAGGCGCGTCCTCGGTCAGCCCGCTCTGCCTCTGTCTCCGCCTCTTCTTACTCCACAACTCATGACAGTCCTGCCAGTGAGGCAAACTACACACACACACACACACACACACACACACACACACACAGTAAATAAGTAGCTGTTGGGTGTGAATTAATTTTTGTGTGTAACACCGAGGACACTCACTCTGGAGGCGCCATCTTACTGGGGTCAACGTCACAGAGGAACCCACTCGCCAGAGCCTGCTCTGCTGTACACCTTCGTGAGGGGTCAAGGGTCAACATACGGTCAAAGAGGTCCAGAGCTGAAGAGGGCAAACTGAGAGAGAAAGAGAATTTATTATAATTATTAATTAAGTACAGTGTGTGTGTGTGTACTAGAGTACAGGTCCAAGTGGATCAGCTGTTAGTGTGATGACACTTCCTGTCACCATGGCGACAGTGTGAGGTTTAGGAGAGTTAATTACACCATAGTGACCTGTAGAACACTGAGCTAATAAACAGAACAATCACACACACCAAACACAACACGGAGCAGCAAAGGGACAGAATCTACATCACTGAATCTCTCTCACACACACGTGAACTCACAAGGAGAACTCCTCTCGTAAGCGGCGTCTGTACTGCTTCTTGGGCTTCATGGTGTTGAAGTAGGGCAGTTTAATGACGTCAGGCCATGCTGCAGGACACGGACTGCCACACAGACGGCTGACACACACACACACACACACACCAGGAATATGAATATCCAGAATAACACGTACTAAACTAACACAGAGAAGAAAAAGGAGATTTTGTACTGAGAGTAAAGCAGGAAGTCTGTTTGAGTCTAAAGGTGCGTCTCCCAGGTGTAGGTGAGCAGACTACATTAGTCAACATGACTGTGTGGTTCAACATAATTATTCATTATATGTCCAAAAATATGTGCACCCCATACATCAACCCTATATGCGGTTCCTCCCCACACTGTCTAAAACGTCTCTGTACGCTGTGGCTTTACAGTTTCCTTCACTGGAGCTGCGAGACCCGAACCTGTTCCAGCCTGACGATGCTCCTGTACACAAAGCACAGGAGCTCCATGAACAACTCGAGTGTCCGGCACAGAGCCCTGACTGAACTCAACCCCACTGAACAGCTTTAAGATGAACTGGAGCCTCAACATCCCAACATCAGGGTCTGATCTCACTAACGAACGCAAATCCACACCCAGAAATCTAGTGGAGAGCCTTCCCAGAAGAGTGATTATTTTATCAGGAAAAGGGGGAATAAATCTGGAATGAGATTCCGTGTGTAGTACCACAGACCTGATGAGCTCAAGCTGCAGCAGCTCCTGATTAGCCTGGAAAATGGGCTTCTTCGTGAAGAGCTCTCCCAGAATGCACCTGGACAACATAGAAAGGAAACACAGTGTATGGTGAAAGTTCGCCCCCTAGTGGCAGTCATGTAGAGTTTACGTTCGGTTCAGGGATGAGACCCGACACCCGACACACATACAGCTCACTAGCTGGGTTTCCGCCGAGCCCAATATTCCAACTCGAACCCGTGTAAAAGCCCAAACTGAATCACAATGCTTCATCCAAGCACCGCTCTTTACTGAGCAGAGTAAACCAGATTCGCAGGACTGACTGCACGCATCAGAAATTTTGATCTAATTATCTGTACACTTGGGACATAAACTCTTCCCACCTGTCCGATCACCTTCATGTAAATCAGACGTTCGGAATCGCAGATGGAACGAGTTCATTCTGAACGTAAAAAATGTTGACACAGAAAATGTAGTTAGTTGTTTATAACCAACAGACACAAATAATAGAGGAAATGTATAAAACAAATAAGACACCAAAGATTGTTAATATTAAGATAATTAAAATGAAAATTTTTTTAAAGATTATATTATATTTTTAGTTTTTTGTATTTGTAATTATTTGTATCTGTATGTGCACGACCCCACCAGTTCTCCTGATCAACTTATCGTGCTTAAATAAAGTTATTCATTCATTCATGAGGGGGCCTCAGTGCACATTACACGGGGAGCTTGTACATCTGGGAAGGAAATCATTAATGCTGAACGATATAAACACGCTTCAGAGCAATATGCTGCCATCCAGACTAAATCTTTTTCAGGGAAGACAACGCCAAACCGCTTCCTGTGCATATTACAACTGCATGGCTCTGTAGTAAGAGAGTCTGGGTGCTAAACTGGCCTGCTGCAGTCCAGACCTGTCTCCCATTTAAAACATTTGGAGCATTATTAAGTGCAAAATACAACAAAGGAGACCCCGAACTGTTAAGCAACTGAAACTGTGTATCAGGTGGGAATGGGACATTTCTCTTTCAAAACTACAGCAATTGGTCTCCTCAGTTCCCAAACGTTTACAAAGCGCTGTTAAAGGGAGAGCTGATGCAACACAGTGGTAAACACACCCTGTCCCAAGTTTTCTGAAACGCATTGCTGACATCAAATTCAAAATGAGCATATATTTTTCAAAAAACAAAATTTCTCAGTTTCAAAATTTGTTATCTTTGTATTATTTTCAATGGAATGTACACTGCCTTGAAAAAGTATTCATACCCCTTGAACTTTTTCACATTTTTCCACCTTTCAACCACGAACTTAAAAGTTTTTTATTGAGATTTTATGTGATAGACCAACACAGAGTAGCACATAATTGTGAAGTGA
>JANZLB010000008.1:1248671-1259376 GCA_026167865.1 Notarius quadriscutis
CCAAAATGTCATTACATATCATGATATTTTTATCATATTGCCCGTCCCCTGTACTTATTATTTTAATAAATCAGTTAATCATTATGTCACTGAATAGTGCTGTGAACAGGGTGTGGTTTAGGACCCAGTGAATGATGATGATGAGGTTGGTGTAATGTGTTTCAGAGACGCAGAAACGCTGATGAATGAAGAGAAAACTGAAGGTCGTCTGTCCGTGAGAGGAACTCTCCTGTGAGCTTTTACTCTCCTGTGAGCTTTTACTCTCCTGTGAGCTTTTAAAGACGTTTGTTAAATAAAAACATGTCCGTGTGAGTCGGGGCAGAGCAGGCAGATGAGTAAATGATTCTGTTAATAAGTTCTCAGATCTCACAGTGTGCCTGGACGGAGGACGGAGAGATGTCGAGGTGACGCTGATTATTTCTCCCGATAAGTGTAGTTTCGTGAGTCGAGTCTCAGGACAGTCCACACTGCCACACGGATCATACAGCAACTTCCTGTTCCATCCTCTGTCTGTATAACCGCCCGCCCTGTCCGCTGTGGGAGCATGGCGGAGCCCGGGTCAGACCCTGATGGAGTCGTGTGCGAAGAGAAACCGATGAACGAAAACAAAGCGAGCAGCCGAACAGACGACGAGGAAAAGACGTCCACCGAGACGCCCCTGTCTCACACAGACACGACCTGCTCGGACAGCGAGGACGCCAGTGCGGTGAGCAGCAGGAGCCTTTCTGAGAGGGAGGACTCGGAGATCACGTCGTCCGTGAGCAGTGTTGTGGATGAGACGCTGTCTGTGTCCACTCTGAACGACGTGTCCATGGATGACCCTCCGACGTCTGTGAGGTCGGCGCTGGACGGTGAGGACGAGGCGGAGGTGGAGGCGGATCAAGGAGTGCCGTCGTGCAGAGATGATATGACGTGTGTAGAGGCGGAGCAGGCTGCAGTGTCAACACCCCCGTCTGTACCGCCTTCAGCACCCTCGTCCTCATCGGCCCCTCCCTCGGTACAGACGCATTACTACATCAAGTGGATCACGTGGAAAGGGGAAAAGACTCCCATCATCACGCAGAGTGAAAACGGACCCTGCCCCCTGCTGGCCATCATGAACATCCTCTTCCTCAGGTGGAAGGTGAGACCTGTGTGTGTTCGTGATTAATCCCACACTGAAACTGGCTTTACCTACAAAATCGCACATCGTTAAAGAATTCTTTAGCGGTAAGCTGAGATTGTGTTGGTTCTGGAATCTGATTGGCTGAGCCACATACAGAGAAATCCTCATGAGTGCAACACAGAACCTGAATTAAACCATCAAAACCATGCTGTAAAATCGTAGTGTGAACTCCTCTGTTTTGTATTCAAACTTTTTAAACGTGAAATTGATGAGATTTAAAAAAAAAAACAAAAGCAGGAAACATTACAGTGACGATCCTGCTGTAACATTGGTCATTTTTTTCTACTAAAGGATATCTGTCATTTTGTGATCACTAATCGTACAATTTCGGAAAAAAAAAGAATCCTCTGTTTTTCAGGCTGAAATTAGCCCCACCCCTATTCTTGATAAGACACACCCACAAAGCTGGTCAGTTGGAACAGAACGCACCAGTTGGCTCTGAAAACATTTTGAACCGTGTCCCACATGTCATATTTAATCAGGCGTTATTGATTTTATCAGATACGAGCCACTGAGACAATCTGATCTAAGCTGATTAGCGTTCGGTGTGTAAGTTTGTGCTCTAAATGTATAAATGATGTCATTTATTATGATTTGTTTTGTTCCTGTTCCCAGGCGAAGTTACCCGCCCAGACGGAGGTGATCTCCATCGAGGAGCTCATGGCTCACCTCGGTATCCTGTTCACTCCTTTCTCATCTCAAACCTGCTGCATTAAACTGGAGATTAATGATGTTACTGTTACAGCCGCACACGTGTTTTATTCCTCTTCTAACGCAGCAGCTTCATTATTTATTTAAAAAAAAACAACACGTCATACTTTTCATGTTTAGTTACGTTCGGTGTACTTTCAGAGTCCGTTCCGTTCTCCCTGATGTTCTAGCAGCTATAAACAGTCATTCCCTCGCCAGAGTCTCTTTATTCTCTCTCTGAGTTAATAAGGCAAAAAGTAAAATGGCAGCTTGTTACATCGTGTTACTGAGAAACTGTAAAGATGTGTCAGCTCCTCGACTGTTACAGCGCTGACACTGGAGACTCCTTCCAGAGATGATACAGAAATAAACGTCTCATTTCTGTTCAGCGTTAAATACAGATACAGACGGAGCCTTCGGTCTGGACTCTGTGCTCATGTCCTCTGTGTTTGTGCACGTTTTCTGACAGATGAAGCAGGGCAGGACCACCGGAACTCACAGGCGCGGTTTAGTCAAGACTTCAAGCAAAACACTGAGAACATTATTTTTAAAATGGCAGAACATTTGAGGAGAAGTTAAATGATTGAAGGAATACATTTTAAACTCCGCCTCCACTTTTCCATTGTTCTGACCTCCATCCGTCTGCCTTGCTGCTGCTGTTGTGGAACTTGTGACCCTGAGCTGCCCTCTAGTGGGCGTACTGCTTAACATCCACGCCAACGTAAAGGGCGAGTGGAAGTGTGTGGGCATCGACATGAGCTGTTGCTATAGCGACCGTCAATCTAAACCTGCGCTCCTGTCAGAGCTGCTGTTATAGAGAATTAATCAACACCTTCTGACCAATCGGAGTCTTTGTTAGTGACAGATGATGTATTTTATGACGTTACGACGTGCGTCTGTGAATGAGTCCGTAGTTTATTTAACACTTCTCTGTGATGTACGCTGGTATTTTCCACAACATACTGAGAATGTCATGATTTAGGTGATATTACTCCTCTCTGATCCCGTGTGTGTTGTAGGGGAGTGCGTGTTGTCCATTAAGCCGAGAGAGAAGGCCGAGGGCATGGAGCTCAATTTTCAGCAGGTGTGTGTGTTTAGGAATACAAAATGTTAATAATGTTAAATCTTTTGATTTATTTTTTAATCTATTTATAAATGTATAGGGCAAATTTCTAAACTTTTTATAAGGCTTTTTTTGGGGGGGGGAGGGACCCTGAGGCTTTATTCTTACAAAATTAATATTTTAGGGCAATCACTCAAGAAATACATTTCTAATAAAAAAGAATGAATTTTGATAATCTAACAGTATAATATCATGATAAGATAACGTAACTACTTTTTAAAAAGCTGTATTCTTGAAGAAGGAATTTTATAAGAGTATATCTTGAATCTTCCTTAGGCTGTACTTTGAATTATTATTTTTATTATTACTACTAATAGTTATTGCCTGTGACAGTTGAAACTCTCGGGCGAGTGGGGGAGGGGATTCCCCGCCGACGCTGCGTACAGTGTGTTCGCGTGAGCATGTAGCCTGTGGAACAGGAATAGTGTGTGGGATTGGCACTAATCCCATGTTTTGGAAAATCAAAAATGTGGCCTTGGGGCGTCTCTGTGGTGTCACCAATCCATGTGCAAAGTATGGAGTATGTGCGTCCAGCCGTATTGATTTGCACAGACAGACAGCCTTCCTTTAGTAGCGTAGATTATTATTATTATTATTATTATTATTGACAGCATGATTGATCGTTTTCCGATACTGAACATATATTTCCTCTAAAAACTACTGAACTTTAAAATGTTATTTGTTAACTGAAACACTTCAGCTAAACTTTTTTACTCAAACATCACTCGCAGTATAAATGCATGGTGCCCTCTGTAATTATTGGCACCCATTGTAAAAATTAGGGGGGGAAAATCCACATTTGGTGAAGTTGCTTCATCTCGCACTGAAAAGATGACTTTATTGGCCCTCCTGCGTTTAATACTCTGTCCAACGCCCCGTGTCAGTAAAACGGCACCGAGTCTCTCCTATAACGTTCTGTAAGATCCAGAGCAGGGCATCTGAGGCCACGCCCCTTTACACAAGCTCATTTATTCTTTCTAACTCTTTTTAAGGGGTGCCAATAATTATGGAAGGTGCTGTAGTAAAGTGTAAATATAATGAAATCAATCTGAACAAAAGAGAAAAAAAAACAGGCAAGTCTCTTTTATAGGTAAATTTCCAGATCCAGAAATACTTTTTTTTTTTTTTCCCTCTCTCTCCCCCCAAATCCAGTCTTTGCTGTGTGTTCCAGGATCTGATCTCTGATCCACCACATTTTGCTGACATGGGCCCGGTACTGGAAATAGAATCCGTGCCGTCCCTTCTTCTTTTATTCAATAAAAATGATCATTTTTTTTCTCCTTTCATCGTTTCCAGAACATGAGCGATGCCATGGCCGTGCTGCCGAAGTTATCGACGGGTCTGGACGTAAACGTGCGCTTTACAGGCGTGACGGATTTCGAGTACACGCCCGAGTGCATCGTGTTTGATTTACTCAGCATTCCTCTGTATCACGGTTGGCTGGTGGATCCACAGGTCAGAGACCACACTCGCACTTTTATTTATTATTTTATTATCTTCCCAAACTGATCACTGACGCGGTCACGCCCTTCATCACTGAGCTCTGTTCCTGATTATATAATAAACACACGGGGAATTCTGTACGAGGGGAAAGTAAAGGAAGCTGTGAAAGGGTTTCTGACATCAGAAACAGTCTGACGTGCAGTCTAAGGGTTATTTTTGTTTATCAGCAGCGTAATGAACAGCACAGGGCTGGGCGATACGACCAAAATGTACAGGTTTTATAAAAAATGATCAGCTTCTCTGAAAAATACTGAACTTTATAAAACGAATTCAGTGATTCTTTATTTACAGCCTGCAAAATTAAATTAATGCTGACACGGAGGAGATGTTTTACTGTTTTAAAGATTCAGACAGCAGGAAACTCCGAACATGTTCAAACATCGCTGGATTTTTAATGAAATATTACTTTGTTTTTAGTAACGCCTGTAGTCACGTGTTAGATTTTTCCTTTTCTGACGTACGACACTGAAACGTCGAGTATCTGCTGATCCTAATGTTCTTATTCATGTTATTGTTATATGGATTAAAAAAACATTATTTTTCTGTTTAATTAAATTTTCTTACTTGCCTTGTAAAGTATAAATACTATTTTAAATTGTAAAAAAAGTTGCTTTTTTTTTTTAAACATTTCCAGTTTCAAGTTTTTAAAAATATTTTACAAATCCAATAACAGTGCAGCCCTGCTAACGAACTCTTTCACTGCAAACTTTCGCATGTAACAAAATAAGTTAATGATATTGAGTCAGTGTTCAGAAACCCCGTCACTGCGCCATGCGCTCCTCTTCTCCCAGAGACAAACAGGAAGTAATCGAGTCCGTAGTCCGGTTAACAATACGTGTTATTGCCATAAAACAAAGGCTTAACGAGCCTAACTTCATTAGGTGTCAATCATTCACAATTATTGAGAACCGTGATCATTGACTTAAAACCTTAAAAGAATTTTATTTTCTGAGCTGAAAGCAGTTTTGCTCGTGTCTGTACTCCCATAAGCACTGATGTCATGGCTACTTGTTGTCATATCCACACACACTGAGCGCACATTGCCATGAGGACGGCTTACCATGCACCTGTTCCAGATTAGCGCAGTCACAGCATGCATACTTATCAGGACTCCTTGAACATAAACACACAAACTTTGTGACGTATACGCACTGTACCGAGTCTCTCGCGTTACCAAGCCTTTGTATCTGTGTATTGCTTTACTGGTTTTGACTCGTCTTTGTATTTTGGACTTTGCCTTTGTGATTATCTCTGATGTTTTGTTTGTGCTTTGCTTGATTATTGCCTGTTCTACAACTCTGCCTTTGTCTGACGTGTTTGAACCGTTTGCCTGCCCGTTGTTAAATAAACACTCATTCTGTGATTATGGCCGTCATCCAGCTCCATTACATGACGCTCGTAAACGTAAGACACTCTCCGTCAAAGACAACCTTCACATCCTGGAGCATCTAAAGCGCGGTGAGGAAGCAACGAATTTGTCTAAAGAACACGGCATCCTGAAAAATTAAATATTAGCTTTTAAAGAGAAAGCGCTCCGAGACTGCGATCATAACTGCAATCAACACGGCGAGCTGAAAAGAGAGATGTGGCAAGCAAACGACAGCGAGTGGGATTTATTTCCTTTTAAGCGAATTAAGCATAAATATAAATTAAACCCAGTTGGGCTTGTTTTACGTCAGAGTGAGTGTTCGGTGTGACGAGTGGAACTTTTCGGTATAGTGAACAGTGAGGTTGCAGTGTGTAGCCTTTTCGTTATTATTTTATAAGATTTATTTGACCGTGCACGTTTAATAAAGTGTCAGAATTAGCCAAGACAGCTGGTTTACGTGTGTGGTTCATGGGCCGATGTTAAAATGTCGGATATACAGAAAAAAAAAGCCGCAGAACAGTAAAAATTTAATTGAATGTGTTCTTTATTCTCTGGTGTCTGAGCCACTGTGTTTCTCCACTGGTTTCAGCCCAACACTAATCCTGGTCTTAGTTACATCCCCAGTTTCATGCAGAAATTTATCACAACACCAAAACCAGAAACACAATAAAGAAAAGGTGTAGCTGAGGAGAGACGTGTAATTAGTGTTTAATAACCGATATAATGAACACAGCTGCTTCCTGTAGAGACAGGAGCCGAGTGTGAGGAGTAATACTCTGAATTTGTGCTTATCTCAATAAGGCACACGTTGCGGTGTGATGTAATAAATCTTTATTCAACACCGCAAGGTGAATAATTATCTCGATGTTGTTCTTTCCAGAGCCCGGAGACGGAGTCCGCGGTGGGGAAACTGAGCTACAACCAGCTGGTGGAGAAGATCATCATCTACAAACACTCGACAGACAGCAGCCGAGTGAGCGAAGGTGGGAACGAGGAATCATGTCTGATCACTCTGTCTGATCACTCTGTCTGATTTCCAGTTTTATAAACAGCATGTTCTGAACAGCTCCTCAGTTGCGTTTTCCATCTTTAGACCACAAGCACAAGCTCGAAATAATAATGATTCAGTTTGATTTCATTCAGTGGTTCACTGTTCAAATGATGTTTGCAAATAAAAATGATTCGGTTTTCCGAACACTGATCCAATTCAGCAGTTTATTGATTTCCATTTAGACTTTTTTTGAAATGATGAAAACAATTCTATTCACTTCCATAAACCGTGAGTTGATTCATTTGGTTCAAATTGATTCTAAATTCTTATATTAATATAATTTTTTTTCTGAAATTCACTAATCGCCTTTTCCATTCAGTGTTTTGGTTTGCAATTAGATTCTAAAGCATTTTTTAAAAATAATAAAAGAAATCAAATTCCTGAAAAGACAGCAGTTTGATTCAGTGGTTTAAACCGACTCACTTTAAGTGCTCTTTACCGTCATCCCCCCGTTTAATCTCTGAAGCATCAGAAGAAGAAGGATGTGAAACACGGTGGTGGTAGCGCCTGTGTGAAAGCTGTTTTGTTCAAAACCTGATTATTTTGCTCATGATTTGTGATCCTCTTATTTATTTTTTTGACACTCCAGTGATTCAGTGTTTCTATTCCCCGCTGGCCGAAAGGCCTGAAGGGGGGATTATGTTGTGGCGATGTCCGTCCGTCTGTCCATCCGTCCCGGGAAGGGCTCTCGCCTTTGGAAATCAACTCTCGGTTTTTGGAGGAATTTCACTAAACTTGACAGGATTCTTTGTTATATGTTGGTAATACACAGATCACGATTTTGTTCAATTCGGTCGCATTTTACCAGAGTTACAGCCCTCGATTAACAAAATTATACTTTGACAATTTCACGAGGGTGTAGTAAGCACTTGTAGCATAGCTCTAATTGGCAGCTGTTGATATTGTGCTCTCGGAGCACTCTTGTTGTTTGATGTTGGATCTGGAGGATGTTTAATCCGTACTCTGAGGAAAATGACGGCGTCCCCAAGCCCCTGTGATACTGTGGTGTGGTTACAGGTTTGATAGCGGAGCAGTTTTTGGAGTCGACGGCCACCCAGCTGTCGTATCACGGCCTGTGCGAACTCAACACCACCGCCAAGGAGGGAGAGCTGTGCGTGTTCTTCAGGAACAATCACTTCAGCACCATGATCAAGCACAAGGTGATCCACTAATCCCTGATCTCCTTAAACTCCCCGAACTCTCACGCTCACTCATCACGCGCGTCACTGAAATGAACTAATCTGTCATTTAAAAAGCAGCTGAATGAAAAAGCGATTGCACTCCAGTGTAATTTGGAGGCAAATTTTTCATGCAGCGTGTGGGAAAGCAACTTTTAAAAATCCGTTCAATAATTTTCAAGTTAAGGATGGAAAACATTTTATTAAATTTAATGCATGACGCAATTAGCAGTGTGTCGCATCACAGCAGAGAGAATTTACTAAACGATGTAGTGAGCACGTCCACGACGCATCATTTAAGTGTTTGAATAACACCATGGCAAGAGAAAGATTAGGAATTAAACCAATAAACTTGCAGAGAGAGAAAGAGAGTTTAATTCCAGACATTCCTGTTATGTTTGCAATTGTGATTTAAATGCATCACATTGATTATTTATTTAATCCAGTGTTTAAATTAAATCCATTTGTTTAAATAAATAAATAAATAATGGTCAGAATGTATTCTATTATGGAGTCGCAGGAGCGCCGTTAAAGAATAAATCTATGAAAGAATAAGAAAATAAATGCTTCTCTTTATCGTTTTTTCTTTATTGCTTTTTTTGTTTGCTTGTGTGTCCACGCGGTCGGTCAACATGCTGTGGGCGGGGCTTCCTGCCCAGGCTGTGTAGTCACTTTCTGTACGCGTGACTCGTGCTTTGCGCAGTGTGAATGTGGTTGCGGTTTGAATCCGGCGTGAAGGAGACGATTTGACTTAAATCGGAAATAAGTTAAAGGAGGTTGCATAAAAAAGAAAATGCATCTTTAAATTATTAAATTGATCAGTGCTGAAAAATATCTGTTACAGTCAAACTGTTAATTAAGAAGATCGGTGATTTAAGTTCAGTGGGGATTGTCTGGCAGGTTTTATTGCCTAAATGTTGAGGTGTGTGTGTGTGTGTGTGTGTGTGTGTGTGTGTGTGTGTTTTACTCGTGTGCTCTCAGGGTCACCTGTACCTGCTGGTGACGGATCAGGGTTTCCTGCAGGAGGACACCGTGGTGTGGGAGAGTCTCCATAACGTGGAAGGAGATGGGAATTTCTGTGATTCGGAATTCCGACTGTGTCTCCCGTCCCAGAAGAATCCGAGCAAGCCGACGGCGCAGCAGATGCAGCAGCAGATCGATCAGGTGACCACCAGGGTTCCAGTTTTCAGAACGATCCTCTGAGGTTCTTTGTAAAATTAGTGAATGATGGAAACGTCTGATTTTAGGTCACATGACCTTTAAGTAAACGTGTGTGTGTGTGTGTGTGTGTGTGTGTGTGTGTTGTAGGACTACCTGGTGGCTATGTCTCTGCAGCAGAGTCAGGGTGAGGCTCCTGGACCTTTAAGCGATCTAGAGTTAGCGAGACAGTTACAGCAGGAAGAATATCAACAACCTCAGCAGCCTCCACACGCCTCCAGTGAGCAGGTGAGTTTCTGTTCATGAGCAGTGACTCAGCTCGAGTCCGTTCACTGAACACCAATGGGATTCAGTTTCAGCTCAAAATCAGTTTTTCCCAGAGGAGGACAAAGAACCCAACTTCATTACTGAAGTCAGAGTGCAGGTCCCGCCGGTCAAATGTGACTCTGATACAAGTGAAAGTTCTCCAGTCAAATTTTTACTTCAGTTGAAGTCCTGAAGTACTCGCTTTTAAAAATACTTCAGTATTAAAAGTACATTTTCTGTCAACACATCGTTGTATTATTGCCACAACGCTTACAAAACCTAAAGACAGAAATGTGAATTCACAAAATGAGCGCATGCTGTGCATCATGGTGGTTTAATGTTAAGCTAGCTAGTCAGTGAAACTCCACCTGGCATGCTAGCAAACTCTTTTCAAACTCGAAATCATATTGTGTAGCTAATGCTACTAGAAAAGAAAGATTTCTACATTCCGTTTATTTGGCAAGATTATGCTAAAACATATTTCTGAAAGCAGTCATGGCATTATTATTATTATTATTATTATTATTATTATTATTATTATTATTATTATTATTATTTCCCCTTCGCATTCACGATGCTCAAAAACTCACGAATTTTGTCACACTGATCAAATGTGCGTAAAATCACAGAGTTTCAGTGACGGAGGGCCTGGGCGAGATTTGGTGTGATCAATATTCGTGTGATACAGGACAAAGTTCACTCAGTTGTATTTGACTCCACCCAACAGGAAGTCAGCCATTTTGGATGGAATGTGGGATTTTGAAATGTTCCCGTGCTGTTTTGTGGGGCTTACAAAGTAGGCATGTGACAATAAAAATCAAAGTTATTAGAATAAGAATATTTCTACTACACTCGAAAGCACTAGAAAAGACCTTTAAAATGATGCATGAACCAACCATCTATGACAAATATTAAGAAAGTTATTAATTTTTTAATTTAAAAAAATTGAAGGAATTTTCAGCCCGTAATTACACACGAAAACAATAGAAGAACTGTGACCGATATCAACAACTTCAACCTGTAAATGACCATAACTTGCTTAATTTTTGTCCTACTTTTTGTCTGTCCGCCGGCAGCACTTGGACACATTGGTTTTGCTAACGTTAGAAAACTATGTGCTAGTCTTTTGATTATGATGAAACTTGGCAGTAATCAAGAAAAA
>JANZLB010000008.1:1259476-1269774 GCA_026167865.1 Notarius quadriscutis
CTGACATGCTAGCAAACGCTTTTCAAACTCGAAATCATATTGGGTAGCTAACGTAACGTAACTCTGTTTTTACATGCAAACTAACAGTGTCCAAGTTAACTAGCTATGTGTTAACGTTAGCTGTGGACAAGGCTACGGCAACTTGGCGGGAAAATCCATAGAAAGTCATTTGACGCACCAGACTGCACAGCTACTGCAACATTATCGCTCGCTCTAAAAGCCCAGACAACTTCACTGCAAGCTTTCTCTTGGAATAAAACCTTTATATCCCTCAATATGCTTCCGCAGGTCAGATGGTGAGTTTTTGTAGGCCGTGATGTGCTCCGTTTTCAGCAAACAAAGCAAACATTTAAAACGAAATGAATCTTTAATCCTTTCAGAAAACTGAAACGTGGGTTCTAGGTAAAGCCATGAGTGCGTGCGTTCCCCAGAAGAACCGCCTCCTTCCATTCTGCCATCAGCTGATCGTGTTAAATAACGCTGCTGAGAAATAATCGAGCTTGATTTTATCCAGTCTATGGACGTGACGTGACCCGAGTGATTACTGATCGGCTCTCAGTGTCACCTGAGAAAAAAACAATCACGTTTTAGAAAAGAAAAGAAAAAAACATCCACTTTCAAAGCCGCTTCATAGTAACGAGGACCTTGATAGAGATGTAGTGAAGTTAAAGTCAGAAGTTTCCAAAAAAAAATAACTCAAGTAAAGTACAGATACTCAAAAAGTGTCCTTAAGTACAGAACTTGAGTAAATGTGCTTCGTTACTGTCCACCTCTGGTTTTTAAAATGAACAATTCAGTTGAATCATTAAATTGAGAATGATTCACTTCGTTTCCCTAAGCAGTGATTCAGTTCTGCGATTCATTTGATTCAAAACCAGGTTTGTTTGGTTTTTTTGGTAAATTGATTCAGTGATTCATTGGTTATTGATTGGATTCAAAAGATATTTTTATAAATGGACATTGATTTGATTCACTTTGCTTAGCAGTAAATCAGCTCAGTGCTGACACTGTTTATTTCATAATAATTCAGTTTGATTAAAAAGTGATTTTTTTTTTTTTGTAAATTAAGAATGATTCATTAAACAGCGATTCAGTGATTTTGTTAATTCTCAGTTTGATTTCAAAAATGGTTTTTGCAAATTAAGAACAAGTTGATTCACTTAATTTTGATAGTGATTCATCTGATTGTAGTTTTATTCAAGTTAGAATTTATTTGATTCAGCAATTCATGGGTTTTAAAAGAGATTTTCTCCTTGTTTGTGTGAGACTTCCTGTGCTCTCTACTGTAGATAAATCAGGCTGTCAGAGTTCAGCAGGAAATCCGCACATTAAAACATTTAATCTTAAAAATCAGTAGCGTGAGAGTCGTAAAACCGATCCTGCATGTAAGTGGTGAATTTCCAACATGCTTCCAGACCAATAAATAAATTTCCCTGTGTAGGGAGCGTGTGTAGGTAATAACCAGCCGTTTGGACGTCAGCGAGGATAAAGAACACTGTTTTTGTGATTTTTGTGCAGACGAGAGGAGGACAGGTGTCTCATCACGGAGGACGGAGACGGCAGGCCGAGAAGAAGGACGACTCGGACTGTTCCATCCTATAAGTCAGGAAAACAAACACACACACGCGCACACACTCACATGCACAAACCTTTATATGCAACTGAACCAGAAGACACCGATGCCACGAATGAGTGTGAAAGCGTCCACGTTGTTTTATCTCCAAAATTAAATGTCCACAAATATAGAGGTTCGGCTGGGATGGGTGGGTGTGCGCAGGGGGGGGATATTTACTTATTTAGCTTTGCACTGGAGCTACCATGCTAATGTAGCTAACATGTTATGGAAATCTGTCTCACCGCCATTAAAGGTTCAGTAGCCAAATTAAATATGTGAGTTCTAAATGTCTCGTTAAACAACCGCAGTGAAAAAAACCTAATTGTTATAAAATAATCAATTAAACATTGCCAAAACTCTACAGTGTCATGTTTTATGTTTTACAGTCAGTTGAGAGAGAGAGAGAGAGAGAGAGAGAGAAGATGTAATTTATTTTGCTTTACTACAGGATTCAGATTCGGTTCAGTTGTGATTCAGATTCGGTTCAGTTGTGATTCAGATTCGGTTCAGCTAAACATACTATGATTCTGAATCAGTTCCGTTACACCCAAGGTGATTCCGTTAATAAAATGTAGTTCACTTACATGCAACGTGATTCAGATTCAGTTCAGATGGGCTGCGTTCACACTGCAGGCAACAGTGGCCTAAATCCCCCCCATAACAGTGTGAACAGCACAAATCACATGGAGTCTGGTCTCTTCACTTCTGATTTGGGCCTCTTTCAGATGTGGTCCTAAATCAGATACAGGTCTGAATTTTTGCAAAGTGACCTCGGTCATCTCAGGATTGGTGCGACTGCTGGAAAGAAACCAAAGTCATTGTCACTCTTTAAGTACAAAGGTGGAAGATGGCTGTGATGGCGATCGTCAGTGGACGGACAGTGAGGTGTTGGACCTCATAAGTATTTAGCGCTGATGTAGATTTGGTCAAAAGTAGCTTTTGATATCTGGAGATTTTGTCCGAGTTCTGCTTCGGTGAAGTGATTAACGTCACGATCTCATCACTGCTGGCTCCGAGTCCGCATCCACACACACACCTCTGTACAGACATAACGGCCATCACGCCATAAATAAAGCCATCCTTGTCCTTATCTTCTGCTCGTGAAATCACTAGTTTCTATCGTACATGAAACAGTAAACGCTGACCTCTGTGGCCTTCGTGTTTATTTCTGTAGGACAGCGTGCTGGGAGGGACCGCTCTATTGTTGTTGTTGTTTTGCACTTGTGGACCGTGACCATGACCAGTCCACACTGGACTCTGATATCGGCCGCATTTAAAAAAGAATCAGATCCGAGTAATAATTCTGAATCGAGCACTGAGGCTTGCAGTGTGAACGCAGCTATACATGCACTTTAGGATTTAGATTCGATTCACTTCAGACCCTCACCCCAAGACTCGGACTCTCTTCAGATTCAGTCCGATTCGACACCGTGAGTCAGATCGGCTTTTATTTAAACTCCATTATTTATTTTCATCCTGATCAAATAAGACTTGATTTGTCTTAAGAGCTCATTTCCACCTGTTGAGAGGATTTGTGATGATAAATGGCGCTGAATGTTTATAAGCACGCGAAGCGAGTGAACGCGTGAAACCTCAGTAAATTAAATTTCCCTCTGTAGGATGCAGTAGGAATAAAGCTGATGATGCTGTTGATGTGGATGACGGGCTTTATGTCACGCTTGGTTGTGATTCTGAGTCTTAATCATTTATTTGCTTTGTATTTAATTTAAGAATATATTGTTACAGTAAATGAAATTTAAACACTGTGGGATGTAAATAAACAAATTTGATTAAAGCTGTTAATGAAAAAAATGGTTTAAAACTGTCACTTTATTTAAATTGTCAAATCTTTAAAAATGTAAAAATTGGGTCATGTGGAGAAAAGTTGGTTTTGTTTCAAAACTTCTTTAAACATTTTAGATTTATAAAAGTGATTTTATTTATTTATTCTCGTTATTTGAGCTGTTAATGGTCCGGCATCAGCGCAGTGGGCCACGCGTTTGTGAAGACAGCAGTTCAGAATCTGACTCTTTATTTTACAGTGTAAACTCAAAAGCGCTCCGGGTTCTCCGGTTTCCTCCCACCTCAGAAAAACACGCCGTAAGATGAACTGGCAGCTCTGAACTGCCCCACGGTGTGAATGTGTGTGATGGAATAGTTTCCCATCCCGGATGTGTTCCTGCTTCATTCTCAGTATTCCTTGGATCCAGCACCAGTGAGAAATCTACTCGAGTAAAACTTTTTAAAAGCATGCCAACATTCAGAAATTCATTCATTCTCCGTTATATAAAAAGTGCAATAACGCAGCCATCCGTGGCCAGGAGTCCAAGAAGCCCAATTTTCCGTGCTCTCAGTGAGGGAGGGGCTTACACTCTCCTCCTCATCAATCACAGCGACGCTAATCAATCCTGGGCACCCGTGCTGGCATCTCGCATGCAGAAGTGGGCGGATAGCGCTGTCCTCTGTGCTGCGCTGCCCCCTGCTGTTGCATGAGCAGCAGTTTGAAAAGATGCAATCTGCTGGCTTCAGATGTCTCGGAGAAAGCGCATGGTGGCCTTCACTCTCCCTGTTAGGAGCCTCATGCGCTGGGACGAGCTGTCTGAGGGGTGGGAAGTGGGGGAAAATAATTTTTTTTTTTTTTTGAGAAATCCAGGAAATTAGTCCTGATCTTTAGTATTTGTTGTACAGTTCTGGAAATGTAATTAAGAGAACAAATATTAAAGTATAATTATTCTGAAGTAAAAGTAGTGAAGTCCTGAACAGCCTCATCGCTGTGGAGACGCGACTCCTGGAACGTGTTTATTTACAGGTTGTTATTTATAATAATAATAAAGCGAGATTTCAGTAAGTGTTCAGTGTATCAGAGCTTCATTACATCGTTCGTGTGCCGTGTTGGTGTTTCTGCTGATTTTTCACACAAAAATTCCTCCATGTTGAACTTTTACTGAACAATAATTTTATTTTTGTGATGTTTCACACCAAACTTTAGGATCTCAGACTCCTTTCTTTCATTTTACTGGAAGACCAAAAGGGATGAAAGCAGACGCAGGACGTTGGTGTTAAATATTATTTTGATTTCAGTCGTGTCGAACATCTTTAATGTTCTTTAATAATGCTGTGTCTTTGTGGGGAAATTCCATCTTCATAAACATTAAACAAAACAAAAATCTGCTCTCGGTTGCAAATAACATCAGCAATGATGGGTAAAGGATTATTATTATTATTATTATTATTATTACCTGATTTCACAGTGCAGGAGGGCCTTTTTTTTTTTTTTTTTTTAACGCTCCAGTCGGAGCCACAGTTCTGCTCATCAAGCCTTTTTAGAACAATTAAAAAATTCACATTTGAGGAACAAAATTCTGAGATTTTGTCCCAATTAATTATTCTGTGATTTTCTCGTTATATAATTAAGAGCATTAATGTAACATTTTAATTATTTTAAGTCTGACTAATAAGAGAGAAGGGTTTTTAAGTAAGATAAATAAAAAGTGAAGCGGTTGTGTGAGTTCACACAAATCAACTTGATAATTGAGCCAGATTTTAATAATAATAATAATAATAATAATAATAATAATATCCAGCATCAGGACCCTTGTAACCCTGGGGGTAAAACAAAGGGTTTACTTAATATAAAATTTTATATCCTTTTTTTTTTTTTTAAGTTATTTTATTACTCTAACTGGAGTTATTAATGTATATGATGAAACAGATTTAATAAGAAAGAAAGAAAAGCTAAGCATTCGAGTCTGCTTTATATTTCAGTACATTTTGTTGCAGTGGGGCAGAATGTGAGTGCAACAGACTCAAACAAACCAACATCACCTTCTACAACACAGGAGCAGCTACAGGGAACAACTGGAAGAAAAAAAATCACCATTTCCAAACCAAATCTACAGAAACGAATTCTCTCTCTCTCTCTCTCTCTCTCTCACACACGCACACTTTCTCTCGTGTTCAGTAATAGGTGCTGTATTTTGTAGAGCAGTAAATCAGATGCTTTAAATCATTAAATCGAGTCGTTCACTCTGTAACCCGAACCCTCTGAGACATGAGACTCTGCTGAGGGCTTTAAACCGTCACTCTTTTCAAGAATCCGAGTGAGATCTTGAACAGTGTGTTTTATTCATGATGTTTATGAACAGCTTGTGGTTTAATAAGTGTAGGAAATGAACCCTCAGGTGCACATCTGTGAGAGCGCTCCATCAAACTGCCCGTTTAAATCATTATTTAATAAAAGCCGTCTCCAGTCACTCCACTGTGGTTTTCTTTAACAGTAATAAGGAAGAGCTCGGGGTCATCAGGGCGAATCTCAGAAACCCGTGCTGGAAATGATGTCAGGATAAACACGATGTTGACTCTGAATTAATGAACGTACTGCTACACAGCCTGATGAGAATAATTTAATAAGAATCTTACACCAGTTTGATTAACAGATAAACAGTTAGCATAGCTGCCGTTTACTACATCACTGCAATCTTCTTTTGGCACAACATGAGGGGGAGGGGCTTCCTGAAGCGTCCGGGGGAGGAGCTTAAACCCGGACTGAGATCGACGGGACACAAGAACAGCAGACGAAACGGTACTAATGTGAGGAAAGGGGGCGGGGCTTCCAGGGGGTTCACTGAATATCAGAGAGTTCACGACTGTCAGTCGTCCCACGTTCACTCGCACTTCGACTTGTGCGTCGTTTTTTTGGGTGAAAATGAAGACCGCTGTCTCTGTGTGTTTTTGAGTGAGAACTCGTAGCAGTTGCTCTGGGGTCAAACTGCAAAACAGCTGGCAGGTGTGCGCTCCTGAAGTGGACGAGGGGTTCAGGGGCGACGTTAAAGAGGAACAGAGACACAACTGAGTCTCACAGGAAAACTATTTACACACTAAAATCCCATCACAGCGCTCGCTCCTGGAACAGAATCAGATAAACGCGTCTCAGTAACTTTACATCGTGTGTGTGTGTGCTTTTTCTGTAAAACTTTGTCACTGCAGTTTAAAGTCAGACGGAGAGAGAGGTGCTGTAACTGCCCTTGATTTATAAACCCGTAATAGCCCTGGACTTACACACACACACACACAGAGTCACAGTGCCCCAGGCCCAGCGCCCTCCTCTCCGGTCTGGATCACTCTGGAATAAAAGTGCATTAAAGCTACAGTTTGGCGAATAATAAAACGTCCCTCTGTAATAAACGCAGTCAGTCAGCTTGGCGTTTGGTTTCTGTACCAAAGTCAAAGCTTTGACGCTAACGTAGCTAACGGAAGCATACAGCCACCACTTTAGCACGCTGTCGTCTCAGAAATGATCATCTTTACATTGTTGACATGAAAATCCCAGCAGTCAGAGAGAAAAAAAACAAAACAAAACACAAAACTACATTTCCATAGAAGTGCTGGCGCGGCTCCAGGTGAGCAGTGTAAACGATAAACAGCACCCTGCGCCCTACGCTCACCAGACCACCCACAGCCCCGCCCACATGACTTCGACAAGATTAGACACGTTACTGGGTGAAGAATTTCACTCTGTCTAAAAATGATCACGGTATTAATCACCACGTGCTGACGGTGACAATGAAAAGAATTATCCACCCACTGAGTGACTGATGCTGTACTGCTCCTTATTATAAATGCTTGTTGTAGGGGGCGTGGCTACCTGATCATGATCGTGGCATGTCTGGAGTGCGTGCCTGCACGAGGAACTCGGTCACTTCCCTCAAACCCCTTCTCTGACACGCCCTTTTAATCCTTATCCATATTTTATTCTTTTGCATTTTAAATATTTTCATTTTGGTGGGAAATTATTTTAAAAAAAGGATTAAAGAGCGAGTGTTTACGCCCTGGAGTGTGTTTATACTGAAGATATACCTGGAGTTGTTTCTACTGTTCAGTTTATCGAACAGAAAATACTCCAGATGTGTTTACAGACAGTCTGGGGGAAAAAAAAATACTCAAAACAGATTAATCCCAGAGAGACTTAAATCATTATCATGCAACGAGCCTCAATGTGGAAAACTAATCCCATCTGAATATTGATCAGTGAGGGCAGCTGGGAGGAAACGCAGTGGATCGAGCCGGAAACGCACCGTGAGTAACCATGACAACCCTAGATAAAGGCCGTGCGAGGTGAAGGGAGCTGCTGTGAGAATGGTGAATTTATTCGTGTTTGGTTTGTTCTGTGCTTTCGTTTTAAACAAACTGTAAAAGCGGAGCGGTCGGTGTCTCCCACATCGCCGTAGGAACAGATAAAAAAGTAAATGCTGCGGTTAAACTGTACATTTTGTCAGACTGTCTGTAGGTTTGGCTTTTGGCTCCTTGCACCGCCGCTACGTGTTCACGTTAATCAACTGACGTTCATCATCGACCTCAGAGGGAACAGAGGAAGTGAAAACACACCACAGACACAGAGACACAACTGCAGTCTGAACAGAACAATCTGACGTTAGTCACCAAAGTCACTGACCCCACACACACACACACACACACACACGGGACAGACAGCTAAGGGACCTCCCCCTCCCCTGGGCTCATCTCGGGCACGCTGCAGATCGAGTCGTCTGCGGTGATCAGGGGGTTGATGGGCGTGAGTGTGATCTCGACCACGCCCCTGTCCTCGTGTACAGTAGGAGGAGGGAGCGGCACCACAGCACTCTGACTCTGAGTCACCTGCACCTGGTTAACGGGACGGTTTTCCCGCGACACAGGGGCACGTTGGATCACCATGGCCCGGCCCGGTTCCTGCAGGAGCATGACAGGGCGTGGCTCGGGGTCCTTGACTTTACACTGCAGCACCGTCTCCGTCACCTGCGAGGATGAGGGGGAGGAGGAGGAGGAGGACAGCGCTTTCTGGATCACCCCTCTGTTCAGCACCACTGGATTCAGATTAAGGTTCTGATTTGGATTCAGGTTTAGGTTCTGATTCGGACTGAGGTTCTGAGCCGGCGCCGGTTCCTCTGGTCTCTGCTTCCTGGGCCGGCCCCGTTTGCGTTTCAGAGGCGGACCTGCTGCCACGGCGGACGAATCGGATGAGCGTTTAGATGTTGTCGTCACCGGCGTCGCTGTGGAAACGGTCACCGAAGGAGGCAGGATCATGAGAGGGAGGGTGGAGCCGCGTTGCTGGGGTGGAAGTGTTGCCACGGTGATGGGCAGAGTCACCTGCACGCTGCTGGAATCATTTGGCGTGAAGGCAGGAGCGGGGGCGTGAACAGAAAGGAGGGGTTTTTCTGGAATCAAGCCACGAGGGCGGAGCTGAGGGAGTTTCTTGACCAAAGCTTCCACCTGCATCTCGCGGTCTCCGTAACGCAACACCTCTGCAGCTTTAGGCGATTTGTCATTCGGAAGATGTTTCACAGCTGCAGCCAGCTCGCTTTCGTCTTTCTGTAAAAAAATAAACCCATTGAGAACATCACGCGGTGAATAAATAACCAGTGGGTGGGCGTGGTGACGTTTCGATCAATTTGATTCTTTTCTCACGCTTTTCCATCTTTTCCTTCTAACACACTCCCAGTAAACACACAGCGTCAGTGGTGTAACACCACGACGACTCGCTATCAGTAACGAAGAATCCGTCAGTCGGTGATTAACAGAACTGGGGATTTAAACCTCGTTACGCTGACGAGCTGCTCGTCCTGCTGAACACAGACGAGTTCAAACACGTCACTCATCACTGCACTCACTATTCTCTCGCTCGCTTTAGAATTAATAAAGTCGGGGTTTTTATTCCTGCCGTGAAACACAGAGCTCGGAACGCCGAATATTTTGGCTCTTCTTCAGTATCAGTAAATTCTTGTGCGTTTCATGTGACAGCGCCTCCTAGAGGAGACGCTCAGCTGACGTGCAAGTATCGATGCCGTACCTATGGCGTAGATTCCACGCAAAAGTATAAATCAGGATTTACACCACAGAAATTATTTATTTAAAAAAAAGGTGTAGTTTTTAATGCGTTTATAGTTATATTTAATGTGAAATTAGTTCCTGTTCTCCGTTACATTAGAGAGCAGTTATTCTTCTGGGATAAAGTACATACAGTTACAGCCAGAAGTTTACATTCTCTCCACATTCACTGGATATGAGCAATCATGCGCTCTGATTGGCGACTCTACGACTAGGCTATCAGCTCATTTACCGTGAGTAGAGAAAAATAAAATGGCAGAGCGCATCAAGTCAGATATATCACTTTGTTATCAAGAATTTAAAAGAAACAGAAATAGCTGAAATAATATAGTTTTGGGGGGTTTGCCCCCCCCCAGTATCTCCTGTTCCACACTCCAGCCCAGCTGGTGGCAGTAATGTGCCTTTAAGTTGGTTTGCCAACCGCCAAAAAACCCCAAAGAAGAAAAACAAAATGGTGGAGCGTGTTGCTGAACCAACCGAGGACGAAATAAAAACTACTCAAAAATAAAAATACAAAAAATATATTTTTAAAAAGCAACAAAATATGGAATAAAAGTATTTGATGGTAACGTATCTTTTTTTATTTTTCAAAAATTATCATGATCACATTTTTCAGAAATTGCTCGTCATTTCGCCGGTTTGTTTACATTCTAAATGGAAATCATTTTGTTGGACGTTTTGTATAAAGTTTTTATTTATCGAATTTGCAAAAAAATTTTTTAAAATGCTCTGTTTCTCAAAGTCCAGTGAATGTGGAGAGAATAAAACAGTTATTCCACTCAATCTCATCGTACATAGATTA
>JANZLB010000008.1:1799905-1811405 GCA_026167865.1 Notarius quadriscutis
TTCCGTTACTGTAGTCGGTCTTTCATGTTTCATTCGCACACTCACGTCCTCCATTTTTCTCTCCTGTTTCAAATTTGCATCCCACAATGCCTTGCGTGAACGGGGAAAGCCCACTACGTGATGCATGACGTAGTATCTTGAATTGGGTCATGGTGAAGCAGGAAAAAATAGCAGAGAATAAATTCATTAATTGTTCTATTAATTTCTATTCGAATTCAGTAGCTTTCAATCCAATAAACAAAAATAATTGGGTATCAAGAACATTCTTTTTATGACCTACACTTGAAAAATCTGAAAGGCAGTCTACCTTTAAAAAAAATAAGCAAGGATATAATCAAAAATTCTGGAGAGGAAAAAAAAAAGAAAATATTATACATGTGTACAAATCTAAATAATGATAATAATAAACAGCATACAGCAAGAAAAAGATAAGAATTATAATAAACATGGCGCAAAACTATGATCATCTGTTATGTGTTTGAGTAAAAAAGAACTGAGGTCACACTGTTCATTTAAACTGGCACAGTTTCTCACGTCTTTCGGAAGAGAATTAAATATCTGATATGTGCCATCTTGAAAAGTACCTGATATTAATGGCACCTTAAGCTTAGGCACGCGAGATGATGGGTTTGGGGATTTTTACCGAAGCTCGGGGAAGGATCGCCACCAAACGCCTCGTTTTCATCGATAACCTTCACAAAGCATCGCGAGCTATAGTGTAGTGTGGGCGGAGCCTAAATACTTGAGGAGCACATCTACTATATTTACAACGATACTGTTTTATACCTCAGCGCTGCTGAATTCTCAAATCTAATGGGTCAGAAGGTGCTGATTCATTTTCTGTAACAGCGAGACTCTGACAGTCGTTACGGAAATTAATTTAAACCATAGGGTTATATTCGTGCACTTGTTCTAAAGTGTCACTGTTTACACTTTGCTGTTTCTCAATAGCAAGACAAGCTGCGATTTTTTTGGTCTTATTAACTTAAAAGAGTGAGCTAACAACTGTTTACAGTTGCTCTAACATAAGTGTGAGCAGGAACTAATGGACAAATGCACAATGTGTTATTCTTTAATAAATATAAACCTGTACTCCTGGACAGATGGTTGTGGTGTCAAAGGAATAAAACACACGAGAACATGCTGTTAAAGGAAAATAACTCGCTTCACTATGGATAGTATCAGACTACAACCTGTCATGTTTTATTCTTTACATAACAATATGGTTTAATGTGTTGAGTAAAACTATTGGCACCCCACTCACACAAGAAGCGGACCGAGACGAGCTCGCTTTCACGACAAAGAAAACCAGACGAGACGTCAAGTGATACAAATTTGAATGAAAATCATGTCTGCAGACACGAATCAGACCCTCGACGCACACAAAAGCCAGACGTACAACTCGTTCATCACCAGAACTGATCATGAATGCGCAGTCCGAGACAACAAACACAACGAGACACACACACACACACACACACCCCAACCAGCTGATGCCAGAAAAGCACATAAGGTCCTTCAAAAACCTCTAAAAATCTCAACCCCCTGCTTTCCCACCCCCACCTCACATCATCCCAGGGCATCTGGGGACACTTCGGGTGTGTAGAGGGGGTGTATGGGATGAGGGTGACTCTGAGGACACACACACACACACACACACACACACACACAAAAGTGAGAACCAGGGCCAATGTCAAGGCTGAGTCTCAGCTGCAGCTGTTAAAAGGCCAGAACTCATCCACTCTCTCACTCATCCCCCAACATGGAGGGGCGGTGCGGACGATGGGGGGGTTTATGACTCCTAAAACACCCCCAACTCCACCTTCCGGGGGCTGTTAAATTCCCACAACACACACACAAAGACAAACACAACACACACCAAGACCAAGCTGCATTTAAAGGGATTTAAAGGGAACAGTGAAACACTGAACCACCTCCTGAATAACTCCATTACTTACATTATATACATTATAACTCAAATATTACAACATATGCGTCACATTGGCTTGTTTAGCCATATGCGAAGGTGCAAATAAGACGACGCTACACCATCGTCTCTCGTAGACGAATGGATGCCAACCATTACAACATATAACGATTAATTTAATTAATATCGGTGATCATAAAGATCAGATCATCTTTATATGTATTTGTGAAATATATAAATCAGAGGAGTGTGTGTGTTTTTTAAAAGAAAGGCAATAAATAACAATAACAGTGATGGAAAATACCGTAAATCTTTGCGTAGCAGGTCAACTGTAATTATTCTATCCACATTCACTGGATATGAGCAATCACGCCCTCTGATTGGCTACTCTACTTCTAGGCTATCAGCTCATATACCGTGAGTAGAGAAAAACAAAATGGCGGAGCGTGATGCTGAAGCAACCGAGGACGAAATAAAAACTCTACTCGAAAACAAAACCCCAAAAAATACAAAAGAAAGTGCAATAAAATATGGAATAAAAGTATTTGATGGGAAGAATATATCTTTAAAAATATATTTTTTCAAAAAAAAAAAAATAATAATAATTATTATTATTATTATAGGATTTTTCACAAATTGCTCCTGTCATTTCACCGGTTTGTTTACATTCTAAGCAGAAATAATTTTGTCAGACATTTTGTATAAAGTTTTTACTCATCGAATTTGCAAAAAATAAAAAATAAAAATGCTCCGTTTCTCAAAATCCAGTAAATGTGGATAGAATAAAACAGTTATTCCACTCAATCTTGTCGTACATGGATTATAGACAACTTGGTGTTACGCGCCTCGTCGGCTATCAGCTCATGTACGACTCGGTTTTGTGGAATAACTGTTAAATGTTTACCAGAAATGCTAGCATAAAATAAAAATCAAGCTACATGATATATTTAAATGTTAATAATGGTTAAACAGACATGATATTGTTCTTGGCTTCGCTGTTTTTCACTCGTTACAAGGATCCAGACATGTAGCAGGAAGAAACGCATGAACTCTTTGGACACATCATGTTTTATATCGTAATGTTATCGTAACTCATAACGTACAACATGTTTATCATCACACAGCTAGCTATATAGATATATAAAATTACACCTAGCCTTGGACACAATAACAACGACTTAATGTCTAAAAGTCGCCCTGTATTCCCTATTGCCTTAGTGCCCTAGTTTTCAATGTTATAGTTACTGTTGTGTCCCAAAAAGTATCCTTGTTGGAACAGAATACCCACACATACACCCCCAATGCACCCACACCCCCAACGCACCCACACCCCCAACGCACCCACACACAGAAATCAGGAGGAGGACTGACAGCTGACCTTGGGTGTGACCTCATCACACTCTCACACACCCACACAACCCCCAACACACAGAGCCATAAACACACACAGACACTCCTCCCACACACACAGACTGACATCCTGAGAACCGCCCTCCCCCCACACAGCCCTTCTCCTCCCCCCAGCATCCATGTGCATTAGATTACAAATCAGTTTACGATATTAATCGCGGTCCTTTCTTCAATAACGTACTCGTCCGCTCTGTAGGATTGTCATCCATGAGAAGGATGAGAAGGACGCACACACACACACACCAGCACTATCGCTGCATCCAAAAATAAGGACTCTTATAACACAGCCGTCTTTACGCCGCCTCCCGAGTGGGACAGACTCTATATCTCAAAAACCGCCTACCTCGGCAGCCTACGTCCCAGATGGACTGTTGGAATACGGAGCCATATTAATATTAAAACTTTAAAAACATTTTATCTCCATGTCACAATTTCACTGTGATGCTCTACATCCTCCTGCTCTTCTATCAGCCATCTGTTTTGTTTTGTTTTTAAATGTCTCGCCGACGTCTAGACAGACTACATCTAAAATCAACATCGTGAGTTATTTATTACCCAGCACTGCCGAGTTTTCCTGGGTTCCGATTGGTCAGAAGGTGTTGATTAATTTTCTATAAGTTGAGCAGGTTTATATTATATCAATCATGTTAATTATATTAATTAACACGCACGCTCATTCTAATAGCGAATACATGTTATCGTTTCTACAGTAACAGCTCATTCATAGGGATGTGTAGGAAAATAATCAACACCAGGGATGAGGGTGGTAACAGCAACTCCACTTCATCACTGTGTTTTAGATCATATTTTATTTACTGTATAACTGATAATCAGAAAATTTGTTTAAATTCATGAGTGTGTGCTGCATGCGGTGCCATTATTTTTATACACAGTGAGCAGCTGAATCCCAAGACTCAAACAGGCCATATATATGTCTGTGATTAACACCTACAGGGTATAAGAAAAGGGTACAAGAGTACTAGGATAATGTTTGATGTATTTTATGTTAAACGTACTCATATCGTATCAGTGGAACCGAATACTTTAATGTTGAAACAGTTTTTATTCTGTGTCTCGGCCCTGAACTCGACCCGACATCCTATTTCCCTCCCAGCCTACCCACGACGACTGCCATGCTGAAAATGGATTACACCAGGCCTCCTTCCCAACACTGTCTGTCTCTGTGTGTGTGTGTGGTATTGAGCGAGACCTATCCGAGACGCACTTTAAGCACGTTTCTCCTTCTGTAGAACCTGCTTCTCGAAATACATCTCTATTAATAGCACACTCATGGTTTTTTTTTTTTTGATAGCAGTGAGGCCTTCAGTGAGCAGGATTAGCTTTAGCTAACACCCTGTAGTGAGTAGTGAAGCTTAATTAATGTTTTCCAGCAACAAATCGCAATATTCCTGAAAATCCGTAATTCAGTGTTTTGGGTGGCAGTTACTTTTGGGTGCCTCAGTATTGCACACTCTGTCCCCTATCTAGGGCACTAATGTGGAGATTAGAGCACTAACCTCACACTGTTGTTTTTATATATTTTATTCAATTCTATTATATTTATGTAATTCTGTGGGATTGGACTATATTTACATGAAATACACAGATTTTTTATTTTTTTTACTATATTACACTAGCAGCAAATTCAAACAGACAACAATCACACACACACTTTTTGACACTGATTATATGAAACAATTAATATTCAGGTTAATAAAGATGCTGACAAAGGGTGCCAAAATTTATGTCTCTTTTCAATTTCATCACTCAGTCTAATGTGGACGACTCATTTCTATTCATTTGTCCATGGTGATGTTTTATTGTTTTGGTTCCTTCTGATTTTAATCTCGGTTTCTTACAAATATCCAGTGTCCCGAAGAGCGGCCCAGTACCAAACGACTTCCCCTTCAATATAGGTGCTCACTACAGGGGGTCCATAACACTACAGGGGGTCAACAATGCTACAGGGGGTCAACAATGCTACAGGGGGTCTACAACACTACAGGGGGTCTACAACGCTACAGGGGTTCTACAACGCTAGAGGGGGTCTACAACGCTAGAGGGGGTCTGCAATGCTACAGAGGGTCCACAATGCAACAGGGGGTCTACAATACTACAGGGGGGCACTAACACTACAGAGGGTCCATAATGCTACAGAGGGTCTGCAACGCTACAGAGGGTCTGCAACGCTACAGGGGGTCTACAATGCTACAGGGGGGCATTAACACTACAGAGGGTCTAAAATACTGCAGGGGGTCTGCAATGCTACAGGAGGTCTACAAAGCTGCAGAGGGTCTGCAACGCTACAGAGGGTCTGCAATGCTACAGGGGAGCACTAACACTACAGAGGGTCCATAATGCTACAAAGGGTCTACAACACTACAGGGGCTCTGCAACACTACAGGGGGTCTACAATGCTACAGGGGGTCTGCAACGCTAGAGGGGGTCTACAACGCTAGAGGTGGTCTGCAACACTAGAGGGGTCCATAACGCTACAGAGGGTCTACAACGCTACAGAGGGTCTGCAACGCTACAGGGGATCTACAACGCTACAGGGGATCTACAACGCTAGATGGGGTCGAGAACAGTAGATAGGGTCTAGAACGCTACAGAGGGTCTACAACACTACAGAGGGTCTACAACGCTACAGAGGGGGTCTACAACGCTACAAAGGGTCTGCAACGCTACAGGGGATCTACAACGCTAGAGGGGGTCTAGAACGCTAGATGGGGTCAAGAACACTAGATAGGGTCTAGAACGCTACAGAGGGTCCATAACGCTACAGAGGGTCTACAACACTACAGAGGGGGTCTACAACGCTAGAGAGGGTCTACAACGCTACAGAGGGTCTGCAACGCTACAGGGGATCTACAACGCTACAGGGGATCTAGAACACTAGAGGGGGTCGAGAACACTAGATAGGATCTAGAATGCTACAGAGGATCCATAACGCTACAAAGAGGGTCTACAATGCTACAGAGGGTCCATAACGCTACAGATGGTCTCCAACACTACAGAGGAGTCCACAATACTACAGGGGGTCTACAACACTACAGGGCTTGTCTAATGCTACAGAGCATCTATAACATTACAGAGCATCTATAACACTAGAGCGGGTCTCTCACGCTACAGGGGGTCTATAGTACTACAGAGTGTCTTTCACATTACAGGGGGACTATAACGCCACAGAGCATCTATAACACTACATAGGGTCAACAACACCACAGGGGGTCTATAACACCACAAAGGGTCTATAACGCTCCAGAGGGTCTATAACACCACAGGGGGTCTATAACACCACAGAGGGTCTATAACACCACAGAGGGTCTAAAACACCGCAGGGGATCTATAACACCACAGAGGGTCTATAACACCACAGACGGTCTATAACACTACAGGGGGTCTATAACACCACAGGGGGTCTATAACACCGCAGGGAATCTATAACACCACAGAGGATCTATAACACCACAGAGGGTTTATAACACCGCAGGGGGTCTATAACACCACAGAGGGTCTATAACACCACAGAGGATCTATAACACCGCAGGGGATCTATAACACCACAGAGGGTCTATAACACCACAGAGGGTCTATAACACTACAGGGGGTCTATATCACCCCGGAGGGTCTAGAACACTCCAGTGGGCCTATAACACCACAGGGGGTCTATAACGCCACAGAGGGTCTATAACACTGCAGGGGATCTATAACACCACAGAGGGTCGATAACACCACAGAGGGTCTATAACACCACAGAGGGTCTATAACACTGCAGGGGGTCTATAACACCACAGAGGGTCGATAACACCACAGAGGGTTTATAACACCACAGAGGATCTATAACACCACAGAGGGTCTATAACACCACAGAGGGTTTATAACACCAACAGGCGGTCTATAACGCCACAGAGGGTCTATAACACCACAGAGGGTCTATAACACCACAGGGGGTTCATAACACCACAGGGGGTCTATAACACCACAGAGGGCCTATAACACTATAGAGGGTCTATAACACTACAGGGGACCTATAACACCACAGGGGGTGTATAACACCACAGGGGGTCTATAACACTACAGGGGGCCTATATCACCCCGGAGGGTCTAGAACACTCCAGAGGGTCTATAACACCACAGGGGACCTATAACACCACAGAGGGTCTATAACACTACAGAGGGTCTATAACACCACAGGGGGTCGATAACACCACAGAGGGTTTATAACACCACAGAGGGTTTATAACACCACAGAGGGTGTATAACACCACAGGGGGTTTATAACACCAGAGGGAGTCTATAACACCACAGGAGGTCTATAACACCCCAGAGGGTCTATAACACTATAGAGGGTCTATAACACTACATGGGGATCTATAACACCACAGAGGGTTGATAACACCACAGAGGGTCTATAACACTACATGGGGATCTATAACACCACAGAGAGTTGATAACACCACAGAGGGTCTATAACACTACAGGGGGTCTATAACACCACAGAGGGTTTATAACACCACAGGGTGTCTATAACACCACAGGGTGTCTATACCACCCCAGAGGGTCTATAACACCCCAGAGGATCTATAACACCACAGAGGTTCTATAACACTAAAGGGGATCTATAACACCCCAGAGGATCTATAACACTACAGAGGGTCTATAACACCACAGAGGGTCTATAATACCCCAGAGAATCTATAACACTCCAGGGGATCTATAACACCCCAGAGGATCTATAACACCCCAGGGGGTTTACAACGCTACAGAGAGTATGCAACGGTACCGAGGCTCTGCAACGCTACAGTGGGTCTGCAACGCTACAGTGGATCTGCAACGCTACAGGGGATCTACAATGCTACAGAGGGGGTCTAGAACACTAGATAGAGTCTAGTATGCTACAGAAGGTCCATAACACTACAGAGGGTCTACAACATTACAGAGGGGGTCTACAATGCTACAGAGGGTCTATAACACTAAAGTGGGTTGATAACGATAGAGGGGGGCTCTACAATGCTGCAGAGGGTCCATAACGCTATAGATTGTCTACAACACTACAGAGGGTTCCACAATGCTACAGGGCTTGTCTAATGTTACAGAGCGTCTACAACATTACAGAGCATCTATAACACTAGAGGGGGTCTCTCACACTACAGGGGTCTATAACACTACAGAGGGTCTCTGACATTACAGAGGGTCTCTCACGTTACAGGGGGTCTATAACACTACAGAGGGTCTATAACATTACAGCGGGTCAACAACACCGCAGTGGGTCTATAACACCACAGAGGGTCTATAACACCACAGAGGGTCTTTAACACCACAGGGGATTCTATAACACCCCAGAGGGTCTATAATACCACAGGAGTACAGCAGAGGGTATATAATAACAAAGAGGGTTTATAACACTACAGAGGGTCTATAACATCCCAGGGGGTCTATAACACCCCAGGGGGTCTATAACACGACAGGGGTACTGCAGAGGGTATATAATACCACATAGGGTCTATAACTCTACAGAGGGTCTATAACACCACAGAGGGTCTATAACATGAGGGTATATAATACCACAGAGGGTCTATAACACTACAGAGGGTCTATAACACCATCATAGAGCTGTGGAATGGAGCACAGTTTGAGACAAATCCAGGGAAAATGTGCGATGATTTTGTTTTTGTTTATTTGTTTGCTTTAACTCAGCTCTCTATTTTCCATATTGCGAAAAGTATTGGCACCCTTTGGCTTTGTTTGTGTTACTTGCCCCCAGTAAGATGAACTTCCTGTGTCTTGTGCTCGGTGGTTCTCCCTGTGAGGAACCATTTCAGGTTTCAATCACGTTTTAATAATCTGCTTTACGCTCCACCCTACTTTCACTGTGCTTCCTCCATTACATCCCTTTTATATTATTCTCATTATTGTAGTTTATTCAATTTTAATACATATTTTTTAAATATTTTTGCTATTTCATATTTTATTATGTTTTCCATTTCTGTTTTTCTACACTATAAAGCATTATTATTATTATTATTATTATTATTATTATTATTATTATTATTTCACAGGTAATGTTATGTGATTGGCCTAAAGCAGTTTCCAGATTTGGATTTAATACCAGTCTGAAAGCACCTTAATCCCTATATAGTGCACTATTTTGGGACTTCAGTAATAATAATAATAATAATAATAATAATAATAATAATAATTTTATAGACAATAAAATAAGGCATAAAGAGACGAAATTAAATGAAATTCAAAGGAAACAATAAATATCAAAAACAAGGTGCTGAGGAGAAACCTTAGGAACACTAAAGACCTGAACCGGAAGTTCTAATTAAGGACTAATTAAGATAGGAACTTCCGGTAAGTAACATTAGACCGAAATGTAACTGTGCGTGCGTGTAAAAGAAATGTCCCTTAACACACACACACACACACACACTGCACGTTTCTCATTTTTGTCACTGAAACATCCAAAAGGAGAAGAAAAGCAGAAGCGCGTTCAAGTTTTACACCCCCGTGTTAACAACACCCATACACACCGGCGCGCGCGCACACGCACAGCACCAGCCCCGCATCTGCCCTCAGCAGCCGCAATAATAATCATAATCATAATCATAATAATAATAATAATATGCATGGAGAGAAAAACAGAAAAAAACCAGAGATGTGACTGGCCTGTGTTTTTGGTTGAGAGAGAGAGAGAGAGGGAGAGAGGGAATTACGCTCACAGACCAACCGGAACCGGAGGCGCGAGGAAAAATAAGCCCCGTGATCGCACCGGGAGGGAAACCGGATCGCGGCTGTGTGTGTGTGTGTGTGTGTGTGTCAGCTCCAGAACCCACACCGAGTTCAACGATAATAATAATAATAATAATAATAATAATGATGATGATGATGATGATGATGATGATAAATAAATAAATAACACCGGAAATGAACGGACTCACATCTCTCCATTCCCCGCGGCTGCTGGGACGCGCTGCAGTCGCACGAGCGAGTGGCATTGGTGGAGTTTGTGGTGGTGTCGGTGGAGCTCGCGCTGCCGGTGCTCGGGACCGTTCGGTGGTGGCGCATGAAGAGGAGAGAGAGAGGGAGAGAGAGAGGGAGAGAGAGAGAGGGAGGGGGGGAGGGAGGAGAGGTGGTGGTGGGGGGGTCCTTTAAAGTCCGAGTGGGAGCCCGGTCTCCGGTCTCCGGTCTGTCTCGCGCGTTAATCACACCATTCTGGAGAAAAGAGCGAAAAAACAACGACAAAAATAAACAGAATAATAGAAACGGTGGAGACGGAGGCGGCGGCAGCAGCAGCTCGCGCGCGGACCGGACGGCGGGGTACGGTTACCGGAACCATCCGCGCGCAGCCAGAAAGGAAAGGGTTCGATGTCTGCGCGCGCGTGTGTGCGTGTGAGTGAGTGAGTGAGTGTGACTCCTCCTCCAAAAGGAGGGGCAGAATGTGAGCCAGACAGGAGGAGGGAGGGAGCGCGCGCGCAGACGGATAGACAGAGAGAGAGAGAGAGAGAGAGAGAGGAGGGAGGGGTCAGGTCTAGACAGGGAGTGTGTCTATGGAGCATAGAATTACACACACACACTTAGTGGAGTGGCTGGAGTCTCGCCACTGAGTGTCTGGAGTTTAGAGTTACAGCAGTGATGCACATCATCAGCAATAATAATAATAATAATAATAATAATAATAATAATAATAATAATAATAATTGTCAAATGGGCAAAGGCTTGGAGATATTAACATCCAACGTGGTATCTTTCAGGGTGACAGTCTGTCTCCTCTGCTGTTTGTCATATGCCTCATACTGCTATCAGTAATACTACGAGAAGCCAAAGGCAAATATCAAATCGGAAAGCAGAGAGAGACCATAAACCATCTCCTATACATGGACGGCCTGAAATTGTATGGAAAGGACGAACGTGAGATAGACTCCCTGATAAATACTGTACGAATTTTCAGCGATGACATTTGCATGGGGGCGGCACAGTGGTGTAGTGGTTAGCACTGTCGCCTCACAGCGAGAAGGTCCTGGGTTCGAGCCCCGTGGCCGGCGAGGGCCTTTCTATGTGGAGTTTGCATGTTCTACCAGTGTCCGCGTGGGTTTCCTCCGGGTGCTCCGGTTTCCCCCACAGTCCAAAGACATGCAGGTTAGGTTAACTGGTGAC
>JANZLB010000008.1:2241119-2251319 GCA_026167865.1 Notarius quadriscutis
TGGATTGTGGGGGAAACCGGATCACCCAGAGGAAACCCACGCAGACACGGGGAGAACATGCAAACTCCACACAGAAAGGCCCTCGCCAGCTGCAGGGCTCGAACCCAGACCTTCTTGCTGTGAGGTGACAGCGCTAACCACTACACCACCATGCCGCCCTGAAGTTTGTGTATTTCCAGAATTTATTCCTCTGTATTGGGACAGGGTGTGGACCAATGCTTATGTCAGATGAGGGGAGGACAAATGGCAGGATGCACATAAGTCACCACCAGGGCCCCCAGGAAGGCCAACACAGCCCACACCCTAAGCAAGTGATGGACTAGTGGGTCCTTCATACTGTGGTCATTGGGGAGAGGTTTGGGTTGGGTGACCCTTCATCCTTCTTGATGCTTGTTGGTGCTCTGCGTGCAGACACGTCCTTTCACACTCTTTACACCTCTCAGAGACATCCTATTCTGTCACCAACTCCTTCCTTCACTCACTGTTTTCCTTGTCCTCTTCTTTCCCTTGAGGTTTGGGCATCGTCGCTTGCTTGAAGTGGCTGGCATGTATCCACATGGCTCTCTTGCCGACCTTAATGGCTGTCTGTGTTGTCAGGAGGATCTGGTATGGACCAAGTCACCTGGGGTGTCTCCAGCTTTTATGTTAGAAGTTCTTCACCACTATCCAGTCACCAGGCTGCAGATCATGAAGTGCACCCATTGCAGGCTGCGGAAGAGTGTCTTTCACCTGCTTGTGGGTGGCACACAAAATAGATGATAGTTCTGCACAATCATGCAACATTTCACCTTCACACAAATTTGTTGTTAGGCATGGCATTGGGTTTGGCCCTATTCCTGTGTTCACCAGTCTGCCAAACAGTACCTTAAATGGGTTAAGTTTTTTTGGTCTTACCCATGTGTGCATATGTAAAACAACAATAGGGAAGGCTTTTACCAAATTTAGTCCTGTTTCTGCTCATCATTTAGCCAGTTTGTTTTTTAGAGGGCCATTCTCTCTTTCTATTGTGCCCCTGCTCGCAGGATGGTATGCCCAGTGCTGTCTTAAGTCTATGCCCAGCATCTCTCCCACCTGTTTGAGGGCTTGGTTGACAAATGGGGTCCCGTTATTGTTACTTATTTTCTGTGGAATACCCCACCTGGGAATTATTTCAGACAGCAAGGCCTTTGCTACTGCTCCTGTGTCTTGTTTGGATGTAGGAAATGCTTCTACCCACTTATATAACATGTCTACTATTACGAGACAATATTTCTTCCCTTCAACGGTTATCATTTCAATGAAGTCCATCTGTAAATGGCCAAATGGGAGGTTTGGGACTGGGTGTGCAGCCTGAGGGGCTGCCTGCCCACAACCTATGTTGTGTGTGGCACAGATAGAACATTTTTGGGAAAATACTGTGAACGAGTGCTTAGCTATTGTACTCATCATTCCCCCTTTTGATACATGGTCTCGCCCATGTATCAACTTAACAAAATGTTGGAAGTACCCCTGCAGCAGACATGGCTTACCAGAATCTGGACCATACCAAACGCCATCGTGCTTTTCACAGCCTGCTTTCTTCCACTGCTAAATCTCCTGTGATATAGCTCATTTTTGCAGCTCCTGCAAATCAAGTGTAGGTGTTAGTGCTGTGGAAGAAATGGAGGTTAGCGCATGTGCATGAGGGGAGCCCTTGGATGCTGCAGCCTTTGCAGCAATGTCTCTGGCAGCATTACCTAAGGAGACAGGATCAGAGGCATTAATGTGGGCATCACATTTACAAATTGCCACTTGTTTAAGAAGCAAGACAACATCAAGAAGCTGTTGGATAAGTGTGTGATGTGTAATAGGCTTCCCTGTGGACGTAAGAAAGCCTCTATGCTTCCACATGGTGCCAAAGTCGTGGACAACACCAAAAGCATACCTACTGTCTGTGTAGATAGTTGCAGACTTACCTTCAGCTAATCTGCATGCCTCTGCGAGGGCCACAAGCTTCACTGCTTGTGCAGAATAATGCTTAGGGAGTGACCCTGTGGCGAGAAGAGTGTTCTGAAACAACTGCAAAACTGACCTGACTTGTGCCTGACTCAGGGTCTCGTAAAGTGAACTCATCCACAAAAGGATCAGGTCCAGATTGTGTAGCGGGACCTCAGAAAGGTCCGGACATGGACTGCAGACCTGAGAAACTGTCATGATGCAGCAATGGGGCTTTCCATCCTTCTCTGTTGAAAGGAGAGTTGCAGGATTCAAGACTGTGCAATGTTTCACTGTGATATTAGGCATTTCCAAGAGAACTGCGTTGTACCTGAGCCAGTGTGCTGCTGACAAATGTGACAGCTTTTGTTCAAGGAAGAGCATTAAAACTGCTGTGGAACTAAGTGTTAGGTTTGTGTACCCCATAATATCCCTGGATGCAACCACTGCCTTTTCAGTTGCAATGATTGCCCTAAGGCAGAGCGGAAACCCCGCAGCCACAGGATCCAGCTTGGCCGAATACTAGTCGATCGGCCGTAACTTACCTCCATGCTCTTGCAGGAGCACCAAGATCATACACCCATTTCTCTCGTCTCCTGTCTGAGTAAAGGGATGTGTTTGGATTTGGAATACCCAGTGTGAGTGTACTTTGAAGAGCTGTTTTTAGTCAAACAAATGCCTCCTCCACCTCGGGGGTCCAAGTAACAGTGTCATGTGCCTGGAGTCCCTTTTCGTGGATCAGAGAGTTGAAGGGAGACTCAAGAACAGCATAAGTAGGTATGAAAGAATGACCATAGGAGCATATCCCTAAGAATGACATTTGTTTCTTCATAATGGGCTTGGGAATGTTTTGGATGGCAGCAACTCTGTCCTCACTAAGTGACCTACCTGAGCTAGAGATGTTATGTCCTAAAAACTTAACAAGTGTCTGGATAAACTGAAGCTTATGGAGGCTTGCCTTGTATTATGGTGTCTCTTCTACGCTGCTCTTCAGAGGGTGAGGCCAGCAGAAGATCATCCACATACTGGAGAAGGGCGGCTCCTTCAGTCAGACAGGGAGAACTAAGGTTCTGCCTCAGGGCTTTGTTATAAATGGTGGGTGATTTCACAATAGCCTTGACACAGGCATGTAAAAGTGTAGGGGTGGCCCTCAAACTGAAAAGCAAGCCAATACTGGCTGTCTGAGTGCACTGGGACATTGAAGAAATCATTGCCCAAGTCTGCAACTGAAAAATGAGTGCTATTAGGCGGTATCTGTGAAAGGATAGTATGTGGATTTGGGGCATTAGGGGCTCTAGCATGGACAGCAGCATTGACAGCCTGCAAGTCTTGCACAAAATGCCATTCAGTAGGTTGTCCTGGTTCAGTGTGTTTCTTAACAGGGAAGATAGGAGTGCACACAGGGGAGTTTGGACAATCTACAATGACTCCTGCTGCTTCTAGGGAGTTGAACATGGGCCTAATGACCTCCTATAGCCTCAGATTTTAGTGGATATTGGCTTCAACATGGCCTGAAATCTGATTTTGGGGGGATTACCACTGGTTCTATGCCTTTTATGAGGCCTACATCATGTTTACCTGTTGCCCAGAGATGTTTAGACACTTCTGTGAGACATGGAGACTCAGTGGTAAATTTGGGAAACTGCCAATCAGCCCATTTGCCCCCCATGTCTTTTCCTGTAAAAACAATTTCTCTCACTGTAGGCACAATGAAATTTAGGTCCATCTGATAAGCATCTAAT
Organism: Notarius quadriscutis; assembly: GCA_026167865.1. Taxonomy (NCBI): domain Eukaryota; kingdom Metazoa; phylum Chordata; class Actinopteri; order Siluriformes; family Ariidae; genus Notarius; species Notarius quadriscutis. Next base: position 2,244,815 of record JANZLB010000008.1, read on the forward strand.
ATTTTGCTGTACAATACGGACTTACGGATACGCATCTTCAGTGCAACACCAGTCACACTTATTCACATATGCGCACACCCACGGGCCCAAATCTTTCCAGTGATCCCCCTTTTCGTTCGCCAATGACACACATGCAGAACTATGCAAGAATCAAACACAAGGCTCTGGCCTGACTCTTCCTGAGGAGGACTAACATACACTGTACATCTTTCTAAGAATAATCATCTCATGCTTCTTGTCCTCTCTACACCATTCTTGCTCAAACTTAATGTCTGGTATATCACGGCTCATATGGGTTGTGCAATGGAGTTCAGCGGGTAACACATATTCTGTGTTTGTAGGGATTAGTATGTGTTTTTGCCATTTCAACCAGTTAACCTAACCTGCATGTCTTTGGACTGTGGGGGAAACCAGAGCACCCGGAGGAAACCGACGCGGACACGGGGAGAACATGCAAACTCTGCACGGCTTGAACCTGGACCTTCTTGCTGTGAGGCGACAGCGCTAACCACTACACCACCGTGCCACCCCCCATTCATCACTGATTCTTTTTAATTCGAGGCAAATGTTGTCAGCACTGTTTTCCTGAAAAACTACTGGTTTCTAGGACATATGCTTGCATTTGCCAGTTCTCATCAATGATATGGCATGAGACAGTTAAATAAGCCTCTGTGGCTCTTGATGTCCACATATCTGTTGTGAGTACAGCACTGTTTACAACATCCAGAGATCTTTTCACTTTTGAGCGACACTCTTCAGACAGTGCTGGTATTCCCCCCCATTAAATCTTTCCGACTTGGAAACTTGTAGCGAGGATCAAGTGTCTTTACAAAACTTCTAAACCCCTCATCTTCTACCACAGATAGAGGTTGTAGGTCCTTTACAACAATTTCAGCAAGGCTCCTTGTTATAACTGTAGCTCTTGGGGAATCACCTCGGAGAAATAACAAAATAATTAAATCTATAACCTATCTGCATGTAGCCTAAATATAGGAACACTAATGTTCCTTTGACAGTTACCACAAAAGGGTTATTATATTCAGCCATATTCATATTTCAGGTTTGAGGTATATATCTTTATATAGGTATATATATTTTTTAATAATTCATTTAGATTTATTTCAACTGACTGAATATATTATATGACTGTCTGAATAGTCTATATTTAATCAGTCTGCTAAAATTACAACTATGATGACCAATTACACTTTGAAAAATAACATTAACTAATGCTGAAGATGACTAAATCTTACTTTCACTTCTATAAATCAGCTACCTGGATATTGTTGGCCATGCTGCAAGGCATCTACCAGTGACTTCTGTCTGGGTCCTGGGGGTCTGCTTGTGGTTGGAGGATTTCCCTCCTCCGCCCTCCGTTTGCTTTGGAGCTCGGAGTTCTCATGTGGGTGGGTTTTAAGATGTTTGTACAAATTTGTGGTGTTGCCACAGTACCTGATTTCTTTTCTGCAAACATTGCAGGTTGCAGTATTTTGGTCTGAAACTGTAAAGTAAGACCAAATGGCGCTCCTCTTTTTCTCTGCCATGTTATAATGCCAAGCAGCGCGCTGCTGAGTGACGTGACTGCAGCTGGCAACACTCACAGTATAGCGGGGGGGCGGGGTTTAGGGGACAGAGCGAGCATGAGCAAAGTGAGTGAGAGGAGCGGTGTTTGCACATGCACAACCACTTTGATGTAACAGGAGTTGTGTACTGAATGTAGAGAAGAGAAACTGAAACGTACATATCGATCTCATCACGCAAACATTGATCAATACCGATACTAATGTTGGTATCGATATATCGATATTTTAGATCAATTCGCCCACCACTAGCGATGAGTGAGTGTAGAGCTGTGGCCGTTGTGCCGGGTACAAGTGTTCTGTTTAAATCTATATTTATCACTTTATTTCTTTCCTTCTTTCTATCTATCACTTTCTGCTGAGCTTTTAAAAAAGGTTTGCTTGGGTTAATTTTCTGGTAATAAACAGGGGTTTTCCCCTAAAGCAACTGCCTCCAGTCTTTGTGCTGGAATCATGGCAGAGGATTTTGATAAACTGACTCGGCATCATGCTGTTAAAACAGCATCGACAGCCAGTGTTGAGGATTGTAGTTTGGCTGCCAGTGAAGTTGTTGGTCATGAGAATATAATGTCAGCGTCTCGCATGAATAATGTGATTGTTCTGTTCTTAAAATCAATCGAGCTTGCTAATCAGCTGACTGAGAATGGTGTGGTGATAAATGGCGTTTTTACTCCTGTTGTCCCTCTTTCTATGCCATCCAAGAAAGTCATTTTGTCAAATGTCCCCCCCATTCATTTCTGATGAAGTCCTAGGACAAATACTGTCGCGCTATGGCAAATTGGTCTCAACAATTAAGAAAATTCCGATTGCGAGTAAATCCCCTTTGTTGAAACATATAGTGTCCTTCAGGCATTTTGAGTATATGATCCTTAAAGATAACAAAGATGAATTGGACTTGACAATGAATATGACTGTGGACAACTTTAACTATATTATTTATGCAACAACTAGTGTTAGGAAATGCTTTGGTTGTGGACAAACAGGGCATCTCGTACGTATGTGCCCTGACAAAATGGATGACGCGAATAATATTGGAAACAAGGAAAATAGTAATGGATCTAGGGGTGGCAGAGGGAGCGTCTAACGAGACTAACATTTGTGCAACTACTGAGGGGGAGGCAGCTGCTTGTATTAGTGGGCCTGTGAGCGAAACTCCTGACACACATTCCCCTCAAGAGCAAAATGCAGCGCATGGGTCTGACCAAGTGCATGGAGAGAACCACAATGATAAATCTACTGATGGGGAGGGTCTTCCCACACCTTTGGGGGAGATTATCACTGATTCTCAGCAGTGTCAGGGTAGCAGTGATGATGCCACTAATGGTGAGGATGTTCCCACCTGTGCGGAAGACATGGAAACCTCTGTATTGGATGAGGGCGATAATGTTTTTAAAGTACCATCAAATAAAGGAAAAAGAAAGCGCCCTAAAAAAAGCAAAAAAAAGGGAGAGCACGCTCTTATTGATCTGAGTGATAATGAGAGTGAGAGTGATCTTTCTGACTGTAGTATAACCTGCAGCTTGCGACTTCGCAGTTATAGAGTGGAAGATATAAAGAAATTCCTTAAGGATACAAAGCATTCTTGGCAGGTCCGGGTTGATGAACATTTTCCTGATATTGAGCAGTTTATGACGAAAGAACGAACATTTATGCGTGAGGGTAGCTTCACTGATCAAGAGGGCTATTGTCTCAGGAAAATTCTTACAAAACTCAATGTTCTATTTAATGCCAAAGATGCTTAATGTTAAACACCTTTTCCACGTGTCTTAGGATGGCTGATTGTATAGGCCTATGTTTATTTATTTTTTCCTCTTTCTTCCTAATGATGGGTGAAATTCATATTGCTTCTTTAAATATAAATGGTGCTAGAGAAAGAAGTAAGAGAGTCGCTGTTTTTGAAACAATTAGACAGAACAAATTTGAAGTCCTTTTTGTGCAAGAAACTCACAGTGATATGACTAATGCAGCCGATTGAGCTCAGGAGTTTGATGGTCTGTCTATTCTGAGTCATGGTACATCTGATAGTTGTGGGGTTGCAGTTTTGTTTTCTAAGTCCTTTATTCCTATCACGTATCATGTTGATGAAATTATAAAGGGTAGACTTTTAAAAGTCAGAGCCCAGTTTGCGAATTGTCTTTTTGTGTTTATTTGCATTTATGCTCCTACACTGACAACAGACAGAATGCTGTTTTTAAATACTTTAGGAAATGTTATAGCTGATTGTTGTTCTGAAGATATTGTAATCCTTGGAGGAGATTTCAATTGTACTACACAAAATATTGATAGAAATCATGGGGAGCCACACATGCCCTCTTGTAGACGACTTGTAGAGATTATGAATTCCAATGATCTTAGTGATATTTGGAGAAACTTTCATGATGGGCAGAAGCAATATACCTGGGTACACTCATATAATAATTCTTTGTCTTTGGCAAGACTTGACAGATTTTATGGCTTCAAACATCAGCTTAGTCTATTCAGGAATTGTTCTATTATTCCAGTTGGCTTTTCAGATCATAGTTTGGTTTTCTGTTCTTTATTTTTAGAATCTGTTAAACCAAAAAGTGCCTATTGGCACTTTAACACAAATTTATTGGCCGATGGTCATTTCAGAGAAGTCTTCCTTTTTTTCTGGAAGGAATTCAGAACCACGAAATCTTGTTATAAGTCTCTGCAGCAATGGTGGGATTGTGCTAAGGTTCAAGTAAAACAGCTCTGTCAGGAGTATACGGCCAATGTCATAAAGAGCATATAACACTTTCAATGAGAAAACTAGAGGAGGAAATAACTGAACTTCAAAATCTGGCAGAACAAACTGGTAATCAGACTTCCACTGAAATTCTCAAAACAAAGAAGAAAACATTGGCTGATTTTTTAGGGTTGAGGACACAGGGAGCTCTGGTCAGGTCCCGCTTTCAAAGTGTGGAGTTGATGGATGTACCATCAAAATTCTTTTTTAACTTGAAGATAAATGGTCAGAGGAAGTTCATTCATGCCTAGAGGTCTGAGGATGGGAAAATATTATCTGATTCTGCAGGAATACATGAGAGAGCAGTCAATTTCTATAAGGAGCTGTACAAGTGTGATATTCCACAAGATCAGGTGACTGACAAGGCTTTCCTTTGCGATCTACCTAAAGTATCTGAAGAGGTAAATACAGCCCTTGGAAGGGTGTTGACCCTAGAGGAGCTGGAGAGAGCCCTCCAGAGTATGGAGAGTGGTAAAGCACCTGGAGTAGATGGCCTGTCAGTAGACTTCTATAAGTCCTTTTGGCCAGAGTTGGATACAGATGTGCTTGCTATTCTGAGAGACAGTATTGCCAAGGGGAAGCTGCCACTGAGCTGCCGTAGAGCAGTGCTCACTTTGCTGCCAAAAAAAGGAGACCTGACAGACATAAGATCATGGAGGCCAGTGTCAGTCCTCTACTCTGAATATAAACTGCTTTCTAAAGTTTTAGCAAATAGATTGGGGGAGGTTTTGGAGCAGGTAGTCCACCCTGACCAGACCTACTGAGTGCCAGGCAGACTGATTCACAATAATATTTCCTTCATTAGAGACGTTTTTTATATTGGCAATTCTTTTAGCCTTGACTTTGGTGTGGTTTCAATTGACCAAGAAAAAGCTTTTGATAGGGTTGAGCATAGTTAGTTGTGGAACACTTTGTCAGCCTTTGGCTTCAGCCCAAATTTTATTTGTATGATTAAAGCATTGTATTGTGACATTGAAAGTATTCTCAAAGTTAATCGTGACTTGTGTGGTCCTTTTAAAATATACAGAGGTGTCCGTCAAGGATGTCCCTTGTCGGTTATGCTGTACAGTTTGGCTATTGAGCCTCTCCTAGCAAGGCTGAGGAGAGATATTGTGGGGGTGAAAATCCCTAACTGTGATGAAGTTTTTAAATTGTCAGCTTATGCTAATGATGTGGCTGTCCTCATTAAAGGTCAGAGAGATATTGACACACTTTAAAAAATTTGTGATGAATTTAAAGTTGTTTCTTCAGCAAAAGTGAATTGGTCAAAAAGCATAGCCTTGCTGGTTGGGAGATGGGTGAATGGCAAACCTTGTTTGCCTGATGGACTATTTTGGAATAGGAGTGGGTTTAAATACCTGGGTGTTTTCTTAGGTGATGATGTTTTCATTCAAAAGAATTTTGAAGGGGTGGTTGAAAAAGTTAAAGGTCGTCTGGAGAAATGGAAATTTCTTTTTAGTGTTACTAGGGGACGTGTTCTTATTATTAACCTGGTTGCATCCTCTCTCTGGCATCGGCTGGCTTGTGTGGACCCCCCATCAAACCTACTGGCAAAGATTCAGTGGTTGATTTTTTCTGGGACAATCTACATTGGGTACCACAGAGTGTTTTATATCTGCCCAAGGAGGATGGTGGACATGGACTTATTCATTTACAGAGCCGAACTGCTGCTTTTCGTTTGCAATTTGTACAGCGTCTTCTCACAGGATCAGTGGACTCAAGCTGGAAAGCTGCAGCTTGTTGTATTTTACAAAATTTTGAAGGGCTGGGGTTGGATAGACCTTTGTTTTGGTTGAATCCAAATACATGTAGAATGAATCTCAATTCGCTTCCTGTTTTTTATAAGAATCTGTTTAAAGTCTGGTCTTTCTTTACATCACAACGCACATGACTGGCAAGGTCATTATTCTGGTTGTTGAAAGAGCCTCTGATTTATGGTTCTGTGCTTGATGTGAGTCAAGAAATGTCCCTGGTACCTACTTCTAAGCTCATCAGCCCTGGAGTTACAACCCTTGGAGACTTAGTAGAGTTTGTTGGTCCTCATCTCATCTCATCTCATCTCATCTCATCTCATCATCTTCCGCTTATCCGGGGCCGGATCGCGGAGGCAGCAGTCTAAGCATGGAAGCCCAAACTTCCCTTTCCCCAGACACCTCGGCCAGCTCCTCAGGAAGAA
>JANZLB010000008.1:2587913-2597930 GCA_026167865.1 Notarius quadriscutis
ATTAGGAATGGGATGTCACTTAAGCTCATATGTGAGTCAAGGCAGGTGAGCAAATACTTTTGGCAATATAGTGTATTCCATTCAGCTAGCATGATACTGGACGAGTTCGATATCATGCTAGCTGAATGGAATAGATCTGAGAGACTGCGAAAAAAAAAGCCAGCCAATATTATTATTATTATACATACACACTCTCTTCATATCAGCATTGTTGAAGGCCAACGCGAGATTACCCGTGACTTGGTGCTGTTAGTGCAGCAGTCTAGTTACCTTTTAGCTGGTGTAGCATTCAGCAACAGTGTTAGCGAAGGCCAGCGCAAGCTTACCCGAGATTCGGTGCTGTTAGTGCAGCAGTCCAGTTACCTTCTAGCCGGTGTAGCATTAGCGAAGGCCAGTGCTAGTGCAGGCCAACGCTAGCACAGTTAATCCGAATATTATTATTATTATTATTATTTTCCCTGTGTAATTTACTGAGTTACTTTTAAAATCAACATTGACAACTACACACAACGGAGCGACCTGGTAGCCAAAATTATCTCAAAATCTTTCATTTTTAATGATGCAAACCTCACAGCCATGTTTGTTTACAAACTGTCAGTTGCTCACTCGCGTGGAAGTTTTACATCTCTGACGTGTCTCTTTTCCAGCTTTTTGATGTCTGTTGGTATGTTTTTCTCTTGTAAATATGCGTGAAGAATATATAATGAAGTTTTGGTAGCTTTTTGGGTGTTCAGCGCATCTTTAGTTTCAGTTTTCAGTTTATTCATTTAGTGCTTAAACCTAGCACTGGATTATATCCAGTAATGCCTTACTGTCTGGATGTTCCAATGCGTTCATAAACAAGCTCCAGTTAGTTCAAAATGCAGCAGCAAGAGTCCTTACTAGAACTAGAAAATATGACCACATCACCCCGTCATATCCACACTGCATTGGCTCCCAATCAAATTTTGTATTGATTATAAAATATTACTATTGACCTTTAAAGCACTGAATGGTCTCGCGCCACAGTACCTGAGTGAACTGCTGGTCCTTTATGACCCACCACACCTACTTGGATCAAAAGGTGCAGGCTATCTACTGGTACCTCGTATAGTGAAGGCTACATCAGGGGACTGAGCCTTTTCTCACAAAGCCCCACAAGTTATGGAACAGCCTTCCAAGTAATGTTCAGAACTCAGTCTCAACATTTAAGTCTCAGCTGAAAATCATCTGTTTAATCAAGCCTTTATGAGGTAAAGGAGTAGATCTGGAGGATCCTCAGACAGTGTTTTGGTAAACTGATGTCTCCCCCCCTTCACTCGGGTTTGTTGACTGTGGAATGGATGCCGTTTTATGTCCCGGGGCTCCCTCAGGTTTGCGTTCCCTTCTGGCTCCCCCCTTTTAGTTATGCGGTCATTGTTCGTCTCACCAGAGTCCTCGCTTGCACTCAGTGCAAAATGTACATTCTTAACCATTAGGTGACAGCAGGAATACCCAACAACCTGTGTTTTTCTCTCTCTCGTTACACATCACCCCTGAGACACCAGTGATGCTGACCCCTCCTGTTCCTCGGACCTGCCTGATCCATCCACATGCCCTACTTCTGGCTGGAGTCTCATCGCATCGCCCCTGTGCAGGACAGCCCCATATAGACTATCGAAAAATACACTTAGAAGACACTCTGGACACTTAAGTTTTGCTCCGTTGGTTTAAGACAACCACCATAACTTTAGAACTGCAGCTGTCATGAACAGTTGATAACTAACAAAACAGAGTTCCTGTTAAACTACAATGAATTTCCTGGTTCCACAGTTGTACTTTGTGATTCTACAGGACACAGTTATAGAGGGGAGTCATTTATAAATCACACCATCACCCAGATGAAGATGGATTCCCTTTAGAGTCTGGTTCTTCTCAGGGTTTCTTCCTTGTGTAATCTCAGGTTGTTTCTCCCTGCCATTACCACCTCAGGCTTGCTCATAAGGGATAAAATCATTCAGTTCATGTGTTTAAAATCTTTTTCTGTCAAGCTGCTTTGCAACAATGCTTTTAACAATACACTGACTCAGCTTAATCCAAAAATGTCACTAGACAGGTGCTGAATCCATAGCATCTTCTCAAACTTGGCAAGAAGTCTCAAAGTGGCACGTCAGCTCTTCCACTGTTTGTGTTAGACTTACCACATGCTCACGAGCTGCCAGCTTAAAGGGCGGGTGAAAGAGCAAACTCTGAAAAGTGCATTTCACCGTCCTTTAATTGCAGTAATGTTAACTACCGAAATTTGTCATGTTAAATTTATTTGTAACTGGAGTAAACTTAGCAAGTGCATCAGCCCCACGGAAAGACAGGCGAGAGAAAGGTAGGTTAGTGGGGGTGGGATCTCCGTGTATCTAAACTGACTAAAGGCCTGTGTTGAATCTTTGTAAAACTCAATGCAGAATCTGTGCTATAGATACAGCGTTGATGCTCACACAGGGTGAGGTGCGTCTCCTCGAGGAGGTGCTACTGCATGAAACACCAGAATTTACTACCTTTACACAGAGAAGAGCAGAATGTGAGCTACTCGTTTCACTTTAGGACTAATAAACAAAATATATGAACAAAACGATTTAAAAATCACATCGCTCCTGAGTAGGACGGCCTCATATGGACAGTTGAAAAATCACACTTGGAAAACACTCTGGACACTGCGCTCCCACTGCGCTCAGGAACGAGGAATTTAAGAAAAATAAAAAAAATTTTGATTTGGGACAAAAGGTTGCCGGTTTGATTCCCTAGACCAGCAGCAATGGCTGAAGTGCCCTTGAGCAAAGCACCTAACCCCTAATGTGTCCCCAGACTGCTCCAGGTATGTTGTATGGCACGCTGGATAAAAGCATCTGCTAAACGTAACAAAAATTAGTTTGTTTAAATCCACAGGATTAGACACAGAATTAAATTGGCCGTTATAATGAGCTACAGATGGCAAAGAGCCTCCCAACTTTATATAAAATCAACAGAATATCCTGATGGTGATTTCCAGAGAAGAATGAGCAACTGGAAATGCGGTGCGACCAAGAGGACCAAATCACAGTGGTTGCAATCTGCGTTGCCACAACATGTAGTTAAATTTCTGGAGAGATGTAGATCAGGCTACAGCGTCATCAGGTATATGGCTACACCTTACCCCATACCAGAGGTGATACAGAAATACAAATTGGCCTTAAACGTGTACTACCACTAGGAGATCAACAGCGCGCCCGAGTGTTTCTGACCCCTAAAGTCCGATTTAGTCGCTGCATGCCCCACACAGCACCGTTAACTTGGCCCATTTGGAAGAGATGGGCTGAGGTATGGTTAGTTGGGCTCATCTACAGTAGGATCAATAACCATACCCAAGCACAGAACTTGAACACCATGACCTCAAAATTAGTTGACTGAAGCCAGCATCAGAGTCTTCTGCCTCCATAAAAATCTTGTTCTTGCAGCACGATTTACTGAAAATCAATGACCTGCATATCTGATAAACCTGCATGGCATGTGAGAGGGCTGTATCACCACACGCACGCAAAACGACTCCAAATAATCCACAACGTAAAGAGTCATGAAACAAAACACCCTTTGTGCTGTGTGAGAGCTGTTCAACACAAAGTCACATCATGATGTAAGCACACGGAGGCACGGAAAGATAAGTGCAGTGGGAGTGCAGGCCAGCGGGGGAGGGGGGGACCCCACACTCAGGCATGGTGAGCACACCCGAATTCATCACTGAGTCAGCATGAGTGTTTCAGGATCAATGCAAGACAGACAGGTCTGTCTGTCTGTCTGTCTCTCTCTTGCTCACTCACACACGCAGAGGTGGGGGACACGTATGGAGTGAGTAATTCACCAAGTCAGCACGCGCGCACACAGGAGTGATGCATACTCTCGCAGTGCCCCCCCCCGGTATCGCTAGAGCTTCTTCAGCACCAACATGGGTGTAGATAGATATAACTTTATTGATCCCTTTGAGAGGGTTCCCTCAGGGAAATTTAAATTCCAGCAGCATCATTACAGAACAAACAGAATAGAAAATAGAGAAAACTTCTAGATAAATTAAGTATTAACATGTACAAAGAAAAAAAGTCCAGCAGGAGAGGTATTGCACATTGTCCAGCATTGCTTTTTGTCAGGCTAGGCTGCTGCTGCTCCTTCCCGTCCTCCTGTTCCCCCTCCTCCCCCCCAGAGAGGAGTTGTACAGTCTGATGGCGTGAGGGACAAAGGAGGCTATTTAAAGTGTCCTGTTTAAAGACAGCACACTGTTGTTTTGGGTAAATATTTAAAGAGTAATCTGAAAAGGAAGTATGAGATCTTATAGTTTCATGCAGCATTAACCTTAATTTTCTTAATCAAGAATGACTGTTTTACCTTTTGACAAGACCGCATGACGCTTTACTAGATGTTTACTAGACCATACGATGCTTTACTAGATGTTTACTAGACCACACAATGCTTTACTAGATGTTTACTAGACCACACGATGCTTTACTAGATGTCTACTAGACCACATGATGCTTTACTAGATGTTTACTAGACCACATGATGCTTTACTAGATGCTTACTAGACCACATGATGCTTTACTAGATGTTTACTAGACCACATGATGCTTTACTAGACCACATGATGCTTTACTAGATGTCTACTAGACCACATGATGCTTTACTAGATGTTTACTAGACCACACAATGCTTTACTAGACCACATGATGCTTTACTAGATGTCTACTAGACCACATGATGCTTTACTAGATGTCTACTAGACCACATGATGCTTTACTAGATGTCTACTAGCCCACATGATGCTTACTAGATGTCTACTAGACCACATGATGCTTTACTAGATGTCTACTAGACCACATGATGCTTTACTAGATGTTTTATTAGACCACATGACACTTTACTAGACCTCATGATGCTTTCCTAGACTAGATGATACTTTACTAGATGTTTTATTAGACCTCATGATGCTTTACTAGACTAGATGACACTTTATTAGACCTCATCATGCTTTACTAGATGTTTTACTAGGCCTCATGATCATTTACTCAACCTCATGATACTTTACTAGACGTTTTGCTCGAACATATGACATTTTACTAGGCCAACACAAAGCTTTACTAGATGTTTTTCCTAAACCACATGACACGTTACTAGATGATTTACTAGACTCCATGAGCATTATTCAGACAGGATCTGGTTTACACAGAGCGCTGGATTTGTTCCATCATTAGCAGCGGCTCCTCTGTGAATTTATTTAGATCAGGATCGGCCATGTCACTGTTTTCTTTATCATCGTTCTCATCCTCCTCCTCCTCACCAAATTACAGCTTCTTTCTTTCCTTCTCATCTCTCTCTCTCTCTTCCTGTGTGTGCTCATATGATCACTGTAGTCCAGTCCAGATTGATACATCAGCAATTTACAATCGAAAATGTTCATTGTCTGCTGCTAGTCAACTCCACCTTCTTCTCAGGAGAGGATGGACATGAAATGATCTCCCCCTCATGTTTGTAAAAGAATAAGCACCAGTCCATCATTACTTGTCGACTCCATGGTCATGTGATTGTTTCCATTGAATGCTCGCATAACCACATCGTGTTTAACATGAATATTAATGTTCCGTTAAATTAGTTAAAGATTTTTTTCCATGATTTCTTCGCATTAAGCTGTGTGTGTAAAGACCTTTAGTGTGTATCCACTTCATGAATGAAGCTTTGGAGTCGCTTTACATTGTACAAGTCGTATAAATTTCTCTGTATTGCTGGACTGTGAGAACATTATCAGGAGAAATAAAATAAAATGAATCAGTAGAGTGATCCTGAAGGAGCTGCAGCTACAAATATAAAACATATCTACATTCACTCACACCACAATAAACAAGCCGCTGTATCACCACGAGGAACCACCCGATGTTACAGATCAGGTCTGAACTGAGGTATACTCTCATATGTTCTCATTGTGTTCTGGATATTTTGGGCTGAAGTTCTTGCTCCTGTTCCTGCAGGGTGGTTGATCACTGCGACTCAAACCGGATGTCTTTCCAGAGCATGGCCATCGTCTTCGGTCCTACTTTGCTCCGGCCCGAGGAGGAATCAGGAAACATGGCCGTCCATATGGTCTTCCAGAACCAGATCGTGGAGCTCATCCTCAGCAAGTTCAATGAGGTTTTCTCTCCCAGATGAGCCGCTCAGCCTGAGTGTCGCAGCTGAAACTGTGCTTGGGCTGGAGTGAGCTTTCAGCGGATTCTGTGGATCTGAACTGTGAACACTCAGGCTACAGCTCATTAACTGTACATTTGGATTTCCTGTGGAGGTGGAATGAAAGGACCAGAACGGATTACACAGCAATCACAGGTTCTTCGATTTAGCTGGATTAGCTACTGGGTTAAGATGGATTATCAAAACGCAGACTTCAGGAGCTCGTTCAGATCTTTTATAGTGACACTGAAATGAACACAGCACTTCATTGGCGTGGATGAAAATTTCCTCTCGCCAAATCATGACGACTGGTGAGGAGCGATAGAGAACATCCTCGACGAGTTTCACCTCAAGCTCCAAACTCAGCAAGCCGTTGTATAGAAATCGCCAGTGGTGTATTTTATTTCATGGTGGTGTATCCAGGTTAGGCTTGTGCGATATAAAATTTTGCCCTGCTCACATTTTTTTTTAAATGGAAAACTATTGCATGAGCGATTTAATCACCCAGAGCTTCTCGCCTTAAAAAAAACAGTATTTCCAGCACTTCAGCTTCAGAGGCGCGTGTAACAATCACCAGCTGTAGCGAACACGAAAACATGTGGATGAGAATGTCGGGTAATTTGCGTTAAAAATAAATCATAATTATATTTTTAGTATAATTCGTTTACAAATCAGTCGTGCACATGGTGATGTTTTCAGTCCTGCTCTCAGAGATTGATCATATCTGCAAGAAGGAAAAACACCAACAACCAAACGTGTATTTAATTATGTTCTGTTATGTCGTTACATTACATAATGTTACATCACCATTCGCACTATTCCTAAAGTGTGAAATCTGACATTTTATTCTGTCGGCCTGTTTAATCATTTTGAGTCAAAATTTCCATCCTTTTTCAGCTGAACGCGCCAAGCGTTTACCATTTTCATCAGTGTTCTAATGGTTTGAACTTCCTTTTTGAAAAAAAAAAACGCTGCTGGAGCATGAATCGGTAGCAGTCTATTGATCAATCTTATCCCGAATCCTAAAATGTTAAACTTAATCTAAATCCTAAACCCAAGCACTACGCAGCACAAATCAACAGAACTCCAGCATCGCTGTTACAGATGTTATTCGGCATATCAGGTGAGAATTCAAATTCAATCCAAATTGCTTGAAACTGCTCTCATTGAATTCAGAATTGAATGCAGAACATGCTTTTTACAGAATTAAAATATGTTTATTTGTTTTTGAGATATTACAAATCAAAGATTGAAAAACTGGCAGAATTTTTAGAAAACAGCTGTAATATTCTGTCTGAGGGTCACATGGTCCGAAATGGGCCTCATTAACCAATGAGACGAAATGTTGTTGGATTTCTTACTTAATAACTTTTCTATTTTTCAAGATATTTACATAGAATTTGGCAGGAACATAGATGGTTGTATACTGAATATAAAATTTAAAAAAATAGTAAAAACAAAGTATGCAAATTTGTATTAATTAGTATTGATTATGCTAATTAGCTAAAACGTTAAATCGGTACACTCTCTTCTTCAAAGTTTCACCAAAAACTCTCATTTTTACATCACAAAGAAAGAGAAATCAATCTTAATTATAAAATCTGCATCAATAAGCATTAAATGTCTCTCATCTACCATTCTCTATCAAAATAAACAAGGAATAAAAGATTATTTCTAATCCCCTCTTTGTGCCCTGTAGAGCTTTGTATTTCTCAGTAGGGCCGACTAGTGTTTATATGAAAGAATATAAATGATTATTCTGATTAATATTCACAGCTTTCAAGGCGAACCTCGAAAAAACTGTCTGATCCACATCCAATAAACAATTCACACTAACTCACCTGAAATCGATGCTCACGTTTCTGACTTCTGGTTTTTTTAAATCTCATTCCGACCACTAAGATCTCAATATTTTTCATCAAAACATCTCCAGTTATATTGTAAAATGGTTATTTATTTACATGAATCAGTTTGATTTGAAAAAATAAGTATGTAAAGCTCTGAAAACTCACTTCAGAGTCTCCCGTGAATCAGAACATCAAAACTAGCAGAGGGAAAATGTTGCTGAATCCTTCATCAGAAACAGTGAGACCGAGAGAACATCACTATAAAAGTTATTATTCTCTCTCCATGTTTAACCATAAGGGGACTGCACACTAATCAATCCTCCCACTAAAGAACATTATATTGTCCCTCAGATCGCACCTCTATAGATGTGTGTAGATCAGCAGGAGGTGGGATTCGGTAGCATGCGCTAATAGTCGAGCATCGATACACATCGCACTGTTTAAAAACATGTGAAGTGATGATTTGTTTTGCGAGAATTAATAAGGAGAAGGTAGGATTTGTTTTCTTTCTCAGGAAATCTGCTCATCCCAAACTACTGATTTGTCCATCTGTAGTACAAGTCAAAAGTTTGTACACCCCTATTCTCCTCATTCATAGGTGTTTCTATATTTTGTATTTTCTACATTGTACAGTAGAACGATCCTGAAGACATCAAATCTATGAAATAACATCTGGAACATATATGGAATTATGTGGTAAACAAAAAAAAGTGTTAAAAAATGAAATGTTTGATATTTTAGATTCTTTAGCGTATAGCGTTTCCCTTGATGACACTTTACACACTATTATCATTATGTTAACCAGCTTCATGAAGGAGTCACCTGGAATACTTTTCAATTAACAGCTGCGTCTCGTCAAAAGGTCATTAGTGGACGAGTTTCTTGCCTTCGTAATGCATTTGAGCTCAAACAGTAAATAGTAAAATAAATAATAAAAATACTCTCTAAAAAATAGCCCTATTCAACAACAAATTATATCAAGAATCACTCGACTAAGTAAAGCGACATGACATCCATCATTACTTTAAGACGTGAAGAAGTGGCTTTTAATTCATAAAAAATAAAGAATCATTGAATTAGAAGGTGTGTCCAGACTTTTCACTCGTACTGTACATATTTGGGAAAATTTAGAACATTGTGATTCTTTTATTTTTGAAAAGTGAAGCATGATCATGGAAGCTAGCAGTATAAACCGTATTCTAGTTTCTTGTCCACATTGTTCTGCATCATTTGGAAAATAAATGCACTGTTTGTTTTGTTTTCTTCAGGTTACTCTGTAAGTGCTGGTCACTTTCGTCACCCCAACAGTGTGGAGATTGTAGGTGGTGCGCCCCAACATAGCCAGATTGGCAACGTAAGGTTTTTTTTTTTTTTTAAATTGGCATGTGATTATTCAAAGTGTCATTTGAGGTCCTGTGCTACACAAGATAAAGGTTTTCTCGAAATACTTGAGATCAGCTTTTCTAGGATTTGAACACAACCATTCTGGGGAATGATGACCTGTATCACACATTCATGACATCACACTTTCTGCTTATAACTTTTGCTCATGAGATAATGACGTGAGGTGGCGTATCATTTTTTCTTTTCCCCCAACTGTTTAGTGGAAAGATATTTCTGGAGGTAACGACTGTGCTGAGAGTCGGACTTGGAGAATATAATCTGATAGATAATAGCAGTGGGGTTTTCACTCAGTGTCCTCATCGCTAGCTGAAGTTATTACACAGAGACGTCATCCAGGCACATCGCTGTGGTGCGCAGGGCCGTATCCATCTTCCTGTAGACCATTACATCACGTCCATCTGAGCACAGAAAGGAAGCAGATTGTTATTCTGAAGTTTTACAGTCTCCTGTAAAAAATAAATAAATATTGTTAAATATATAAAAGCGTTATTAAATATATAAACTAGAAAAGCACTCGGAGAGCGCAGACCTCCGCCAAGAATCCTTTAAAAAAATCCGGGATCCAGAAGGTGAT
>JANZLB010000008.1:3161022-3176025 GCA_026167865.1 Notarius quadriscutis
TTAAATACATAAATGAGAACAACACAGAGCACCATAATATAATATCAACAAATAATAATATATTGGACTTTTTTCCCGGTCTGCAGGTTGGGATGTCTGTAAACCAATCAGGATGCTCTTTGTCTAGCATGCGCTTCATGAACAGGCGCATGCGCAGTCTCTCTCGCGCACTCCGTCATACAGTATGCGCGATGCAGACATTATGTTTCACGTGCACGCTCGCTCTAGATTCCGGGAGATATTCTCCAATTTGCAGGCATCATGGAGCCACTATCAATATGCGGGAGACTCCCAGAACTTCCGGGAGACTTGGGATGTCTGTTATACGCATGCGCAGTAGTGAAAAAACCGACAGCCTGACCGTCCTGCCGATAAACACATCGATTAACACAACCACGGCACGCGCTTAATATGTGGCGGCTTTAATTGACAGTGTGTCTGAATCTTCGCTTCATATATATTTTCAACTCGCCAGCCGGGCTGCCTAGTGACAGGAATTACCTGCCAAATGACAAATTAAATCGCCTCGGGCGACCGGACCACCGCGAATTTCGAGCCCTGTATGTCATTCTCCCCCAGACTGATGGTCAAAAGTTGGAGAAACACAGCTGTCTAGAATGTTTTTGTCTACTGCAGCATTGCAATTCCTCTTCACTGGAACTCACAGGCCCAAACCTCCTCCAGCATGATGAAACCCCTGTGCACAATGAAGACATGGTGTGTTCAGGTTGGAGTGGAAGAACTCGAGCGTTCTGCACAGAGCCCCAACTGAAATCAACTCCAATGGAACACCTTTGGAATGAGGTGTAGGAAGGGTGTGATGGACAGGTGTCAACATGCCTTTGGACATACTGTGTTTTTAAAGAGAACCTGTCTTCACAATTCTGAAGAATCAGAATAAAAGTACTGATCATTCAAACAGAACACCAAAGATGACGACATTTCTTCACTCACCACTTTAGTTCCTACCTGCAATTTGTTCCCATTTACTGTCTGGAAGAAAAACTTCTCACCATGGTTTCTTTTTACCAGGTCAGATTTGACCACTCATTAAATGAAGAAATATAAAGCTCAGAAGAAAGCTGCAGACAATAAACATAGCTTGGACACTAAATGCCAATGAAGTAAGGACAAAGACGAGCACATGAGGTGTGAATCAAATACGAATATGTTTTAATCAAAGGTGATGTGTATACATTGTATACAAGGCTGTAGGCTGGACTTTTTGATTTTGTCTACAACTGAAACGACTGACTCATTTGCATGAAAGTCAGAGATTCCTTCAACCTGCCTCTACAAGTCAGACCAAGCTGATCACCCTCAAGACCAATTTTGACACTCTGAAATTGCTCTCGACAGGATATGAGAGACATGAAGGTTTTTCACTCAACAGAGTTTGCGTTGTCATTTCATCTGCCACAAGTTTACAGATTGGTTGAGCGAGTAGATCAGTCAGGGCAGGGGGGTAGCATTTAGCAGCCCGAGCAAGAATTTAGACACCCTGCACAGAATGAAGGCCCAGCATGTCTGCAGAGTAGCACACCAACATTAACCCCTTCAATTCAAAGTAGGTTTCACAAATCCAGATTCAATAACGCAGTGTTCAGATATTCAAAAAAATCATTCAGCTTGTGAAATTCACTTCAGGAATCATTATCAATCAATCCAAAGACATGCAGTTAGGTTGACGTGGGGCGGCCTTGGGCTGAAGTGCCCTTGAGCAAGGTACCTGATCCCTGACTGCTCCCCAGGCGCTCTGGTGTGGCTGCCCACTGCTCCGAGTGTGTGCGTGTGTTCACTGCTTCAAATGGGTTAAATGCAGAGGATGAATTTCACTGTGCTTGAAGTGTGCATGTGACGAATAAAGTTTTTTTTCTTTTCTTATATTAACATTTCATCCAGATTTTTTTCCCCTCCATCTCAGTTTTAACTTTTAATTTTTGTAAATATTAAATAAAATATCATCAAACTCAGTTTTGTTCAACAGTCTACTGACAAAACTACATTTCATGATGCAAATTGTACATCATAGAAATTCAAGCCTGCTTTGCAATGAACTGATGTCTGGCCAATCAGTGCACATCTCCAGGCCTGACTGCTTGACGAAATTTATTTTCAAAGTAAATTCTGACTGAAGAAAAAAAACAAGCATCAAAGTTTGAACTGGTGAATAAGACCTCCAGTTGTTCTGTGGAAAAACTGGTTTGTGTGCCAATTCAGATTTCTATATAACGTGTCACAGAGCAAAGTAAAAAGAACCACCGGTGAAAAGGAGCTGTAAAAGATAGGCATGACCTTCCCTGGCTGTAGAAGAGGGTGGGCATGGCACTTATTGGACGCATTGAGGAGTTCAAAGGCTCGTAGAAGGATTTTGCATCCTACCTGGAAAGGTTTGAACTCTGACTTTTGGAAAAAGAAACTGTGGTAGAGAGAAATAAATAAATAAAAGTCAGCATCTTCCTCACAGTCATTGCACCAAAACTGCCACAAAAACCAGCAGCTATGACTTATGCACAGTAAGCTACAGCACTGCAGTCTCATTACCAGCCGAAGCCCTTGGTAATTGTGGACAGGACCGTTTTCAGAAGCACAATCAAAAGGGAAGAGAGTCGGTGGCAGGTTATATCGTCACATTGAGACAAGCATCAACACAACATGACTGAAGGGCACATTTAAGCAAAGCTCTGGGAGATCGCTGACTGAGTGGACTGGCCGCCGAGGCAATCCTTGATTTGCAAGTGACTTCAAAGCAAAAATAGAAACCCGGATGTCGGCCATGTTGGTGGAGATACAAATGCGGGGTCAAGCGACATTCCATACAAAACAGTCACGTGTGCACAACTCTCTTTGTTTTTCCACTGCTTTAAGCGTTCTTTTAGCGATGCCATATCTTTGTGGTCACAACAGTACTAGTGACCGTGGCACGTTCTGATTTTTTAGAATTCCATCCGTGATTCGGAAAGAGGGCGAGGAAACTCTGAGGCTTAGTACAGAGAGGAGACGAGCATGGCTGAACAACATCGGCAGGGCTGATCTAACAGAGGCTAAAATCAAAACAGCTCGTGTTTGCAGTAATCATTTTATCTCAGATGAGATTCAAAAGCTTTCTCAATAATATCATGGAAGAATTTTATTTCGTGTTACTAGAATTTTGCTATAAAATGAGCGTTCTCTTGTCGTGGTTCACTCGGTTGTTGTTATAATTTTAACATGTGTATTACCATTTCGCTTCTAGGAGCACCAGCAAAATTGTACGATAGAAACAATCCAGACTGGGCACCCACTCAGAAAATGGGTTATGTTTCATCCAAGGTCGGACTTGATTTTTCAGCAGTCAAACCAGATAGAACATGATATCTGGGTACTCGATGGTTGGTATAAGCATCTTATCTTCAGAAAAGTCTGACTTTTTTAAATAATATGGGTCAAAACCACACATATCTATCTTTTCTTTGTATCGAATCTTCACTCAACTGTTCATATCGTGGTAATACTGAGAAAATTCAGCATTGTTTACAGACACGCTTTCAGCAGCTGCCATCCTAGTTGCTTGTATATCCACCATCATGGCAGACGCTCATGACATAGAACATTTTGATCATGTGGTTGCAAGTTATCTATGCACTCATTCTGAATTTGATGCCTGCAACTCGTTCCAAAAAAGTTGGGGCATGTGTTACCACATTTTCTTCTAACAAGACTCAGTAAGCATTTGGGAACTGAGGACACTAACAGTTGAAATTTTGAACATTAAATTCTTTCCCATTCTTGCTTGATATACAATTTCAGTTGCTTGATATACAAGTTCAGTTTGGGGCCTCTGTTGTTGTATTCATGCTTCATGATGCACCAAACATTTTCAATTGGAGATAGACAGGCCAGTTTAGCACCCGTACTCTTTTACTACAAAGCTACAGTATTGTAACACATGCAGAATGCAGTTTGGCATCATCTTGCTGGAATAAACAGGGATATCTCTGAAAAATCTAGAGCATATGTTGAAGTGAACTGATGAACTTCACCTCGTCCTTACTTGTGAATGACTGAGCCTTTCCAATTAGCAGTTAACCTGTTTACCTTTAGAATGTTCCAAACAGGTGTTTTCTGAACATTCCATAACTTTCCAAACCTTTGGTTGTCCCACTCCCAACTTATTTGGAATGTGTTACAGGCATCAAATTCAGAATGTGTATATTTACAAAAAATAATAAAGTTGATCAGTTTGAACATTAAATATCTTGTGTTTGTATTGTATTCAATTGAACGTAGATCGAAAAGGATTTGCAAATTATCGCATTCTGTTTTTTTAAATGTTTTACACAGCATCCCATCTTTTCTGGAATCGGGGTTGAATTTATATTTCTCCTCATTTCTTGAGGTTATTGAAAGGATGGAGAAGGTGCTGACTACAAAGCTGAGAGAGAGAAATAAAGAAAATGCAGAGCGGAAGAAGAAGGTCTTAAAAGAAAAAGGTGTGTCTGTATGGCGTGAATAGCCATTCCATATAATGTGGTCTTCTTTTAATTCACCATGACAGTAGATGCACTTACATTTTAAATGAGCACACAGAGGGTATTGCAGTTCATTCTAATGGAATAATTATTGATTTGCGATTATCTGCTGCTATAGAGTCAGTTTCTCAGAGAGGTAATGTTAAGCCCTGGATGTACAGCTCCAGTAGGAAAGTAGTGAGAAAATAAAGCTGATGAAGAATCCCTTTAATATGTTTGTATGTGTAGATTTAGAGGAGAGCAGAATGAGAGAGGTTGAGTCTATACTGGCTGCAGAAAACTCTTGCCTCAGAGCAGAGCTGGAAAGACTTCGGCAACTGCCACAGCCTGTTATCATACAACAACCTGCACAGGTGCAGCTCACAACACACACTCATAGTTTTCACTTTCTCAGTCACTCCAACACACTTTAGGGTGTGACAATTCCAGAACTTTGACTTTGATCCCATTATAAAATGTAATATAGAGATTCTCCATAACAAAACAATACTTTGGCCAAAGATGATTTAATAAATAAAACACAGAGAAACACACACTGAGGTCACTGAACATTGTTCAGGTTGGACATTCAGACTGTTCATGCTAATGCCAGAAAAGCTAGATATAGCAAGTATTGTCAGTTCATAACCTTAAAATTAGGTTACATAAAGATTACAAGATTACAATGTCACAATTCTCATGAGTACACAGGCAAAGCAATCAGTCAAATCCATGAAGTAAAAATAACTGAACTCTTAATAAAACATTTTCAAAGCAAGAAATTAAAAAGTCAAAATAAATACAAAGTGAAAGATTTGAAAGTTTAAATGATATTTAATGCAGGCAGAGAGAGAGAGAGAGATATTTTACTTTTCTTGATATAAAATGAGATTAGTGACGATTGATGGATTGTTTCTTTGTTTGATTGATTGATAGCCTAGCCCTACAAAAACAACCAAGTATGTAAATAGGCTACTGTACTGATATACAATATTTTAAATAAAACCTAATACGAGGCAGTAATCCCAATTTATTCAAGAGAGAAAGAAATATAGAGATGGGAAGTTGATAAAGTCAAACAAAGGGAGGGAGAAATAAATAAAAATGGATGGGGGTGAGAGAGAGAGAGAGAAAGAAATGGTGAAACAGAGGCTGACAGATGGTCAGACAAACAGAGTGATCAAAAGAGAGATGGAGTGGAAGAGAGAAGGGTTATATAGGGTTTAGACACAAAGAAATTAAGAGAGAGATGGGGACATTGATGAAGATCTTAAGATAGAGAGAAAAAAGAAATGAGAGAGAAGGAGGGATAGATAGATAGATAGATAGATAGATAGATAGATAGATAGATAGATAGATAGATAGATAGATAGATAGATAGATAGAAGAGGGAGAGAGAGAGATTTAAACATGGCTCCACCCCTGCAATAGTTTATGGGTCATGATTTATGAAATTCACCTGGACTCTAATAAATCCTCATAAAACGCAACTGATTAGCATACTCATTTGCATATTAAAATTCACTAATACTGAGATAATGATTGATAAACTGCACACAGCATCACAAACCACATGGTGTGTACACAAACATCCTCATTTTAATAAAACCCTGTGGATTTTAATCAACAGCTGCTTTAACTGCTACTGATGATGAGATATTGACAGGAAGAGAGATTTATGAGATCATCATCTCACAAACTTTATATTCACTCTCTCTCTCACACACACACACACACACACACACACACACACACACACACACACACACACACACGTTCCTACCACACTGAACCCCTCCGATTGAAAGCAAACCGTGTTCTTAATCATGATGATTATGATCGTGATTTGTAAAGTGTTAAAATGTGGCGTTGCTGTTGGCCCTTTTTCAGTCCCTTGTTACGATCACTCTTTCAGCTGCAACAGTACAACAGTTTTGTTTTATTCCTCCAGGATTTCCACAAAAACGTTTCCTTCGCTTCTAAGAATCAGAGTTAATTGATGTTAATTATAAAACTCGTTTAAGGTTAGCAGAGTTGAATACACAGTGGGCGGGGTTTCCATTAACCTGCTTAATGCACAATTTTGGGGGAAAAATAAACAAGTAATGGAAAGACGTTAATTAAAATTGGTTTCCCAGAGGATTCAGAAATCACCGTGCCAACACTGATCAGGTCTTGGAGATCCGTCTTGGAGCCATGTATAACTGGAATGACGACTGAGAGGAGAAAACCCAGCTTTATTCGCAGAACGGAAACACGGACCATTCGCAATTGTGTTTTCTTGACTTAAAAAAATAATAATTACACCAAAACTGCAACGGAAGCCTGCCTACTGATGGATTTTATTCCAGATTAACAAAAAAAGCTTAAACTTGTCCATTTTAACTTCAGCGCATTTGTTCAAGCAGGAAAATATGTAGACGAGAGACGGGAGGGGAAGCGGGCGGAGCTTCGATAGTGTCTGCTAATAATATTGGAAAGTTTACCCACGTGTCAATTAGCTTATATATTTTTATGTTATGAATAAAAATACAGAAATGTGTAAAACTGTCAGGTTTTTAGAGAAGATTCAAATGGACAACATAAAACAAGTACATGAATGTTCTCGAGGCTGTAAGGAAATGTAAATTTTTTTGTTTGGACGTTCCTGTTAAAAGTATAAGCGTGCTGGGAACGCTGCTCGGCCAATCAGATTAGTGGATCGGAGCTCACCGTTAGATAAAAATTCAATCCAATACAGCGTTCAAGCGTTACTGCGAACAGTAAAGAATTAGCAATGATCATCAGTAATGTGCTAACAGTTCTAGTGGGTTCCCTCCAGAAGATTATTAGAGCTCTGAGAGGAAGATGAGTGTCTCCAGCTGGACCTCATGGTGCCTCAAATCTCCGTTACATTTTCTAAATGAGGGATAATTAGCAGCTAATGCACAACTGGCAGATATTTCACAGGACAGTCTGGAGTACTCTGTGTGTGTGTGTGTGTGTGTGTGTGTGTGTGTGTGTGTGAGAGAGAGAGAGAGAGAGAGAGAGAGAGAGAGAGAGAGAGAGAGGAACAGAAAGATAGAGACTGAATGTAAGCAGGAGACGGAGAAGGAGCACAAAAACACACAGATCAGTTCATTATAAAATCAGATGTCTTCTTGGTTAAAAAAAAAAAAAGCCACACCATTGGTCACCATCATGTCTCTGTTTCCTGTCACTTGCCCCGCCCACTTCATCACCAATAGTTGGTCCGCCTCCTGAAGTTGATCAAAAAATGAGTGACTTGTGATCATGTTGTGTTTCAGTGCTGCTGATGTATACACTGTGTTCTCTCACTCACACACACACACACACACACACACACACACACACACACACTGCTTTACTGCTGACAAGCAGTGATTAGATCGCTGTGTTTCTAATCTGTTCTTACTCACAGTTTATCTAAAGTACCTGCTAACACACACACACACACACACGTCAGGACTTCACGTGCTTTCACTCAACATTAGTCCTGTCCCAGCGCTGTTGAATCTTGGACTCTGATTGGCCAGAAGGTGTTGATTAATTTCCCCTGACAGCGGCTGTGACGGTCGCGCAGGTTTACACTCACACTCTCCTTCTGATACGTTATCGTTTCTATAGTAACAGCTCATCACAGGGACCCGGCGGAAATGCGTATCATTGTTGATGAGTAAGGAGATGTTTTATGTAAGGAGTCTCCAGTGTCAGCACGTTTACACGTCGCGGTTTCTCATGCCGGGTTGTAATTTTAACCTGCGCTCTTTTTGGAAAACACTCAGCGTGGATGGAGGTGTTGAGAGCAACTCTGACTTCATCGCGACTAGCAAAGAACTTTAGTTCCTGAACTCTGCTGTCCAATTATCCGGGCGATGTTCTGCCGCTGCTGTCACTGAGTAAAGGAATCTCCCCGCAGCGGGGACGTGTCAGATCCCGGCGTAGACTCGCAGCCGTGGCCTGTCTCACTGCTCCACTTCCCATCAGGAGATATTCCTCCGTCTTTTTCACATCAAAGGCCGTCTCTCTGCAGGAGCTCGCTCTTCGCTTCTCCATCCGCAGCACAGAGACGGAGCGAGAGAAACTCGAGGGTATTGTGTGTGTGTGTGTGTGTGTGTGTGTGTGTGTGTGGAAGAGAACGAGAGATGCTTGAAGGAAGGTACAGTGTCGATGAGGGGGAAAAAAACGCAAAGGAGCTGAAAATAGAAGCGCTTTTAAAAGCGCAGTGCGAACCCCAGAGCCCTTCCTCCCCTCCCCTCCCCTCCCCCGCACCGCCCCGCCCCACCCCTCCCCCATCGCTCTCAGTGCATTATTAATCCTGGCTTATTTATAACCCACTTTTTCACAGGCACACTCCGGGTTCTGTCACGGCTCGTCTTTAATCTCCCCCCAGGAGTGCAGAAGTGGGGACAGAACAGACGAGTCAACGGAGGACAAGAAAGTCCAAATAAAAAGAAAGATGTAAGAAAAAAAAACGTCAAAACATAAACAAACGAGCAGCTCCCATCCCCCGTCCCTGCACATCCCAGAGACAAGACCGAGGTGAGGCGAGACAGGGTGGCCATTTTTGTCCGTACGCGCTACATCTCGAGGCTTTGCTTTTCTTTCCCCGGGCTGCGGTCAGTGTGTTTAGATTTTGACCTGAATGCGAGAGAGAAATTCCACGCTGAGCACTTGGCAGGCTCGCCGAAACATTTCTACAGGGGAAAGTCACTCTTATTCGCACTCGGTTCTCTGCTGCTGGCAGTCGGAACCAATTTCAGCGCTTGAAGTGCTACTATTCCACTTCTCATCCATAATATTTACTTTCAGATGTGTTGATTAATTTCCTACAACGGCAGCTCTGACCGTCGTGCAGCTCCAAATCGCATCACAGGTCCGTATGAATGCGCTCGTTCTAATACGTCATCGTTTCCATAGTAGCACATCAGTCACGTGTGTAAACACTCCATATAAAGATGACGTTCTCTGGAAGGAGACGTTTATCGAACCTTTAAGGAAGGGGAGTATACTGGTTTACCTCGGTCCATCTGAAACGCCCGTTATCTCAGCAACCACAAATCCTAGTCCCTTGGTACCGAGCTTCAGCTTGGGGTTCTATACCGTGTGGACCGTTTTCAGGTCTGTCCCACGTTGACTTCCTGTTTACTGACTGAATGTATGTACGAAACATATCGGGTGGATTTTGACGCCATTTCAAGAAGCAAAACGACAGTTTAGCAGGCTGCTGTTTGAAATCCCTGGCGTCAGACACGGCTCTTTACTTACTTGTTTCAGGGTTCATTATTTGTTGAAGTCAACGTTCATAATAAGCGTCCTGTTCCTTCGATTGCTTGCGTTCTGATATGAGCGGAGGATACGTAAGTCAGCAGTAGCTCACAGTTCATCTTGTTTTAAATTTTATTAACTTCAAGAAAGAGGAAAAAACCTGGTGATGGAACGACTGTTTATCGCTGCTATAACAATTTTATTCATTGACGTTCCTGTTGAATGTAACTATCGGGGAAAAATGTTTAGTTTTAGAAATAATTGAAAGCTAAATTTTGTTTAATAAATTGAAAATTGTTTGTGCTGGTAAATTGCTGTGGTAAAAGACAAGTACATTTTTTTTAATCACAAATTTAAGTTGTATTAATAATAAATTTTTTAAGGATTAAAATAATTGTGTTTTTTTATTCTTTTTAAAATACTTTAAAAAATACTATTCATAAATAAATAAACAAACATTTCCATTTCCGTAGCGCTTTTTTAACACTTTTCCATTTTCCACAGAAAGCAATTTACACTTTGCAGTTTCTCGTGAAAATGACCAGCCAGTTTTGTGGGTTTTTTAAATCGTATTAACTTCAAGAAAGCGTAAAAAAGAGGCTGGTGAGGGAACGACTGTTTATCGCTGCAATAACGTGACTTATTCATTGATGTTCCAGTTAAGGAATGTAACTGTAAATGGAAAAAAAAAAAATCTAGAACATTTTGTTTAATAAATTGAAAATTGCTGGTAAATTGCTGTGGTTTAAGATGAGTAATTATTTATATAAAAATTTTTTTTACGATATCACAGATTTAAGTTCTGTTAGTAGTATTTTTAAGTATTAAAATAGTTTTTAAAATAATTTTATAGTCGTCTAATAAATGCAAAATCAAGCTAAATATCAGCAACAGTATAAATTACGCGGGCTAAATGAGCGAAACCGTAGTATTTATCGTACAGTGGTGTAATTCTCTGTGTTCGGGATTTTCACCACAGACTGTTGATATTCTCCGACTGTATCAGTGGCACGTTATTGACTCCTTGATATTTTAAGTAATCTGAATTGGTATCGAGTTTTAAAGTAAAGAGAATACCCGTTCTGTGCAGGTTGTGATTCAGACTCCAGCTTAAAGACGCTGGGTGTGATTCCAGTTTCCTCGAGATCGGGCGTTAATCTCATTCACTCCTCTTGGCCGTTTGCCCTCCTTCTCTTTCCAGCGACTGTCTGGCAGCAGCTTGCTACTTTCACTGAATAGATGTTGTGAATAAAACTTCTCTGACTCTCTCACAGAACCTTTACAGGGTCTGATATGTCTGACACTACAGAGAATGATGTTCTCCAACACTGTTTCACCTCTTGGAAACGGGTCCAACTTCAGGTTTTCGGCTGGTCCCGGGGGTTGAAAACTCGGGTTTCTTGTTCTGGTTCCATGTGCAGGTGTTTAAAGGAAAACTCCTGGGATTTTTCAGCCCGATCCCTGTTCATTATATCTTGTAATGTATTCCGTTGCTTTTTCTGCAATGTGAAACCACCAGACCTGATTGGAATGGAGTCATGATCATCTGCGCTCTTAGGGTTCCTCAAGAGTTCTTTGGATGGTTAATAGTTGTACCATTTCTTTAAAAAAGGGTTTTCACTTACATTGACAAAAGCAAGTGACGAGTCACTCATGTTGCTTGTAGTTCTTCTTGGGCATGGCTTGTCCAGTATTGTATTTTTTTCTTTTTACCTCCACCAACTTTGTTGGACAAGGTTATGTTTTCACCTCCCTTTTTTTCAACTCAAAAAGTAGTGAACGGAGTTTGATGAAATTTGGAAGAAAGGTGAGCCATGGGCCAAGGAACAATTGATTAGATTTTGATGCAAATCCAGATATGTCTGAGGATCCAGGACTTTTTTTTTTTTTTCCCAATGTAACTCAAAAACTAGTGAATGGATTTGGATGAAATTTGGTGGACAGCTTTAGTATTACCCTAGGTTCAAGTGATTTGATTTTGACGTTGATAGCATGTGGCTTGGCGGAGGTATGCACGCTACTGAGTGCCCTTCTAGTGTTTAAGCATTTCCAATGAGAACCTGGAGTAGCCACAGTGCCATTGCTTTTAACTATTTAGTCGTTAATACTGTACTAATCAGTGTGAAATTTGGTTGTTTTTGATTTATGTTACATTCTCTGCCTCATACTACCTTCGTTCTTTGTTTAGATTTGCAAAATAAGTTAATTGTAGTAGCTGCGTACCCTCACCAGAGGCATGTCTTCATACGTTTCATGAGAGGTTGTATGTAACAGGATAAGACGAAATCACAGTTGTAAGTTTTTCTTTCATTTTTATGTGCCAAACAATAAATGGGAACTAACTGAAGAAGAAAAAGAAGACTTTATTTGTCACATGCATATACACATACCCAGAGCAGTGGGCAGCTATGCTACAGCGCCCGGGGAGCAGTTGGGGGTTAAGTGCCTTGTTCAAGGGCACCTCAGCCCAACCTTCAGGCTACCTGTTAACCTAACCTGCATGTTTTTGAATTGTGGGGGAAACCGGAGCACCCGGAGAAAACTCACGCAAAATCCACACAGAAAGGCCCCCATCAGCCACTGGGCTCAAACCCAGAACTTTCTCGCCGTGAGGCAACAGTGCTAACCATGACACCACCATACCGCCCACCTTGCAGGTGGGAGCTAAAGTTGTGAGCAAGAACTGAAGAAACGTTGTACCATTGGATTGGTCCAAGGAATCATTTGAGCCAGTCCTTGTTGCTTTGCCCCAACAACCCTCCGTTGTAGGGTTCAACATTGGACTTCTCCCTAAACTCTTCCCCCAGTGACCACTATGGTACCTCTATAAGAGGCAACTTTACAGCTCATGTATCAGTGGTTGAATCTTTTGTTTTGTCCAGATAATAATGGTTAAATCAAGATGTATCTGACGATAGTCAAAGGCAAGCTTCTTGAGCATGGATCTGCTGCTGTAATCTTAGACTCCTGAGGTCCTGTTGCTCGTCCCTATCCGCAATCAAAACGCATCATACTGAACATCCCTGAAGACACTCAGTACTGTTGGTCTTTATAATTCTACACCTGTATATTTACTCTAATAATTTATGATTGAAAATCACTCTGTCCTTTGTCACTCAGAAGAGGATGGGTTCCCTTTGGAGTCACGGTTCCTTCCTCATGTTATCTCAAGGAGCTTTTGCTCGCCACTGTCTGTAGATTTGATTGCACCTGAAGCAGGTTGTTGAGATTCGTGTTCTTGTTTCTTTAGTACTTCTTGTGTTCACAAATTAAATTAACCCAGTCTTGTGGGGCAGGTTGGTCAAGTGGACATCTACGTATGGGGAATGCTTTCAGGATGGGGCTTGCTGGGGGAAAAAATGGGGTGCAATCAATGCTGAAGCATTGCTGTTTGTTAGTGGTACATGTAGGTTATTAGAACATGACTGCAGTTTGATTCCCAGGCAACCAGTTTTCATCCAAAGGAATTACCTTGATGAAGTTTGGAGAATGGTGGTGTTTGCATTCTTACATAGTTGCACCTCAAAGCGTTGATTCTACTTCCACTTGGAACCATCTGTTGTTGGGTTTTTCATAGAACCTTAAAGGGTTCCCAAATATATCTTGCCCCAGGAACCCATGCAAGTCCAAGACTTTGGAAAAACCTTGAGTTTTAAGGTACAGATCCTTCTTGCAGGTGGAATACTCTCAAAGGAACCGCTTCCTTTTGAGAGGCACGTAATTGTAATTAAGGTTCATAAAAGGATCTTAAATCGTACCTCAGGAAACCAAAAGTTTATCCTGACAAAGCATACTTTCCCCAGCTCCTTGAAAGTGCTGCACAATAAGGTTGGATTTTTGATTTGCCAGATCACTTTAATGCACCAAGGTTCAGTAAGATGGAGGGGGTTGGTGGAGGTTGGACTGGACAAGATCACAGCTATTTTTAGGACTTGCTGTGGGTGATTACTGTAATCTTGGCACTCAGATCTAATCTGATGAAGACTTGGTCCAGGCTCTGGTTGCATCTGTTCTCTTATTGATTACACTTGGCTAGTTTATCTATGAATCTGCCCCCTACACACCTTCTACTACCTCCTCTTCCCATCAGGATCTACCACATTCTCAGATTCTACCCAGAAATCTCTCGCTGTCTATTTATCTGTAATGAGGCGGTAGCTCTCTTTACTTGGCCTGCCTTCCGGTACTATTTTTGTCTTCCCTGTTTGGAAAACTGTAACTTGCCTTTTTCCTCTCTCTCTCTCCATGTGGATTGCTCTCAACGAATCTTGCTATCTCTCGTCGTCTTTCTCACACCATGATGAACATGATCCCGGGCAAAACCAGTTTTGATTGATATTTAATCAGTGGTGTTGATCAGTGACTTGCAAGGTGGAAAATGCAGCTGTTATTGTCATCATTTTTCCAAACCTTTGGCACCATGTAACTAGAACGTTTTTGTCCATCAGTTTCCGGTCCTGCATCGAGTTGCGTGGTTTTCGGTACCTGCTTAAGATCAACAACCAAGAGACCTACTTGTACTTGAAGGAGGTGTGGCTAGCTGCTTAGTTTGGAGCTGATTGATCACCCATACACTCTTAGAAGAGAGTCAAGGGTTCTTAGCTTTCGAAAAGGGATTCATTTGGGAACCGTGTCAGACAGAGGAACCTTTTGTGATAAGGGGACAAGCTCGGGAACCAGTTAGAGTTCTTGGTTTAAAATTTCTTGTGTACCTCACCACCATAAATACCAACACGAATAACCTAGTTGTTGTTTCCTTTTGGGGGAAAGCAAAAATGTACCTTTGTTTCATTAGTAGCTTATCCGTCCGACAGGTGATGAGTTTATGCCATCGTGTGTTGTCCGTCATCTGTCCAACGTCGTCCACGTTTCATGAAAATCGCTTCTTCTCTCTTGATTCTTCACCGATTTTGATTCTTTCTGGCATGAGGGTAGGGGTACCTAGGGTGCATATAACTTCTACCCAGATTTGCTTCAATACAATTATTAATGAAGTTATGGACTAATTAAGCCGTAATGAGCAGTTCAACCAAAAAAAAAATCACTTCTTCTTGGTCAGTTCCTCGCCGTTTTGGATTCTTTCTGGCAAATAGGTCGGTATTCCTAGGGTGGATATTGCGTCTATGTATAGCTTGCAACATTTATTGTGCAAGAAGAAGAAACCTTTATTATTCGTCACATGCACACTTCGAGCACAGTGAAATTCATCCTCTGCATTTAACCCATCTGAAGCAGTGAACACACG
>JANZLB010000008.1:4917764-4930631 GCA_026167865.1 Notarius quadriscutis
TATACACCTGTGGCCATGGAAGTGATTGGAACACCTGATTCCGATAATTTGGATGGGTGAGCAAATACTTTTGGCAACATAGTGTATAATCAATGGCCTATATCTCAAACGGAGCAAGATAAGGCCGTAGTTACTATTAACCATGAATAGGAAGTCATATATGGACTTTCTTTTGGCTTGACCTGGAATGACCTTGAAAGGTCAGATCGGTGACCCCCATATTTTCAAAGGCCTGTATTTCATAAACTATGCTAGATAGCTCCATAGTTCCTATTAATCATGACTAGAAACTCATATATGGACTTTCAGTGGGGAGCATTGGTTTTGCCCTGGAGTGACCTTGACAGGTCAGATCAATGATCTGCATATTTTTTCACTGGCCTGCATCAAGAAATTGGTGACAGATAGGAACTTAGTGAATATTATTAACCATGGAAGTGTTCTATCCTTTTCCCTTTGTCATCAGATTCCAGACAAGCGACCTCATTTCTCTCAGTTCTATGACCTTGACCTTTGTCCCAAGGCCTCATGTGTGGAAATGGGATGCCACCGTGCCCTTGGCACACTACCTCTAGTTATTATTATTATACCATGACTTGCTAAAGTTTTCACCCACCCCCTTGAACTTTCCACATTTTGTAGTGTTACAATCTGGAACTGAATTGGACCCGGTTGGATTATTCGATTATATACATCATGAAGCATGAATCGTAATGAAGTCGTTCAGCGTTTTTCACCTTTCGGCAGCTCTTTAAGAAAGAGACGTGGACACGGTCTATAAAATTTCTACTCAGCACATTCTGAGAGCAACTAATTTTTCCTCTCGCCAAGTGGAAGGACAAACTATTTCGAACCTTTCCATTCGATTTCTGTCCACAAGACATTCCTGTGGGCTGCATGTTTGACACCTCTGATCTAAAGCCAGGACAGATATATAGATGTGTGTGTCAGTCACACGGCCCAGTGAAATCAATGTGAGTGTGTGCTTGAAGCCTGGGAATCCATGTGAACTGGACTGAAAAACAACTTAAAATAATTAAACTCTGACACCAAAACACTGAACCACTTCAGTAGAAGTTCAGTCGAACTCCTGATTCCTGAAATCAGGGGCAAAATCCAGTCACAGCAGATGACAACTCTGGACAGTTTCGTCTTTGTCTATGATTTAGTTCACTTTGCAGAATAGGCATGTAACGATACATGGTGCAATGATAAATCGCGATACAAATTTATAACGATTTGAATCAAGAAAATAAAAAATTGTGATTCATCAGGCTATGTAATCTTTTTTAGTTTTTCCAAGCTGGAATTGCATTGTTTAAACAACAGATGGCGTACAAGACCAGGAATGCATGTGGCTTTGCCGTAGGTGGAGGTAACACAGCTCTAATGCTGCAAAAACACACACACACACAAAAACAGACCTAAAATGTGAAAGAGCTGTTGTGTGATTGTACACATAGATTAACAAGAAATCAGAGCTCTTTTTACAGACTGCTGAAAGATAAAGAGAATCAAATGAGTACAAATGTTTATAAAAGTGTATTAAGAAAAGGCTGATTTGTTATTAACTTTCATTTTTAATAAAATGAATATTTCAGTTAATATGCTATTACAACCCCAATTCCAAAAAAGTTGGGACACTGTGTAAACTGTAAATAAAACAATGTGATAATTTCCAATTCATGGAAACCCTGTACAGTATTTCACTGAAAATAGTACAATGACGACATATCAAATGTTGAAACTGAGAATTTTTTTTTAATATATATATATGCTCATTTTGAATTTAATGTCAGCAGCATATTAAATAACATATAAAAAAAAAAAAACTGCATGGCTCCGTAGTAAGAGTTGGGGTGCTAAACTGACCTGCCTGCAGTCCAGACCTGTCTCCAATTTGAAACATTTGCTGTATTATGAAGCACAAAATACGACAAAGGAGACTCCAAACTGTTGAGCAACTGAAATCGTATATCAGGCAAGAATGGGAGAACATTTCCCTTTTAAAACTACAGCAACTGGTCTCCTCAGTTCCCAAACATAGAGGTGATGCAACACAGTGGTAAACACGCCCTTGTCCCAATTTTTCTGAAATTTGTTGCCGACATCAAATTCAAAATAAGCATATATTTTCTGAAAGTCAACATTTGATATGTTGTCCTTGTACTATTTTCAATGAAATATAGGGTTTCCATGATTTGTAAATTATCGCATTGTTTTTATTTACAGTTTACACAACGTCCCAACTTTTTTGGAATTGGGGTCGTGTTATATTTTACTCCTATCTTTGCAAATGTGGTGAAATAATTATTGTTGGTTCTTTAAATAAATAAAAAAAATCTAAAGGAATATTTAAGTTGATAAAGAACAGGACAATGAATTTATATATCTATAGTTTTTTTTTTTTGGTAATGAAATTTTCTTCATTTATTTATTTTCCCCAAAAAACATGGGGAAAATCAAATCGTGATCCTAATATCGTGAATCGAATCGTTACATGCCTATTACTGATGATTCAGCTCACCATGTCAGTGTTAGAACACTATCAGGAACACCACCATCGAAAGAATTAAAAGCTCTCTGAATAAGATACGAGAGTCACAAGTACTAGTGCTATAAGGAGATCAGGAGTAGCACATGGTGAGTGCAGGGTGTCTGCAGAGACCTGAGGCGCATCTTCTTCAGTGTCATTTAACTCGGAAAATGAAGGAAAAAAAACCAAAGTACACAGTGAGAGTATTCGCAGTTCTTTAGCGACATTTCTTTATGTCGATATTTTGCTACATATGCTAACTCAACACCAGCTAGCTAAACTAAAATGAATTAAACAGTACAGTACAGTGCAAAAGTTTGCATCCCCTCCACACGGTCAAAGGAAAAGCTACGACATCTTCAGGATAGAATACACGTTTGACATTTTACTTTTAATTTAGCTTTTAATAATTTATATACGTGTGTGTGTTCTACAGCTTAGCGATATTTTTATATTATCTTTAGGATATTTCATTTATACTTGTATCTTTTATTTAATTTATGTACAATATCTTAAGCGCATTTGGCCTTATATAAATGTAAAATATGCTATATAATTCATAAACTATTATTATTATTATTATTAATATGACAAGCGGCGATATTGATAAGGGGCTTCTTATAGACATAAAATCAGTGATAATGTGTCTCATGGACGTTCTATAAGAGTAAACGTGACTATCAATGGATAAAAATAAGTGAATTATCATTGCGTAATTATAAATTAAACTAAAAAGTCATAACTTTGGGGTGTGGGGATATTGGAAAAAGAATCAACTCTGCGCTGTTAACAGTGCTTTCGCTTCATTACAGCACCCCGTCGTTGATTATTTTCCTACAACAGCGCGACAGTCAGAAAATGCAAACTTTTGCATTACAGTATACATATGAACGGAATATAATTCGTAAAATAAAGGCGTTAAACGCAAGTTCAAATCAAATCAAATCAATCAATCTGAGGACCGCAGACCTGCAGAAACCCTGTACGTCTAAGATCTAACGACGTTCATGTTCATTAGAACAACATTCCCAGCGTGAAACAGCCACATGCAGATGGACAGGAGACAGAAAGGAAATAAAGGACACAAGGAAACACCAATCACCACAGGAAGTCCCTTTTATTGTACACAATACCTCTTTATTAGCTCCTTTGTTTGTTTTTTTCCAATTTTCCACCATTTATCATTTGCTCAGAGTGCATTAATTGCTACAGAGGCACTTGACAAGGATTGATGATTTCAAAAGAAACAAACAAACAAAAAAAAAAAAATTAAAGTACAAACAGGAGAACTATACAGGGTGGTCATCCAGAAAACCGAAAAGATGAGACGTGTGGAGAGTTTCGGAGGAGAGATTACGCTCTACAGGGTCCGTTACAAAGGCGTGGCTACAATAAGTCATTCAGTCCTGTGGAAAAGTCTTCGGTGCACGTAAAGAAATACTGTAGACCAAAAACGGCTTCAAAATAATGAAACGAAAATGTTTCAAACAGCAGTAAACCATAATAAATCAATATAAAGTCGATATTTGGTGTGAGACGACCCATAGGCGTCTCAGTGACTGCAATGAGTGCAGTCTGATGCGGAAATGAGCTGCAGGTTTTAC
Source organism: Notarius quadriscutis (assembly GCA_026167865.1). Classification (NCBI taxonomy): domain Eukaryota; kingdom Metazoa; phylum Chordata; class Actinopteri; order Siluriformes; family Ariidae; genus Notarius; species Notarius quadriscutis. The sequence continues at coordinate 4,921,905 of JANZLB010000008.1, forward strand.
TGAGCATCTTCCAGAACCAGCCACGGTTCTTCTGGACACTTTATCACACTCGCGTCTTCATTTTGCACCAAAAATTTTTGAGTAGCCTTCATTATGTTATCTGAAAAGTGCGCTCTTATGGAATATACTGCTCAGATACAAACTTTTTTTCTGTCCTGTAACATTTAATTTTGTGCTGGAAAAAAAATTAACATTTGGAACTCTAAAATCTTTCTGTCATGCTTTGACTCAATGTAGAAGTCGTAAAATAGAAATCTATAACAAAGTTTTTATGGGGGTAAAAAAAAAAAAAAGTGCCAAAACTTTTGCACAGGACTGGACGTTTTTACTGTTATTGTAGCCGTAGCGAATCAGAGAATTGTCCTCGCTGTAAATTCCAGCTTATTTTAAATCAGTTAACGTACGCACGTCATTTTGAGATACTGGAATTATCCGGACACGCCCCTTTTCCCTTCTCCTCCTCCGTCTCCACGTCAGAGTTTAAATCGCAAATTAATCCAAAGGCAAAACCCAGAAAAAATCATCATCATCATCACCATCATGATCCTTATCAACGCGAACACCCTTTTCGAACTTGTTAAATAAAATCAAACACCAAAGACCGTCATTCTGTGATCTGATCAGAGGAAACCCACAGGGACTGATGCTAGGTCCAATTGTAATTCCTTAGCCCCTCCCCCCTCCTGCAGCTCTTATTTAATCATTCATTCATATATTTATTCATTCATTCATTCGAGACGAGACGAGACGTGGCGTTTTCAGACCTTCTCCCTGCACTGTCCGACGTGTCATTTCTCCGAAAGCAAAGTGATGAACAATAAAAACAAACAAACAAAAAAAAGGAAATCAAAAACATCGATGACAAATGCCCGGGTTATAAATAATACACTCGAAAAGGGAAAAAAATAATAATAATCCAAACTGCAAGTGTATACTTTCCCAAAGCCGTCCCCCGTCCCCTAGCCCTGTTAATACGTTTATTAGTAACCAACTTTAAAAGCACTGACGTCTTGCAACATCAACATCTTTGCATTTCCATTCGCTGATACACAAACGAACACGACTTTTCCTTTTTTTTTTTTTTTACTATTATTACTTTAAAAAAAGGAAGCATATTACAGTCCATGTCCGTAATCAGCGCTAAAAAAAAAAAAGGGCTCCATTTTGAGACCCTGTTCATACAGTTCCATCCAGTCTGGGTTAAAATCTCCGACCTGAGGGGTAGTTTGGACCAAATTATGCTAACAATAGGATTAATTCATGCAAAAAACAACAAACACACCCCTTCCCTTCCCTTCCCTCCCCCCACCACCACCACCACCCCCAGGACTGGTCAAGACATCCTCTTTAGCATCCTCTCGAAGATGAAATGTACCAGCTGTTTCATATTCGTTCTTTTCACTTAATAAATAACTTAACCGAGGTTACTGTTTCGTAAAAATTTGAGTGTCTGTATTTCCGATATATTTGCCTCGTCGCTCATCCGCTAACTATAATCCCTTGTTCGCGACTGTTTAGTCAAACTACCCCTTTACGTCCTTCGTACGCTCCAAACGATCTTCGTTCCGTCCCTGAACGACATGAAATAAAGGCGACCGAGGCCTCGAGAGATGAATTTAAATTATATAAACACGACTAGAGGTCTAAATTAGGTGAACCAGTCAGGAAAACCTGAGATGCTAAAGTAGCCAAGACGGAATAATTCCCGGCACGCGAGTGGTTACTGTGCTTCTGGATTATTTTCATATACACGGACTGCTGTTACGTAGCCGCACGAAGTCGAAATCGTTAAACAGCGGCGTCTATGCATTTAACACACCGTTTACGCCGGAGAATCCAGACCTCCTGCTAATAAAAACCTCAGCGCTCTTTAATCAGTGGTTCGAGACTTAAACTACGGAGTGATCGCTGGATTCTAACGGCTGGGAGGATGATCATGGAAGAATAACAGCATCTTTTCTTTTCTGTTAGTCGAGATGGGTAAAAAAAAAATAATAATTATATTTATATATACTATAAATGAAAAAACAAAAGTCTCGGCTAGTTCCTAGTGAGCAGATGCTGTTTTACATTCAAAGGAAAAAAAAAATCACCCAATGTGAATCTCATTGACGCATGGTTAAAGCAGCGCCCCCTGGAGGCCAACCGAGTAAATAATAAAGGGAAAAAAAAAAAAAAAAAGTGGTTTGACTAATTGTACTAAGGACACCGTCTGCATATGGAATTTCAATCTTGTGCCTAAAGAAGGAAATTAGCAGCTTTTTATTTATTTTTTTTACTCAGAAAACAGTCTGAATGAACTAAACAGGTGGATATTTATTGGTCAGGGCAGATGTACAGATACAAATCCCCCAAATCCGCAGTGTTCTAACCCTGCAGCCTCCTCCCCGCTCTCGGTTTCTCTTTATTTCTCTTTATTGGCCCATATTTGCAGATGTGTGTGTGTGTGTGTGTGTGTGTGTGTGTGTGTGTGTGTGTAGTGAAGGCCTAGTCTAGAAGGGAGGGCTCAGCAGGGCGGATTATGGTGGGCCGGGTGGGAGCGCCAGGAGGTCTTCGGCTGCAGGGAGAGAAGAGTGAGAGAGGATGAGAAGAGACATTCCACCAACACACACAGAGAGAGAGAGAGAGAGAGAGAGAGAGAGAGAGAGAGAGAGAACATGAAAGTAAGTACAAGAAGGAAAGTCAGACTTTGTTCCATCCTGAAGGCAGCTGATTTAATTTAACCCTCTTTTCATCTCCGCCTAAAGACAGCGATGCAGCGGCGCTTTAGTCCTTTCGTCCATCCAGCTCTCTCACCTCCTCCTTCGAAAAGCTTCCAAGTTCTTTCACGCCAACAGCGTCATCTCGTGGACGCGTTACTCGCCGAGCTGAACAACTTCTGCTCCTCAGCGCCATATCGCTGAACTGCATTCTGGGATTTTGAGTCTAGAATTTGCACCTACTTTCGGTTTTAGGAGCGAACAGATAAACCTGGTTTACTTGTCCTTTATGTTTGAGATTACTTTAAAAAAAAAAAGTCTTTATCTCGGACAAATATGACGCAGTTTGAGCCGCCCTCTGACTGGAACACGAGTATGAAAAGGCAGTGAAAGTAAAGAACGAAAGAGAGACTGAAAGGTGAGCCGTGATGTTACAGAGAGTGTAATCTGCTGTCAGATTATGAGAGACATGAGTAAATCCCACAGTGATGTCAGAGTACATGAGTGAGCATCAGTGAACAGGAAGAAAAAAAAAAAAAATCATTAAAACAGACAAACACACACAGCTTTACCTGGGCACCCCAGGGGGCACGCGCGCCGGGCGAGAGGGCACCTGAGGTGGTGCACTGAACGGGTCCTGACCGCTGTTGCTGAAGGCATTGCTGGGCTGTCCCGGTCTTGACGGGATGGGAGGAGCACCAAAAGCAGGGGAAGGGTTTAGAGGAGGCCCGGGAGTAGGGCCTCTTACTGCTGGAGGCCTGCTAGGGGGCGGGGCCATGGAGGTTGGCCTTCGCTGAGGGGTGGGGCTGTGAATGACAGAGACGGGAGGGGGGTGTAAATTACGCATTCGACAGTAAAAATGGTCCTTAAACGTGACGACACCGACCTGGCCTCCTGGAGCCAGGTGTCATTGACGGGCGGAGGCATGGGCACGGAGACGGTGGAGGTGCTGATGTCACCGATGATGCTGAGCGCCTCCTTGAGGGCGTGGTACATGCGCAGCATCTCGTCCCTCCTCTGAGCCTGATCGGCCGACTCCTCCATCAGACTGTTCTGATCACCTGAAGAGTACAGGTAGGCCAGCAGCTCCGAGTGGATGAAGTCCTTCGCCTGAGGACACACAGAGAAGAGGCGCGTGTGCAACGTGCAACCACCAGGAGTCACTAACGCCGGCTTCTGTACGTTCACGGTCTACTCCAATTCCGAAAAAAGAAATTCACCGTAAAGCAGCAGGAGAGCGAAGGAAGCGCATTTAATTTACTCTTCCAGCTTCCTCCGAGAAAAACTAAACCAGCCGCACGTCCTGCAGGAACCGATGGACAGAGCGTGGGAGCACTAACAGGGCTTTAGCTTATTGAAAGGACCTTGTGTAACACTCAGGGATACGGGACAAAAAATTAAACTGAGCTACAAATCATTCCAATTAAAAACATTTTTGGAAGTTGGAAAAATGTTTAAAACTCTATGATTATAAACCAACCAGCAACGTTTTACCTTTCATTAATAAAAAACAACAGGACAGAAATGTTCACCCAGGAACTGAATTAATATCAGCACCTTTGAAGCAGGAACTAACTTCGACCAAAATCTGCCTCAAGACAAAGAACTTTAGTCCAAGAACCAAACTTCAGAGCAGAACCCGGCCTGTGTGCAGGAACCTGCTGAGGATTGGATCAGGAACTTACTTTACAGCTTTTATTTTCCTCTTTATCTTAGAAACTACCTTCGGACCAAGAACTTATTTAAGACCATGGTTTAGCAACCACCTGGGATACCACAGCACGACCCTAGCAACCACCTGGGATACCACAGCACGACCCTAGCAACCACCTGGGATACCACAGCACGACCCTAGCAACCACAGCACGACCCTAGCAACACCCTAGCAACCATCTAGGACACCACAGCACAACCCTAGCAACCATCTGGGATACCACAGTACGACCCCCTAGCAACCACCTGGGATACCACAGCATGACCCTAGCAACCACCTGGGATACCACTGCATGACCCTAGCAACCACCTGGGATACCACAGCATGACCCTAGCAACCACCTGGGATACCACTACACGACCCTAGCAACCACCTGGGATACCACAGCACGACCCTAGCAACCACTTGGGATACCACAGCACGACCCTAGCAACCACTTGGGATACCACAGCACGACCCTAGCAACCACCTGGGATACCATAGCATGACCCTAGCAACCACCTGGGATACCACTGCACGACCCTAGCAACCACTTGGGATACCACAGCACAACCCTAGCAACCACTTGGGATACCACAGTACAACCCTAGCAACCACCTGGGATACCATAGCATGACCCTAGCAACCACCTGGGATACCATAGCACGACCCTAGCAACACCCTAGCACCCATCTAGGATACCACAGCACTACCCTAGCAACCACCTGGGATACCACAGCATGAACATAGCAACACCCTTGCAACCACCTGGGATACCATAGCAACTACCTAGCAACATACTAGCAATCTTTGACATGGTGGATTTACTTCAGGAAATGAAAATCTAGTTATAGTCCTTTTATTAAAAAAACCTCCCTTTAGCAGTTCAAGACTGTAGCTGTTTGTTCAGTACGTGTTTATTTGATTGCTACAACACCGTCGACAATAAACACAGTAAACCGGATGCTTCTTTACAATAAGAATAAACTAAATCTGGCATGTACCTACAGTATCCACAAATCCTCTGCTTTTTCTCTAAAGGTATTAAACACTCTAAAGGTGCTGTGAAAAATACAGCTGTAAACAAAACAAAACCCACCACTCGGTCATAGTTTTTTTTCCAAATATTTAAATACGCTTGTCGATGAGTCACGTGTGTGGATGCAAATGTTTGACTGAGTGTTTGTTTCCATCCAAAATGACTAAACTCATTTACATCGGATCCAAGTTTGCCAAGTCACACCGAGTCTAAAATAAAATGACTGTACTGACGTGTGCACTGCTGAGATGCCTACGTTGGTTTCGGTTTCACAGTCTCTTTGTTTCTCTTCAAGTCAACGATAAGAGGTTGAAGGGCTTTTGGGAAACGAACCTCATGATGTCTCACGCACACACACACACACACACACACACACACACGACAATAAATAAAACCAGATGAAGGTTCATGTTCAGCGTTCACCGAGAGGATAAAGATTTAGAAATGAGCAAGTTCACACATTTCCATGTGAACGTCATTCCGAAAGCCCACCCACACAAACCAAAACTGCACCATGACATGACCTGGCTTCTCACGCACACACACACACACACACACACACACACACACACACACACACACACAGTGCTGACGTACGTTGTTGATCATGAGGTGCATGATGGTCTTAGGCATCAGGTCTCTGATGGTCTTGTTGACGATGCCGATGTAGGAGTCCACCAGGTTACGGATCGTTTCCACCTGCCTCTCCAGCTGAGGGTCCATGGAGAAGGTGTCTACTGGAGCTCCCTCATCTGCCTCTGTCTACACACACACACACACACACACACACACACACACACACACACACACACACACACACACACACATCAAGCTGGCTACAAATAGATTTATTAGCGACTCATTCGCTGGAGGATTTACACAGGAAATATGTGACGTCATAAGAATCAAATTGGTGTGCAAAAAAAAGAAAAACAAAAAACCTTTGCATCCTACAATTCGCTCCTAAGTTTGTCTAAATTTACATATAAGTACTCACTAATGTGAACCTCGATTGTTCAACTTCAAACTCACATTTAAATCAATCATTCAATGAGGACAAAAGTAATGGCACCCTATAAAAGGAGAAACACTGTAATGTGTCTCTACACTGTAGCTGACGAGTTGCAGTGGCTGAGCTGCATTATTGGATGAATCAGCCATCACACACTGCACTCAGGAGGAGCTCTTTCTGTGAGTTTTGGCATTTGGTGGCCATCACTAAACGTAAATTAACATAACTTACATCTGACTGGATATATGAATAAGAAGATAATTCAAATTTTTCATTTGCTTTGGCCTACAAAATATTTACATGCACCCTTCATACTAAACAATCGATAATTCTGGCTTGATAAGAAGATACACATTAAGACAGAACCATGCTGATCAGAAGGGCTTCCCATGGATGCGAGTGTTTTACTGGGAAATGCACCGCTCGGATTTTTCATTCGAGCTCCATTCGGGACATGGAGAACCAAAACGGTGACATAAATCTTTATCGGTCACTCGAGAGGAAATCGATAAGGGAGTTGTTTTGGTAAATTTGGGGACGTTTTGTTTGCAAATGTGTCGATATACTGTAATAAACAGAAAATCACATGCTGGCTCGAAAATATGAAGTTTATCTTCTTATGTTGGAAAAACTTATATTTTTCATTTTTTGAAATATATCACGGATCTGAGTGACATATTTAAATAACACTGGCTGGCTTTTTTTTTCATGGTATATCAGATATATTCCATTCAGCTAGCATGATATTGAACAAGTCAAAAACGAGTAGCTGAATGGAATAAGAAAAAAAAGCCATTATTATTAAACATACGTATTTCATCTTTTTCTCTTTCAAAATTCTCTCAAAATCTTCCGTATTTAATGAAGCAAACCTGGCGGCCATGTTCGTTTACAAATTATCACAGTCACTCGCAAGCGCAGAAGTTTTACGTCTCCGACGTGTGACGTCATGTTGTCTTGACAACCATGCAATATCGTAAACCGTATTCAACGCTCATTCTCCATTGGGTAGAATGACGCAATACACGTAGGATAAGCGATATGCATGCTATCGAACCAAATGAACGGAACTCATGTTTTTTTTATTCCATTGAAAAAGCGTCCTGTATGGATAATTCCTGATATTTCACTCCGATAATGTCACTCCCAGTGGTTTTCCCACTGACTTGTCAAAATGGCGAACTGGTTCAAAATTAACAATCTCTTTTTTTTCTGTGGATATGTCCATATAATATAAAGAACATTACACGGTGGCACAAAGACATGAAGTTTATCTTGTCATGTTGAAAAATATACATCACTCGTTCGCTTCACTGACTCGTGATAAACTTCATATCTTCGTGCCACTGCATGCACGGCCCTGTCAGAAATAAACGTATTTATGACCGCCGTCATCAGCTCATCCGGCCGACAGGTGATGAGTTTATGCCATCGTGTGTCGTCCGTTGTCTGCCTGTAGTCCGTCGTCCACATTTCACGCAAATCGCTTCTTCTCTCTTAACTCTTCACTGATTTTTATTCTTTTTAGCAGGAAGGTCGGTCTGCCCACCTGGGGTGTGTATGAATAGCTTCTACACAAATTTGCATGATTGCAATTAATAATGAAGTTATGGAGTAATTAATCAATCCCTAATGAGGAGTTTCCACACAAATCGCTTCTTCTCCCTCAGTTCTTCATTGATTTTGATTCTTTCTCTCATGAAGGTAGAGGAACCGAGGGTGCACAGAACTTCTACCTAGATTTGCTTTATTACAATTGTTAATGAAGTTATGGACTAATTAAGCCTTAATGAGTGAGCAGTTCAACAAAAATCGCTCCTTCTCAGTCAATTTCTGACTGTTTTGGATTCTTTCCGGTAAACAGGCCTAGGGTGGATATCGCATCTATATATAGCTTGCAGAATTTATTGCGCAACTTTAGATCATTCCTTCAGGACTAGACGGGGCCGGAGTGAGCTACGCCGTCACTCACGGTCTCGTTATTTTCTGCTCCAGCTAGGAAAAATGATATAATCATGATAAATTGTTCCAATATTAGAGTGATATACTTTAATAACCTTTTTTTTTTTTAATCACAATTATAAGCTGATTGGACGCAGCTGATTTGATAACAATTGTACCGAACTATTGGACAAATTTTAAGCCTTTTATTTTATTCCCGTCCCCAGTGTTAAACTTGTCATTTAATTTTCTAGACGTAAAATAAATGTGGCGGCACGGTGGTGTAGTGGTTAGCGCTGTCGCCTCACAGCAAGAAGGTCCGGGTTCGAGCCCCGTGGCCGGC
>JANZLB010000008.1:5306743-5318462 GCA_026167865.1 Notarius quadriscutis
GAGAGAGAGAGAGAGAGAGAGAGAGAGAGAGCATGCCTAGAGTACATTCAGTCCTTGGTGTTTGTTCTTCACTGTGATTTTATTTATTATTATTTTGCATTCAGCAAACCTACAGATTTTAATGGCAAATTGTTTGACAGTTTTTTTTGTATTCAGTAGCACATTCAGGTTTCCTTACTGTGGTTGACTAAGGTGGACAACAACCATTGCATTTATGATTTCCTGGAAATCAAATCTCTTCCTCTCCACCTCTTCCATACTCTCTTTCTATCTAGTGTAGAAGGCTGTACAGAATTAATGGGTAGGAGATGGGAGGGCTGAAGTGGACCAGAGAGATTAGCTGTAAAATTGACACTGACAAATCTCATACATTATGGCTTCATGGGAGGCAGCCGTCGCCACAGGAAGTCGAGCAGAAGGAGAGGGGAAAAGGTAATGTTCTCTATAAAAGACACAATGTGGCCTTTATTAACTACCATTTTTATAGTGTTGCATTACGGAAAGATTCCCTCTGCAAATTCACCGCGGTTGCAAAAGGGCCACATGTAGGAAACAATTTTCTGAATTTTTAAAATGTCATAAAACTTTGGTAGTATATTAAAGCAGAATTTCTATAACATTGAAATGTAAACACTAGCAAAACATTTTAATTCCCTAGCACGACTTTTCTTCTGACTGTCAACCTGAAATAAACGTTCTTGTTTTGGATTTGTATTCCAATTATTGTCTTCTTTAAATTAATCTTTGGTTCTTAATTTTACTAAGGGTGTGTGAATGCTTAATCCATTAAATAATTGAAATTAATGGAATAAAAAAGGGAGTAGATTTGAGTGTGGGAGTGTGTGTGTGCCTGACGCACACACTGCCATTTTCAAAGCTTCATTTCAACTCACTTCCTTTCAATTGCACTCATGAATATTAAATGTTTATGTGCATCTTTAATAATGCATGAAGTGCAAACGAACAAACTTCAATGAGCCTTAATTAACACTGCAGTCTCTTTATTGGACAGAGACTACATACTTTGCTTTGCAAGGTCATGATAGGAAGTCTGAGGTTTCTATATTTTGTAATTGCTACATCACGTCTGTTTGATGTGACATTCAGTAATAATTTTTTAAAGGACAGTCTGTTTGACTCCAATGTTGAGTCTTCGCTTGATTTCGACAAACAACTTGAGCCTACATGCTTGCTTGTCATATGCCAAAATCATGATCTTCAACAATTTAGACAACATTCATATTAATTTATTTAAAAAAAAATTACTGATTCATGCCTGCCAGAAAAAGATATTTTGCAACTTGTGTAAAATATAATGAAAGTAGATTAATGCTATTCATCTGTGTGTGTTAACTTTGAGATATAATGCATATACATTGCAGATTGCAAATCTAGTAGATGCAATAAACCGGGTATAATGTGTGCTACTCATTCCAATGTAATTTCAATCTCCTAAGGCACAACTGATGAGGAAAGGAATATTTGAATAGGGTTATGAATATGTGATATGATAAGCTCTTGAAATCATAACAGAGCAAATGTGTTTTTTGAGCAGCCCACGTATTCATCTGCATTGCTAATTTGATTGAAAGCTTGTGTGTATATATGCTGAATCCTCATTTGTGCCCATGCTGTAATGTTTGTTTTAGAAGTCAATGTACATTATGTTTCCTGTACTAGATTTGGCCGTTTGGTAAAGATTTAGATCACCTTTTTACAGAACTTTTGAATGAATAACAGACTGTATTTTGGTGGTTAAATAGTGTGTGCTGTTAAATATTCATTGGGAGTTTGTGTTCTTAAAATATAACTAATTATCACTCCCAGTATCTAGTAAGTGCTGTTTTCACACTCCGACTTAAATACACACACATCTTACCAAATAAATCATATTAAATGCACAATTCAGTGCACAACCATTACTCACTATGGTACACTGTGTGTACTATATCCCATTAACTTGCTTGGAGTGGATCATTTTGATCCAGCTGTCTAGCTTCTCCATGCTTTTTGTTTGTTCTAACTGGTTTCTCCAGCTGGTCTGTGTGTTTCTGTGGAATAATTTTGCACCAATGTCACAGCCTACTGTGACACATCCACACACAGGTGTTAAAGGCTGGAATATGGCCTAATGGTTAGAGATGCAGCTCTGGGACTAAAAGGTTGCTGGTTAGATTCCCTGGAATGGCTGAAGTGCCCTTGAGCAAAGCACCCCAACTGCTCCCCAGGCTGCTGTGGGTATGTTGTACATCGCTCTGGATAAGACCGTCTGCTATGCAATGTAATGAATATATTATATCTTACAAAGAAGTGGCACAACCCCCCCCCAGAATATTCTAGAATGTCTTGTCTGTATCAAGCGGGAAAAATGTAGATCTGCCATGTAGAGTTGTATAAATGACAGACTCCTCTGTCCCACAATAATCATCTGTTCTCTGGTCTGACTGTCCAATATGTCTTTCCCTCTTCCTGAATGCTAAAACAATGAATTTGTCGAGTTTCGCTTCTCCAGAGCAGTGTGCTGAGAATGAAGTCTACATTAAGTATTGATGACATGGATGATTAAAATTTGAAAGGCATTTTAAAAAGAACATTAATGGTTTCCACAGGCAAGGTCAACACAGGGACTGGGAGAATCTGAGAACTTTTAACTTTAATATTACATTGGAAAACCTTCCATAACACATTTCTGAGAATAGCAATCATTGCATTAGATATCTGAAGCGCTAATCTGCTGTTAACACCATTTTGACGATGAATACGTGATGTGTGGAATTTTTCATTCAGAAGTAAACTCCTATGATGTTTTAAAGAGCATTATAGGGTGGTAGAACAGAATGAGTGAGTCAAATGAATGGAGGTGTATGGGTTAAATGTAGACATGCAGAAAAACTCCTAGGCCAAAAGGATGGCTTGCATGTGAATTGTGTCAGTAGGCTGCCAGACTGTGTATTTTGGCAGGCTTATTTCCCCATTCAGTGTTGGCAAGTGAGATTAACTGAGAGAGGTCATGGTGTTGTTGTTGTTGTTGGTGGTGGTGGTGGTTGATCACAGACAGACACAGGAGGAGATAACACATGGCGATATTTTTATTTTACCAATTTTTTTTCCACCTCACAGCTCCAGGGTCCTGGGTTCAATTCTGAGCTTGGCTTACTGGTGTGTGTGTGTGTGTGTGTGTGTGTGTGTGTGTGTGTGTGTGTGTATTGTCACATGGTCTGGGGTCTCTGGTTTTTCCCACTGTCCAAAAAAAAAAATGCAGAAAGGCAGACTGACTAGTCTAAACTGGTGCTAGGTGTGAATGTTTGTGTGAATAATGGTACCTTGTGATGGACTGGTGTCCCGTACAGGGTAAAAAAATTCCTGCCTTGCACGCAGTGTCCTTGGGAATGACTCTAGATTCACTATGACCCTGACTAGGATAAAATGGTTACTGAAGAAAAATGAATAAATTTGTATTCTAACTATGTTAATCACAAATATAATGCAACAAGGTTATTTGGCTTTTATCAACCAAAGGCTACACCTTCAATAGGCCTATTATAAGTGTTTATTTTCACACCTATTTAGTCATAGTGCCAGTCTTGTGACAGAAATCTAACGTCTTTAATTCTGCTAGCTATATTAATAATATAGATATTTAGGCATTGCTTAAAAGCGGAGCTCCTGATGAGTGTATGAGCAAATAATTTGCAAGGGCACAAAATCAACCTGAATAGAATAATAATATTATAGCATATCAATCATTGTGGAGTGTAGTGTATTTTGCATCAATAAATTCCTGCATTCTTTTGTGACAGTGATACCAAAAATGAGATGCACATCACAGTTATGAATACATATTTATTCCTTTATTGACTCAGTGCTTTCACTTTATATATCATTATTATATAGTTACCATCGAATATCAAACTTGATGTCAAACAGATGTCTGGTTACATCTCTCACGTCCACGCGCTTTGGAGCTTGGAGCGTGCAGAAAGGAAAGCGCACACATGCCATGAGGACTAATTACCATGCACCTGTTCCTGATTAGAGTGCAATCACAGCGCATACATATAAGGACTGAGTAACACACAGACTTTGTGAAAGCCTTGTATTTTGTATCACTTTTCTGGTTTTGACCCTGTTTGTGTTTTTGGACTCTGAGTATCTTATTACCTCTGATATCCTGTCTGTGCCTTGCTCGACCACTGCCTGTTTTTCGACTCTACCTTTTGTTTACATTTTGGATCTGTTTGCTTGCATGCTTTCAATAAAACTCCGTCTATCATCATTACATAACAGAAACTGTAGATTAGGGATAAAATTAGCTCATGTTTAAAGTCATTAAAATTCTGTAAAGCTGCTTTGCGAAAATGTCTATTGTTAAAAGCGCTATAAAAATAAACTTGACTTGAAACTGTCAACTGTCCAACAAGTGAATGGACTAATAAAACTGGTTTAAATAGATTTATATGAAAGTCGTGAATATTTTATGTAAAAGATATGTGTTAATAAATAATCCCAAGTTATTTTTTAAAGTAAATTAAAATTAAGCGCTGGATAAAAACCCATCTATCTTATGGAAATAAAAATACAAATTTTGTTGTCCGGTGGTTAAGTGTTTGAGATACATTGCCTTGCGCTTACAGTCAGGTTCCTCATGGTGGTGTACGGGCATCGTACGGTTGCGAAAGACATCAAAAATCAGGTCGATGCATTACCATATTCTCTTAAGTAAGGAGCTCTGCTGTGCGCTCTGACTCATTTTGTCAAATATTCATTCTCCAGTGATGGAGATTAGCTCTAACATTTATTAACTCGTGGCCGGCAGGTGATGAGCTTATGCCATTATGTGTCGTCCGTCTGTCGTCCATCCAGCGTCATCCACATTTCATGAAAATCGCTGCTTCTCTTTCGATTCTTCAACAATTTTTATTCTTTTTGGCAGGAAGGGAGGTCTGCCTGGGGTGCATACAGCTTCAACCCAGATTTGCATAATTGCAATTAATAATGAAGATATGGAGTAATTAATCAATCCTTAATGAGCAGTTTCCACAAAAATCACTTCTTCGTTCTCAATTCTTCACTGATTTTTATTCTTTCTCTCATGAAAGTAGGGGTACCTAGGGTGCATCTAACTTCGACCCAGATTTGCTTAATTACAATTATTAATGAAGTTATGGAATAATTAAGCCTTAATGAACAGTTCAACAAAAGTTGCTTCGTCTCAGTCAATTCCTTGACGTTTTGGATTCTTTCTGTTAAATAAGTTGGCATTCCTAGGGTGAATATCGCTTCTATATATAGCTTGTATATAGTGTATGTAGCTTGCAACATTTATTGCGCAAGGTGGCCCACTTTAGAGTAGAATAGACGGGGCCGGAGTGAGCTACGCCGTCATTGATGGTCTCGTTTACGTTGATCTCAGTGATGGTTGAACTTTAAAAAATAAGTTTTTTCCTGATTACTTCCTTATGTTCCATCGATGCAACTTAATTCTGATGCAGTTGCTGTGACTTTCTGTCTCTCAGGTTGTTGGGAATAAAAAGAAGTCTAGCTACCATTTTCTCCTGTCTTCAATATGTTTTTTTTGCTTGTTTTTGTTTCATACAGATCATGTGGTGTGTGAAGAAGAGTTTAAGTACGCCATGCTCGCCCTCAACTGTGTGTGCCCGGGCACGTCCACTCTGATTACCTTACTGATCCATTCCTCCAGAGGACAGTGAGTGTACACACACACACACACACACACACACACACAAAAAAAAATTGGGGCAATATAGAGTCACCAGGTCATGTTTTTGAGAGGTGCGAGAGTCCAGAGGAAGCCCATACATACCCCCTTTCCACCAATGCGAACCAGGTGCTAGTTCTGTGCTGGTGCTCGTGCTGATTCAGAGCTGCTTCAACTTGTGAAACTTCTAAGAACTAGTTTGCTTTTCCATTACATCATTGTATAGATCTCCACTTTCCCATCCACTAGCACCACTAGCCTGCCATACTAGAACTGCTAACACCAAGTACAGCAACAATGATGGACTACATCATCTTTGTTTCTTCTTCTTCTTTGGATTAATCAGACTAGACTCTACATGAGCTCTGTTTTTTTTTTTTTTTTTTACTTCATGGTGGTCACAAAGTTTTAACTAGTCTTATTGGTACTGATAATCCCACCTCCAACCCCTTACATAAGTGGTTCTTGGTTCTAGTCCAGGAAAGACCTGGTGCCACTCTGGAACCAGTTTTCCTGGCTGCGAACCAGTTCTTTGGCTGTCAAAAAACAAACTGGTTCGAGATTAGGCATCAGTTCCAACCAGCCCTGGAACTGCCTTGATGGAAAAGGGGTAACAGACAGTAAGAGTAACCCGAACTCTGGATCGAACCGGGAGACACCGGAGCTGTGAGGCAGCTACACGACACTCTGTGCCACCCGAGTTAAATTCAGTTTTACTTATATAGCACTTTTAGCAGCAGGGATCATCACAAAGCAGCTTTGTAGATGTAGATCCCTAATGAGGAAGCCACCCTGAGATGACGTCAAGAGGAACCAGAGTATAACGTTAATTAGCTAATAATTAGTTAGTGGAAGGTGTGTGTGAGAGAGGAGATGCGTGTGTATGTTTTTATCTACTACTGAGGACCAAATGTTCCCGCAAGGATAGTAAAATCTGACAATTTCAACCTTGTGGGGACATTTATGGTCCCCACAAGGAAATTGCTGTTGTATTTATTTATTTATTTATTTATTTTAAACAAACATTTTTTAAAAAGCCAAAAAGTTTCCTTTTCATTACTGAGGTTAGGTTTAGGTGCAGGCCCAGCGTTAATTAACTGCAGTAATAATTGTCAATGGAAGGTCCTCACAAGGATAGTGAGGTGTGTGTGTGTGTGTGTGTGTGTGTGTGTGTGTGTGTGTGTGTGTGTGTGTGTGTGTGTGTGTGTAGATGGTGTGATAGTTTTCCTGCCTCACATCCATCCATTAACCAAAAGGAACCGTTTTATCTGTGTTTGTAAAAGTATCATTTTGTGAGGACCGGGTGATTGTGAGGACATTTTCCTATCCTATCAATATGAGGACTCGCACAAAGGGCCAAAAGCATATGCTTACCCTTCCCTCACTAACCCTCACTAACCCCTGACCCCCCACTGTGCAACACACGGACAGGGACGGACAGACCTGAATCATTACCTACAGTGCATGTGTTTTAATTTGTGAGGACCGGGTGATTGTGAGGACATCTGACACTATCCTATCAATATGAGGACTTTCACAAAGGGCTAAAAACATATGCTCACCCTTCCTTACCTACATTACCAACAGTGTATGTGTTTTATTTTCAGAACAGCACCTTCAGAAACCTTCAAGCAGAGAGGAGGAGCCTTTCAGCCCCTTAACAGGTCCAGAACCTCACAAATAGTGTCTCATTTTACTGCCTAATGGGAAACGGCTCCTAGTGGAGTCCATTAAACATCATGATCTAACAGTTTTAATGCAGCAGCATTATTATTATTATTATTATTATTATTATTTGTGACATTAATTGGTCGAACATCACGAAATTGTCCTGAGTAGTGACATTTTTTTAACTGTAGTGAAGTTTCATTTTCTTTCCAGAAATATTCTTGTTCCTCATATTTCACTTGTTTTTACTTTGCTTATGTTCTACTTTATAATTCTTTTCTAATTCATGATGTACGCTAACTACATCGGACAGAATGAACATCTTGCACTTTCGTCCACAAATCGGAGGTGACCCCGGTGTGTTTCTTGTTGTATTTTAACATCACACACCATAGATTTGAGAAGGACAAAGTATTGGCACCCCTGGCTAGTAGTAGTTTCGTATGGTGTCAGACCTCCAGATGAGCATCTCTAAGCCAGTTGTTAAAGGCGTCGCCTCCTTCATGTATAGTGGCGTAGCCCCTTGGCACTGCTGTTACTGGGCAATGCAACACTCGGTGGTCAGTGTCTTGTGGGGATTCCTGACATTTAGGGCATATAGGGGACTCTGTGTAGCCCCAACGATGCAAACTGGCAGCTGTTCTGGCATGAACACTGTGAGTCCACTGTTTTCTAGTTTGGTTGAGGAAGCCAGGTAGTGGATTGGTGGGGTCCTTATTATTTCCCCACCTCTGGGAACATTTTGGTTCCATTCCTCTCTCCATGATGTTGAAGTTTTCCTTCTTGGTCTTATAGAAGGGTTTTCTTGATTTTAATCTTGAGGTGGTAGGTCCTGCTTCTATTATTTGTTTGAGTGGGATGACACTTTCTATGTTTGAGATGCGCTGGTGTTGTTTTTGAGCGATCTCTTCTCTGTGAAGATGTGGAGGAGCAATGTTGCTCATTGTTGGTAGCCATTCTACTGGTGTTGATTTGATGGCACCAGATATGATTCGCATGCTTTCATTCAGTTTGGTGTCAGTCTTTTTTGCATGGGTGCTACGTGCCCATACTGGGGCACAATATTCAGCTACACTGTAGCATAGTGCTAGTGCTGATGTTCTTAGGACACTCTGGGATGCTCCCCATGTTGTCCCTGCTAACTTCCTGATGAATGAGTTTCTGTTTGCCAGTTTCTGTGCAGTGTCTTCCAGGTGTTTTTTGGATGTTAGGCTTCTGTCAAGGACCACTCCTAGATATTTAGGGTATTTCTCTGGTGGAAGTGGTTCATTATTTAGTAACACCTGTAGGTTTTTATTTGTTTGATGGTTGTTCAAATGGAAGAGAGTTGCTACAGTTTTTGTGGTGTTCATTTTTAGATACCAGGTGTTGAAAAAAAGCATGGATTGTTTGAGTGTCTCTACTTAGCACAGTTTCCAGTTCTTTAATGTTAATGGGTGGCACAGTGGTGTAGTGGTTAGCACGGTCGCCTCACAGCAAGAAGGTTCCAGGTTCGAACCCAGCGGCCAACGGGGGCCTTTCTGTCTGGAGTTTGCATGTTCTCCCCGTGTCTGCATGGGTTTCCTCTGGGTGCTCCGGTTTCCCCCACAGTCCAAAGACATGCAGTTAGGTTAATTGGTGGCTCTAAATTGAGCGTAGGTGTGACTGAGTGTGACTGGTTGTTTGTCTCTATGTGTCAGCCCTGCAATGATCTGGCGACTTGTCCAGGGTGTACGTACCCCGCCTCTTGCCCATAGTCAGCTGGGATAGGCTCCAGCTTGCTCACAACCCTGCACAGGATAAGTGGTTATGGATAATGGATGGATGCTTTATGGGGGAAAAAAATTACAATTACCTGGTTACATAAGTGTGTACACCCTTTTGTAATGGGATGTGTGATTGACATCATAATTAAACAATGACATTCAAACCCATGTTAAGAAGTATTTATCATGCGCATGTCATCAGTGACGTGATACAGATGAACCCAAATAAAGATCAGCTGTTTCTGTAGGATTTTCTTGACATCTTGAAACACACAAAAAATTAGTATTTTCTTTTTTCTTCTCTCTCTCTCTCTCTCTCACACACACACACACACACACACACACACACACACACAAAATCAGCTGTAAACATTTTATGATCTGATAAGACCAAGGTATAAGCTTTGGGCATAATTAAAAAAAAAATGTTTGTTGCAAAAACAAGAATGACCTGAAGAGTAGAATGACATGAAGAGGGCTGGTTACAGGAGAGCCCTGTAAATTAATAGACTCTGACCCCAGAAGAATGCTTGCTGTATTACAAGCAATTATATTAGTGAAGGGTTGTACACATGCATACAACCAGGTAACAACAAGTTCATCTTAATATGACAAAAATACAAAAATAAAATATTTTCATTGGTTGAACTGGTGTAGTGGTTAGCACTGTCGCCTCACAGCAAGAAGGTTCTGGGTTCGAGCCTAGTGGCCGGTGAGGGCCTTTCTGTGTGGAGTTTGCATGTTCTCCCCATGTCTGTGTGAGCAGACATGGGGAGAACCTCCAGGTGCTCCGGTTTCCCCCACTGTCCAAAGACATGCAAGTTAGGTCTAAGTTGGTGGCTCTAAATTGACTCTGCGATGACCTGGCGAATTGTCCAGGGTGCACTCCGCCTCTCACCCATAGTCAGCTGGGATAGGCTCCAGCTTGCCTGCGATGGATGGATGTTTTGTTAACTTAATACCACATACCGATTATTATTATTTTTGTAAATAATCATCTGGATGTCGATAACTGTAGACAAAAGTGTCGATAATTGTGGGACGGTGTCACGTGATCTGATACGCTAATCGGGAATCAACTCCTTTTTCCCCCAGTGGAAGTTTGAGTCACTATTCATGCACAATTTACACACTGAAAGTCTTTTCTACTTTCGCGATGGCCAAAACATCGTTAAGGTGTCGATAACTGTAGCTGCCGCAGTTGCACTGTCAGAGCTGCTGTGATGGAAAATTAATGAACGTTTTCTGACCAGTCGAGCATTAAAACACTCCGTTCTCATCTGCACTCTGTATAATGAACCCTGTGTAGAATTAACTTTGGTTGGATGAACCTTTCCCTTGCTGAGGGAACGTCTGCAGTGTGTAGAAGTGACTCCATCAACTCTCTTCGTGTCCACGGTGTTAATTAAAGTCTATGATTTAAAGGGAGTTAATAAATTTATCTTTAAACGGCGACATCAACCCGAGCGCCGGTGTAAAGGTCATACACACAACTGCGGGTTCATTTTATCGCGCAGCCACTCTGGTGCGTGTGTGTGTGTGCGTGTGTGTGTCCTTGAGCGCACACGTTTGGTGGGTGGGTGGGCGCGCGCGCGCTGGGGGCAATAAAAACCCGTTTCTGCCCAACAAATGGGGTGTAAAGAGACGGACCACAGTCGTGAAGTCCATCCTGAGTGCTGATGTTCTCTGAGATCAAATAACTTTACTGCTGAATTAAAGCGCGCTTAAAAGCTGGTGAATGTGAAGTATAGTGAGTCACGCGTGGCTCCACAGCTGGTGCTTTTAGAGTTTGTTTGTTTGTATTAACTCGGTCATTTCGTGGGTCTCCTTGATGGATCATGGATTACTCGAGTCTCGTGAACGCGTCCAACTTGAGCTGCGTCTCGTGCATCCACGCCAGCGGCAGTCACGCGGCCGGAGGACGCGATCTGAGTCCCACCGGTCACGTGATGGTCGCCGTGTATCTCGGCTTCATCGGCGCGTTCGGCTTCGTGAACAACGCGCTCGTGCTGCTGCTGTTCTGCCGTCACAAGCCGCTGCGCTCGCCGATCAACTGCATGCTCGTGAGCATCTCCTTGAGCGACCTGCTCGTGTGCGTGCTCGGGACGCCGTTCAGCTTCGCCGCGAGCGCGCGGGGACGGTGGCTGATCGGTGCGCACGGCTGCGTGTGGTACGGCTTCATCAACTCCTTCCTCGGTAAGATCTCACCTGAGCATCAGGAACTTCATGAACAGCCTGATGTCACCTGTCTCCTCTCTAACTCATGAGTCCTGCATCATCCTCAGGCAGGGGCGTAGCCATCATTGTAGAACAATTTGTTCAGAGGTCTATTGATATAGGTTTATCATCCTCTCGCCTCTCCTTAGCAGCTAAAGAACCACATAACCACAAACAGCACAGCACCAGGGAACCGACTCTTTAGTTCTTTAAAATGATATACTATCAAAATCTAAAGTCAAAATCTATAAATCTATAAAGTAAAATGTATAAATAGAATTAAGAATAGTAGGAGTGACATAGCTAGTTATATTCTCTTCTCACCTGTGACCCTGCATAATCATCCCTGTTGGCCTCTGGTCCACTGTCT